>CM049574.1:706031-1269002 GCA_027123335.1 Amphiprion clarkii
CGCCGCCGCCGCCACTTCGCCGCCGCCACTTCGCCGCCGCCGCCACTTCGCCGCCGCCACTTCGCCGCCGCCGCCGCCACTTCGCCGCCGCCGCCGCCACTTCGCCGCCGCCATAACATATGTGGCTGAAAAAGCCTATCACAGCTGACTTAGGGCGAAGGCAGGGGACACCCTAGACAGGTCACCAGTCTGTCACAGGACCACATACAGAGACAAACAATCACTCTCACATTCACACCTACGGGCAATTTAGAATGATCAATTAACCTCAGCATATTTTTGGACTGTGGGAGGAAGCCGGAGTACCCGGAGAAAACCCACACATGCACAGGGAGAACATGCAAACTCCATGCAGAAAGATCCCAGGAAAGCCGGGACACAAACCAGGGATCTTCTTGCTGCAAGGCAAAAGTGCTAACCACTACGCCACTGTGCAGCCGTTATCATTAATGATAATATAAAAAAACCTTCTGACATTCCCTCCTGTTTATCATTAACACATTCCTTTATGATCAACAGACTCAAAACTAGTCATGGGATGAGGCCACATTATTTCTAAACCACAGTTATTCACTGTTGCTGAATAAAAACAAAATTGACTGAAAAAGTACACAGGGTGTGCTCTAACACAGTAAATAGCTGAGAAAACCCAGTTGCCACCTTCCAGCAGGACAATGACAATTACTGGCATGTCTCTAAAGCAAAATGCAAGAAAAACTCTTTATTCTCATTACAGGCTGTGAGGTTGAACGTTTGAGAGTCTATCAGTGTGTTTGTTTGTGGTCTTTCTGTTTCTAGGTGGAAGCTGAATTAGTGAGGATGACTCCTGCTCCTGTCATCTCTAAGCTCCTCCCACATCTTTACCTGCACATGAGGAAAATCACTCCTGTAGAATGCAGGTATGTTTGTCATTATTATAAAAAGATGTTGCCTGGTGACCTGTCAGAAACCCATCATACAGAGTCAGCCAAAATAATGTTTACACACATCAGGAAAAGAAAAACTGGCATAAATATTTCAATACCAAATTTATTCAGACACCAGGAGATTAATAAAAGTTACCTTTGGCCTCTACAATTCCAAGAGGTGCACAAAGTGGAGGCCACTGGCTTCCAGACATTTCTGTTGTGTTGTAGACGTCACTTGTTGATGCTCCATTCATGAGGGTAGCGCCATCTGTTGGGAAAACATCGTACAACAGGACACAGAGTTATCGTACTATGATCAAACTTAGAAAGAGGAATCTATATGTATAGAAGTATTTATGCAAATGAAATATTTATAAAAGTTTTTCTTTTCCTGATGTGTGTCTACATTATTTTGACTGATTCTGACTCTGTGAACTTAATGAGAACAAAACTGTCATTTAATTGTTGCTCTGAAAGCTTCTTTAGTGAAAACCGGCTGGTGTTCTGCTTTGAAACAAACTGCTGTTGAGGTCTGTGTTTTTAGGTTTAACCCCACAGTTTCTGAATGAACTGATAGTTTGTTTTTTCCTGATCAATGTGGAAGTTATAATTGATGGTAACATTTACTGTGTCCTGTGGATTCTGTGGATCCTGTGGGTTGCAGGGTGGGTCCTACCTAGAACAGGCTGATCCTGGACCATCCCACAGATGCTCCATCAGATGTGGATGTGGGGAGTGTGGAACCCAGGTGAACAGCTGAGCTCTGTCGTGTTCCTCGGACCACTCCTGAGCAGTTTTAGTTTGTCCTGCTGAGGGTGGCAGCTGGCATCAATTCCTGCACGCGCACACACACACACGCGCACACACACACACGCGCACACACACTTCTGGATTTACTTGTTACATGTCAAAATAATTCATTATTATGTTTTTTTCACCTGAGTTTATTTTAAATATCATCAAAAAGAACAAACTAGCCAGCAGAAGCACATATGACCACGAAGAACTGCAAAATACGGAAATGAATGATACATCTGTGGTTAGATGAGTAAAAATAAAATGAATGGGTAAATATCTTTATTATGTTAAGCAAAAATAAACAGGCTCTTATTAAACATTAACATTACACATGTAAGTTAATATAGCCTCAGAATTAAAAAGTTTCCGTGATGAGCGTGGCAACAAGCCAATAAGCAAACTAGTTCACATTGACGTTGGCCAATCAGAGACTTTCAGCCCGCCTCCTAACTGTGAGTTGGTCCAGTTAAGTTCAACGGTGAAAAAGTTAAACGGCTGAATCATAGATTAGAGCTTAACTAATGCAGTGAGGTAGGATAGAGAAGGACAACATTTTGTTCAGTAAAAACATCGAACCTGGCGCCACTGTGCCAATTTATTGTCCTGGTGAGTTCAGCAAAGTTCTAGCATGAGACACGAAGTAAACGGCGTCTGAAAGTCCGCTAGCCATGATGCTAATTTTCGCCATATTAAACCCCATTGACTTGTGCTAAAATTTTAGTGTTATAAAAGTCTGCTAGTTTAAGTGCTAATTTCTGTCATATAAAACTCTATTGACATCTGCTAAAATGTTAGCGCTGTAAAAGTCCCCTTGCCATGATGCTAATTTTCGCCATGTTAAAACTGAACGCACACATACAGCTCCAGAGAAGATAACCTCCTCACCTCTCTTCATAGGGAATCATTTAAAGACTTTCAGAGATAATCAGGTTTTCCTTCCTTTTTTTGTTCTTTTAGATGTGGACAGTTTATTTTGTCTTAATTTTTATATTGATATGCATCATTACCTGAGCTCTGTTTAATGTATATTCCAAGTCATTATACACAGTTAAAATCTAAAGTTTGTCCTGAGATTCAAGAAAAGATGAGATAATGGAAGAGGAAGTAGCTCTATTATTTCTCAGCTACAGGCCTCAGTTTCATATCTCTCTGTGTGCGTTACTGTCAGCTTAATGATACAATAAAGATGCGTTTTAATCAAGAAAAACGCATTTAACTATTACCCTCCTCCGTACCATTTCTCCTCTGAAATCTGATGCTTGGGTCGGCCATCAGAAGGGCAGCCTTGTTGTGTCTGAACCTTTAACCTCTGACTGTTAGTTGTGGCTGTCGGGAGCAGCAGCAGACAAACACCAGTGTGATTACAAGCTGCTTCAAAGACCTGCAGCCTGCTATATGTAGAGCTGTTTCTTTTTAATTCATTAGTCTCTCCCAGTGGAACTTCTGGGAATCTAAAGGGGCCTTCTAGGAGTCAGAAATGTCACTATCAAAATACGAAACAGTATATTATCACTGTTAGTTTCATAATGAGATGATAGAGCAGGCAGACGTTCTGTTTTTTTTAGCCATTTTAATCATTCTGCTGCGTCTGCTTCCCTCTAGTGGCGTAAATGTGGAATGTTATTCTTCGATGTTGAAAAACTATCTTTAGAGGGACAGTTTTCACAGTAATAATAGTCTCATCCTCATAACATTTGATATTTAATTCACTCATGAATAGCAGCAGTTCTCAGTTTTTTTTGTCAGATCTGCTCTGTGACTTACATGTGTGTTGTCAACATTCTCACAAAGGATTCACAAATTATATCAAAATTTAACTATTCACTGAGTGAGTAAAGTTACCATGTGTTAAAGGATAGAAAATAGTGCTTTGGGTTTGTTTTTTTTTTTACTTTGTCTTTGTAAGAGGAGAGGCTGTATTTATGGATATTTTACAAAAAAAGTTGAGCAAAAGTGTTATGTTCCTCTGGTGGTTTTGTTGTAGATAGCAGACTGTAAACTCAGGTGAACCCTTGATGCTGGGGCTCCACTTAAACAGAAAAGAGTCATTACAACTCCCACATGCTTTATTTACTCCCAAAAAATAAATTAAGAGTTTAACGGTAAATTTGTAATCACATTTTCTAATCTATGCTTTGTCACTGGTGTGTTTTGACCTTTACAGACCAGCTTCATGTGCACCCAGTGATGTTACTGTGAGAAGTGACTGGTCAGAGGAAGACACCGAAAGCTCTGGCAATGAAGACCCAAAGTTAGAAGGTTTAACATGATTAGTGCTCAGATTGAGAACATTTTAGAGACTGAATGAGAAAGTAGGATGGAGGCCAGAATAAGTATTTCCTCATTCTATCAAACACCTCAGAAGACAAAAACATGTGATCAAACTCAACCTGTTTTATTTAAGAAGGATCACAGACTAAAGAGAAGGAAATCATGTTTTACATTTTATGTTTCTGTAAAGCTTTGACCTAAGTTGGAAGGACAGGAAACTTTAGTAAAGTAAGTTCAGTTCCAACAGCGCAAAGCGTTCATTTGCTGCAGCCGTGTCTTCATGAATGACGTTTGAAGTAATCAACACATAGAGACAGGATCAGTCATGATGTAAAATGATCCTGATCCAGCCTCATAAAGGCCGTCGAACACAGACACCGTCAGTCAGCTGCACTTAAATCATTTACTACAGATACTGTTTTGTTGACTGAAGTCTGAGTGTTTTTCTGACATACTGAGTCTTTTTATCAGTTTCCACTGATGGACATTTGCAGCAGAGACAGTATTATATGTATGGACGCGTTAACAGTGAAGGCTTTGTAATAATTAAATGACCAAAATATGACGATGTTGAGCAGTGGGTGAATGAAAACACATTTTGTAGTCCTATAACCTGTTGTAGTTTGATAAATGAGCGTCACACATTGACAGACATTTCAGTGTAGAAATCATACCAACCTATGAATGTTTTACCTGCAGCTGAACCTTTTCCCCTTAAATAATCTGCATGATGGATCTGAATTTTCATGAAATTAGTTCCATATGTTCTTCTGTAAGGTAATGTCTGTTCACATAATAAAGCTACTTGGGTTAGTTGACTAGTAGCTGACAGACAATTGTAGGATCATGTGAAGGGCTCATCCGGGATTTGAACCCGGGACCTCTCGCACCCGAAGCAAGAATCATACCCCTAGACCAACGAGCCACACTTTACAGTAAAGAAAGAGGGAATGTTCAGCCACCCTTTGTACTTCACAGCATGATAGAATAGCTGAGATGCTGTTGTCTTTCAGTTTATTTTTTTGTTTTGGTAATCTAGTAGTAGACATAACTCCTGCTGTTACTGTGTTTGGAGAAAAACAAAGCATTGTTTTGCTTAAATTTCCCTTGGGATTGATAAAGTATCTATCTAAATCATTTACTACAGATACTATTTTGCTGTTAAAGTCAGATTTGTTTTGTAAAGTTGGAGTATTTCAATGACATATCAATTCTTTCTTTTCCCCTTAAATACTCTGCAGCATTCCCTATTCTGTGGTACTTAGTAATGTCCATATAACCCAACGAACCTGTATTACCCTGAAACTGGGCGATATTTTCTACCCAGGATCTCTCACACCCAAAGCAAGAATCATACCCCTAGACCAACGAGCCACACAACAAGCCTTAAAATGAGGACATTTCAGACTATATTTTACAGCAGGCATTTTTCTTGCCACCCCAAAATATTTAGTGCCTCCATCCCCTCTGGATAATTTGTCTATGCACTCCTGCTGACCACCAATAATAAAACTAGTATGTTAAGTTATGTACCGGGTGGGCCATAAGTTTGCATACATAGGAAAATGTATAATGTATATTTTGTATGTCTCAGACACCCTAGAAGACGTGTTTGATGCTATCTTAGGGGGCATTTGAAGGTCATGGTGTATCAGGTGAAGATAGGAGACATAAATCATCTCCAGGAACGGATCACCAACGTCATCACAAGCAGAACTTCACATGAGCTAATGCAAGTTCATCAACAGAGGAAAACACGGATTAATATGGGTTTTTGAAACAATGGCAATCACAACAGTTGTCCATCATAAAATGTTTATTTTTCCTGTGTATGGAAACTTCTGGCCCACCCTGTATTCACCTTTCCCGTTATAGCAGGTATCTATTAATCTGTCCCTCCCCGACCACCTGAGAGCTCCACAGTGGATGTCTTTTAAAAAGGCTTAAAGAGCTTCTTTTTTAACAAAGCTTTTAACCCTCCTGCTATCCTCATTTACAGGCACCAGAAAATATTGTTTCTTTGTCTTAAAAAATCCAGGAAAAGAATTCCCCAAATTTCTGAAAATTTGCAAAACCTTCAGGAAGAAAATTCCAATAATTCCTTAAAAGTTTCCTTTAAAAGTTTTTTTTTTATTATTATTTTTAAAAATCCTCCAAACTTGGCAAGAAAATTCTTCCAAAAATCCTAAAAATATATAGTGACTCCATATATATCAGTAAAACTTCTAATATTTTCTTTAATTAGATTTTTTTTGTGAATGTTCTTCAGAAACATTTTTAACATTTCTTTTTTCCACCAAAAAATATTCAAAGATTTCCCCAAAAATGTTGAAAATGTGAATCAGAAGTTTCACTGTGAATATATTTTTTCCCACATTTTCAAACTTTAAAACGGGTCATTTTTGACCAACAGGACGACATGAGGGTTAATTAAACGTGTCCCTAAAATTTTTATTTTTATTTTACCTGCTTGTTTTGTTTCTATCCTTTTATATCTTTAATGTAGCACTTTGAGATTTTGCTTAAATGAAGAGAGCATTACAAATACAATTTCTTCTTCTTCTTCTTCTTATAATAATAATAATAATAATAATAATAATAATAATAATAATAATAATAATAATAATAATCATCATCATCATCATCATCATCATCATCATCATCATCCATATTCGCAGTTATGATGGTTTTATTCTGAAAACTGGTTCCGGTTGTGTTGTTGTTCCGGGAGAAACAAACAGCAGCGGAGGACTCAGTTCATCACGTCTCTGTGTACAGCTGTAAGTACAGTTAAACACAGTTGTTCTAAACCCTGCTGTGGTTTATTTAGTCTCTGAACTGTCTGATAATGGACATCCTGTCCTCTTAATGCGGGTTTAGGCGGAAGCTAACCTGTTAGCCTGTTAGCTTTAACTGACGGCTGCTGATGAGACAACTGGTTTCATCTGCTGTAAAGTGTTGGGGTTGTTGTGTACAGCTTCTGTAATCCTTAGTTGAACATTTCAGGTCGTGTTAGCCCCTCTGAAGCTAGATTAACGGTATGTTGAGCCTGAAGTCATTTAACCTCCATGATGCTCAGCTAACCTGCTCTGCATGTTCAGCTCTCAGTTTGTGGTTTTTATCTGCTTCCTTTTACTGGTTCTCTTCCTGACTGTGTTCTCTCAGCAGTGCAGATACAGATGGTCAGCTGAGGGAATATATCTGCAAACCTGTGGAGCTGATAATTAGTAATCCCACTGTACAAAGCTGTCCAATGTGTTGCTGCAGTTGGTGATGCAAAAATAAATGTAAATATAACTCATATATGAATAGTATGTTTTATTCTATACATATATTCTCATGCATGCTCCTCATTTGTCTCCTTGCCTGTTTTACCCTGCTGATATATTTATCACATTGGATGAGTATGATCTTGGTTCATGGATGACATCAGATGTAGAGCAGCAATAACAGCATTTATGAAAATGAAAAATATACTGACAAATAAGAAAATAGCAGTTAGCATCAGTATGAGGACTCTCAGCTGCTACATCCTACCATTTCTGATTCATTGCACATCTGGAAATACTACCAGGACAACAAGGGCTTCTTCTAGATGGCAGTGTTTAATCTCTCTATGTAAAACTGCCTTTGGACGAACAACCTTCTCCTACAAAACAATAACAGAATGGAATCAGCTCCCCTCTGAACTAAAGACTTTTCTAAAGAAACTGAAAAATGGATCTGGAGAAACCAAACCTGTCAGCACTGACAGGGCTTGAAATGACTATTCTTAAATGTGAGAATGTGAGATCCTTTTTAAAAATGTTATGTATTGTTTTTCTATCTTGACTTGTTTCTCTCTTATCTGCTCCAGGAACTGCAGATGGAAACTAGCGAGTGAAATAATAATCTGGTCCAGAGCATCTCTACCTTGTGTTTAATGTTCTTCTGTCAATCAGTGCAGGGCCATGCCGTCCAGCGTAGGAGACCCTTTCTCTCCAGCTAATCCAAGCTTTTTCTTTCTGAATTGTGACTGTTGATGGTTCCATGTGTCTCCATGATGTCAGTCCGTCCATCATCTTCATTCTGTCTGCCTCGTCCTCTCTTCACATTAAGTTTTCCAGTTGTAGTGGTATATTGCAGGGTCTCCTTCTGCACATGGTCCTGTCAAATAAACTAATACAGAAATAAAAAAAATAAATATTACAGCCATTAGAACTCCGATTATAAATGTGTGTAGGCTAAAATGTGGCATTTTTGACAGGGAATGTTCAGTAAATTATATTTCACTTTGATTTGGCTAAAAATGGAGGTTATTTCTGCAAATCTTTCATTGTGGAACAGCGTCAGACGTAAGTGTGAAAACCTGAATGAAGTGTACAGTTTCAGAGCTTTAATGTTTTATTCTTGTTCGCACACAACAGTTCGTTTCTGTATCAGACAAATATGATGTTTGAAATGTTAACTTCTGCTGTTTTGTGTTTTTTCTGTTTTCTTTAATTAACAGACGGACGAAGATGCAGCATCGCTACTGATCTCCCTCCATATATTCTGAAATTCAGCTGACAAACTCAGAAAATCGTCCAATGAGAAGCAGCTTCATCCTTTTACATCCAACTCCTATTCTTAACTCCACGTCTGCCAGCTTCAGAGGAGACGTTCTGCTCCTGAACCTCCATCATGACTGAGCTGTCGGACTTCGAGCGAGGCCAGATAGTCGGGGCTCAGGTCGCCGGTCTGTCCGTCAGGAAAACCGCCCAGCTGTGTGACGTGTCTAGCCGGACCGTGGTGAAGGTCATGAACGCTTACAACAAACACGGATTCACTGCAACGGCTAAGAAGAACAAGAAGCAGGAGCCACAGGCAAAGAGGAAAAGACTGAAGAACGCTGGAGAAGCTGCCAGCGATACGCTGGCATCTGAAGAGCAGAAAGAAACGCCTGAATCCCAGAATGCAGAGCAGCAGTAACCGGCTGGGATGTTCTGTTTTTACACCCAGGATGCCTTCATTCAGCCCTCACTGTTCACGTTTTAGCTTTAATCGTTGTTTTAAAAGGCCTGAAAATGATCTCTTCTGCCAGCTGAGGACGTCTCCATGGTTTTCCTGAGCTTTCTAGAATGTGTTTGCTGAATTCCAGTGACTTTATTTCCAGTTAACCCTCGTGTCGTTCTGCAGGTCAAAATTGATCCGTTTTAAAGTTTGAAAATGTGGAAAAAAAATATATTTTCACAGTGAAACTTCTGATGTCCACATTTTCTACATTTTTGGGAAATCTTTGAACATTTTTTGGTGGAAATTTTTTTTTAAAAAATGTTTCTTAAGAACATCCACAAAAAAAATCTACCAAAATCCAGTGAATTTTGCTGAATTTTGGTTGATTTTTATGTGAATGTTCTTAAAGAAAATATTAGAAGTTTTACTGATATATATGGAATCACTTTAGATATTTTTAGGATTTATTTGGAAAATTTTTGCTCATTTTTTGAAAATATTTACAAGAATTTTCTTGCCAAATTTGGGGGATTTTTCAAAATAAAACTTAAGGGAAACTTTTAAGGAATTATTGGAACTTTCTTCTTGAAGGTTTTGCAAATTTTCAGAAATTTGGGGATTTTTTTCTGAATTTTTTGGATTTTTTTCAGACAAGGAAACTATATTTTTTGGTGCCCGTCAGTGAAGACCACAGGGGGGTTAAACCAGTGGAACATTGATAAAATAGCATTAAACTGGGTTTTAGTGCCGCCTAAAGACATTTCAGCCAGCCCTAAACTGAAGTCATCAACCACAAAAAATATGAGAATTGAAAGTTAAATTTTTGTTAATTTAGATTTAATTTATTTAGGCATCAAGGAGGCCAATTTTTGTTTCACAAATGGTCAGAAATAACAGAAAGAAGAGAGAAAATGAAACAAGCAGAGTTTTTCCTAACATGAAGCAGCGTTTTCAGCTCCTGTCTCCATGCTGCTGATGTTCCACTGTGCTCCATGTTCCAGGATCTGTCTCTGAATAAATGTGACTTTTTGTTTGGAAGAAAGACGTAAAAGCAATGTGAAGACAGTGAACCTGTTAAAGTCTTAAAATGTGCTGTATTTCTTATTTTTTTATTCTGTGGCGCAGTATTACTCATGCATCTGTTTGGACCAGAAGAGAAAATAAATGTGAGATCTCAAAAAGCAAGAAAACGACAAAAACATGAGACAATGAAAGCCAGACAAAAAAAGACAAAAACAAGACAAAATATTACAAAAATGAAACACAAAATGACAAAAGACCAAAGAACAATCTAGTATTTTACTTTCTGATCAGAACAACTTGTCATGGTCTGGAAATGATTTTAAATTTATAGTTTTACTAATTTACAATCTGCAGTTAATGTCTTCTCTGGAATTTTTACACTTTGAGGGCCGGATTGGACCCTCTGGAGGGCCACTGTTGGCCCGCGGGCTGCATGTTGGACACCCTTGGTGTAAATGCATTTGAGTTTGTTCTTTTGTGTGTGTTCGTGTGTTTTTAAGTCATATTCTTAATATGTGTTCAGATGCTGGACAGAAAAGTTGAGTGAGATTTATTTTGAAAATCCGTAACCGGAACTAGCAGTCCTCTCCGTGCCGGATTGAAAAGCAGCAGCTGGACGTCCGTCAACAAGCTGCAGACTGAACAGTTTAATCAGTAAGTAAAACACTGCGCAGTCAGTAGACGACATAATCTGTTCACTTTCCCATGTTACTATTATTTAAATTAAAAACTGAACTCTGAATAGCGTGTTGTTGATGGAAGCTAGCTAACCCAGTAGCTGCTACCTGCTAGCTTAAATACTGGTTAACGTTACAGAAAACTACAACTGAGTTAAAATAAAACACTAAACATTAACGAGCTTCTCTAAGTATGTTTTAGCTGCTCAATAACAATATAAGCTGTACTGTAGAGGGTTTATTTAGAGCTCCTACACCTGTTAGTCTAACGTCTCTGGTAGTGTTAGCTGCTGCTGTTTACATCAGTATTAGAGCTAACAGTAACAGTAATTATAATAATTATAATTTGTATTTAATAATTTATTTATTGGTCGTTAATTGGTAATCGGTTTGACAAAAAAAATAGCAAAAAAAGATTAAAACAAAGCAAACAAACAATCCAAATAATAATAATTGTTATTATTATTATTGTTATTATTATTATTATTATTATTATTTTATATATAACATAAAATATTATGGGGGGGGAGCCTATCCCAGCTGACTCGGGTGAAGGCAGGGGACAACCTAGACAGGTCGCCAGTCTGTCGCAGGGCTACATATACAGACAAACAATCACTCTCACATTCACACCTACGGGCAATTTAGAATAATCAATTAATCAACCTCAGCATGTTTTTGGACTGTGGGAGGAAGCCAGAGTACCCGGAGAAAACCCACGCATGCACAGGGAGAACATGCAAACTCCATGCAGAAAGATCCTGGGAAGGCCGGGACGCGAACCAGGGATCTTCTCGCTGCAAGGCGAAAGCGCTAACCACTACGACACTGTGCAGCCCTATAGGCCAAGCAACCAATCAATAAATAACAATAAAAATGTTTGTTGCATCCCGATCTACCTAAATCAAGTGTGGCAGTTTTTAATGAATATAATTTTAACTTCTTATATTTCTTGTTCTTGTTTCCTTCGTCCCATCATAGACCGGTGAGTAGAGCTTTTCAGGATTTAATCTCCTCCTGTCCAGGATGTCTCTGCTGCTCCGGTACAGGAAATAATGCTAACACCATCCAGCTAGGACTCAGAGACAGAAGCTGCTGGTATCTGGGATTATCTGTCTAATCAGGACCCTCCAGAGCAGCATGAGCGACTTAACGGAGTTTGAAAGATGCCAGATAGTCGCTGCTCGCCTATCAGGTGCATCTGTCACCAAAACCGCTCAGCTGTTCAACGTGGCGAGAGGAACCGTGTCCAGAGTCATGACTGTCTACATCAAGCATGGACGAACGGCGTCGGCCAAGAAGAACAGCGGACGCAAGTCGAAGCTGACGGAGACGGACAGACAGACGCTGCTGAGGATAGTCGATGAACATCCAGAGTTCACGGCCTCTAAAATCACCTCAGAGCTGAACAGACACCTCTCCCACACCGTCTCAGTAAAGACCGTACGCCGGGAGCTGCACAAAGCCGGGATTTTTAGAGGAGCAGCCGGCCGGAAACCAGAGACAGAAACTGAAACAGGAAAACCAGACGGAAACTCTGAATCTGAGGAAGAGACTCCTGGAGAAGAACACTCCAGACCTGAAACACAAACAGAGAGCTGGATAAAGAAGCCTGTAGGAGACGACACCACGTCTGCACTCCAGACCCGAGTCCAACACGGATACAACACAGGAACATCTGGACACGGATACGACAAGGGAACATCTGCACAGTCTGAACCTGGAGCTGCTGAAGAACACTTTATCGCACACAGGTCTGCTGAAAACAGCTCAAATCTGGAATCCCAGACACATGAAAAACATCACAACTTCCAGAAGTATCACGACGAGACTAAAGAACCCGAACCTCCGACTAGTTAAAGGACCAACGTTGTCTTTGTGTTCTGTTTCAGTCTTTCTAAAGCCCTGTACACACTGTGTGATTTTCAGCTGTCCAAGCACAAAGCTAACAATCATAAGAGAATGGTGGAGATATCTTTGGTCTTGACTCTAAATCGGTGGTGCTACGTCGCACTGTGAGACAGGTTCAAGGTCGAGGTGATCATCTCACAGTGTGACAACAACTAACTAACCAATAGAAATGCAGGATGAAATGACGGACTGATCAATAAACCCAAATAGATGATTTGTGGCGACAATGGCAAAATGCATCAAAACCAGTATGTGGGATTTAAACAGAGACAGCCTAATACGTTTCGTTAAATCTTTCTAAGACACTGTTTATCTTAAAACGTCTCGATAGTCATCACATTCATTTTGTTTATGTTTACATGTAGTTTGTTTTGTTGGAAAATGACAGACCGTAACAATAAATACAGTAGTTTTGAGTTCTTTTGTTCAGACATAAGGTGATAAGATAGATGTTGACTACCTTGACAGTTCCGGCGAGCAGCTCTTCAGAACTCAAAACTACTGCATTAAATAGAAGACATGATGAACGTTTTTGAGACACAGCAGTAGATGCTAATGTAAAATGCTAGTAGATGCTAACAAGTATTTACTTCAAGCTCCCTTTGTAAAATTGTCCTCTCTTTCCGAGGCACGACCGTGTCCATATCCTCCACCTCCTCCTCATTTTTTTGGGATTTGTCTCCAAACACATAAATGTCAGCAGGGTGAGGGCTCTGTTCATGTTTGGCTAGTTTCTGTGATTGTAGGGTTCATGTTTGGCTAGTTTCCCTGTGATTGTAGGGTTCATGTTTGGCTAGTTTCCCTATGATTGTAGGGTTCATGTTGGGCTAGTTTCCCTATGATTGTAGGGTTCATGTTTGGCTAGTTTCCCTGTGATTGTAGGGTTCATGTTGGGCTAGTTTCCTTGTGATTGTAGGGTTCATGTTTGGCTAGTTTCCCTGTGATTGTAGGGTTCATGTCTGGCTAGTTTCCCTGTGATTGTAGGGTTCATGTTGGGCTAGTTTCCCTGTGATCGTAGGGTTCATGTTTGGCTAGTTTCCCTATGATTGTAGGGCTCATGTTTGGCTAGTTTCCCTGTGATTGTAGGGTTCATGTTTGGCTAGTTTCCCTGTGATTGTAGGGTTCATGTCTGGCTAGTTTCCCTGTGATCGTAGGGTTCATGTCTGGCTAGTTTCCCTGTGATCGTAGGGTTCATGTTTGGCTAGTTTCCCTGTGATTGTAGGGTTCATGTTTGGCTAGTTTCCCTGTGATTGTAGGGTTCATGTTTGGCTAGTTTCCCTGTGATCGTAGGGTTCATGTTTGGCTAGTTTCCCTATGATTGTAGGGCTCATGTTGGGCTAGTTTCCCTGTGATTGTAGGGTTCATGTCTGGCTAGTTTCCCTGTGATTGTAGGGTTCATGTCTGGCTAGTTTCCCTGTGATTGTAGGGTTCATGTTTGGCTAGTTTCCCTGTGATTGTAGGAGCTCCGTTTATGCTTCAGTTGTTTATTTTTCATGGATGGACGGTGCACGCTGATGATGTTTTATTCTTCGTTCACGTCGACTCATGTCCATCGTAGGCTGAGATTCAACTGCGTTTTCATCGTTAATCTGCACACAGCAAACTTCATGTCGTGCCCAAAGATTATTAGACTCATGTTGTACAGTGTCAGATTGTTAAAATCACACAGTGTGTAGAGGCTTTAATACATCTAGAATGTTCATGTTGAGAACAACCACAGAATGCCTTCATCCTTTAATGTGCTCATGGATTAGAATGAACTTTTAAAGATTTATTTATTTATTGTGTGACTGCATCGCCGTGCTGCATTCAGTCCATTTTTCTTTATGAACAAACATTTTAACTTTGAATGTAGATTTTTAAAACTTGCTCTAAATCGATAAAATCATCCATGCTGGAGATGTGTAATAGTATTTGGTGATGTTCAGTTAAAAAACAATCAGCAACTATCACATAATGGATTGAAATATTCACAGTTTGCTTTCATTGTCAGTCCAGGCTGAAAATGTCTGCTGTCTCTCAGCACATCTGATCATTCATGTTGTTCTGTAAAGCATGGCCTTTTTCAGTTTGTGTGTATCAATAATAAACTCTTGTGGTTTTGCTTCACTAAATCCTTCACGAGAATCCTGAGAGAATAATATACTGCAGTTTCTCTACTAGCTCAGAAAGGTTTGCAAAAAATCCCTCTGCCAGAAAATGTTTGGCTCTCAGTGGAAGAAGCTTCTTTTAGCGTGGATCTTGGTGGTGACTGATAAATATGTAGTGTTTAATTATGGAAACATTAAAGCATACAGAGAAGAACTGTAACCCTCATTTTACAGGTTATGTGAAGCAGAAAACCCAAACTACAGGATGGTGTAAATAAAACACTTTTTCTACATTTAGAAGATGTCAAATATTGATCAAATGAACCGTTAGACTCATTCCCAGATGTTTTCTGTGCTGCAGATGTGTTGAATAACAACTGATGACTGATGATCAGAATTATTAGAGCCCTACTAAGCTATCTGTTCTTTTGTCTGATAAATGTTGAAATAGTTGTTACAAGTGAACACAAAGCATCAGACAGCACACAGATTAGTGTTTGTACTATAGATTAAATTCTTAAAGGAGTTTAAAATGATTTGTTGTCTCGGGGAAGGAGCCCAAGAAAAGCCTCCTCCTGCCCAGAACCAAGCTCCGGACGATGGAGATGGAACCTTCAGAACTCCCTCCCTGACTACCTGAGAGCTCCACAGACGGTGGATGTTTTTTTTGGTTTTTTCTTTTTTTTAAAGGCTTAAAAGCCTTTCTTTTTAACAAAGCTTTTAATTAAACATGTCCCTGAAATTTGTATTTTTTATTCTACCTGCTTGTTTTGTTTTTATCTTTTTATATCTTTAATGTAGCACTTTGAGATTTTGCTTAAAAGAGCATTACAAATCAAATTTATTATTACGCCGCTAAGGAACACGGCGCATATTTAGCAATGTGGAATAAAATGTCATAACTTAGTATGTCGTCAACAACTTAAAAAAGGTTCCCACGCAGCTTAACTGCTTGAGAGGGCGACTCATGTAAGAGTTCGATTCCAGCTCATGGCCCTTTACTGCAGGTCTTCCCTGCTTTCCTGTCTTCTTCTCTATTTACCTATTGAATAAAACCATCAAAAGGGCTCAAAAAACAACTTGGAAAAAATATCATAGTTTAGTATGTCGTCCAAAATATGATCAAAATGTCATAGTTTAGCATGTCGTCCAAAATGTGATCAAAATGTCATAATTTTGTGATGTTTTAGTCCAAAATGTGGACTAAAACATCATAGTTTCGTATGTTGTCGAACAAATGGTGACGAGATGCCCAAGCAGCTCAACTGGTTGAGAAGGGGACTCATAATGACAGCGTCAGAGACACCGGTTTGATTCCAGCTCATGGCCCTTTACTGCAGGTCTTCCCTGCTTTCCTGTCTTCTTCTCTACTTACCTATTGAATAAAACCATCAAAAGGGCCCAAAAAAACAACTTAGAAACAATGTCATTAAAACATCATAGTTTAGTGTGTCAGCCTAGACTCAGAACATCCTGTATTTATTAACACAGATGCAGTGTTTGTGTCTATAGGCTGCTTTAAGAACTAATGTGTGGATACAGTTTAATCTCAGTGGATGGAATGGAAATATGTCCAATCAATGGTGTGTAACCCTGTTAGCTCAGCCCATCCTCAGTATTGATTCTTTTATTTTATAGTCAGTTCTCCACAGAGCTGCAGGGACTCGACACACATTAGAAATGCTCTCACACTCTCCTGAGTCCCTGTGAGGCTGTGATCGGATCTTCTGGTTGATGTGATGTGACAGTCTAATGGCATCGACCGTGAGCACCGTTCACCTGGAATAATGTGCAGAGAGACCAGAGCTCTTCCCTCTCCCAACAAGCTTCTCTTTGTCTCACATTTTAGGACAAGCTTTCGAAGATTCCTGCTACCGATATGGGAAAGTAATAATTAACATATAACTCCTGCATCGTTTGCATTCATGTGTTTCAGCTGTGAGGACTCATGGTAATAACATACTATATTAGATCAGTGCAGGAAACAGGAACAGCTCTAACTTTTATTGTGTTTGTCTGATCTGTAGCTGAAATCCTCTGCAGATGCTGCTCCAGCTCTGCAGGGTCTGACCAAATATGTGCCGAGCCCAGGACTGATGGAGCACAGAGTGGGTCCTTCCTGCTGTTTTTACCTGATTTATCCAGAAGAGAGGCATCATGTCACTGCTCTATGACTGCATGGAAAGGTTCCTCTGCATACACTTCCATTTTAAAATACATGCACGTTTTACAGCATTTAAATAAAACAGAAATGAGGTAAATATGGAAACAGTTTATTTAGTTTCTCCACCACTGGTTAGTAGATTCATCAATGGTAAAGCATCCTGCTTATTTTGAAGCATTGTCACAGTTAAAAAAATCTAAATAATCCGTGTTAGCACTAGGTGTTTAAGAGTTGGACCTATGTTTGGAACCTTTGTTTCATGTCATATCCCCATCTCTGACCCACCTATCTGCACTAACCTGCCTTTCTGTTATTTTATGTTGTTGTATGTAAGCGGCTGAACACTTAAATTTCCCTCGGGATTAATAAAGTATCTATCTATCTATCTATCTATCTATCTATCTATCTATCTATCTATCTATCTATCTATCTATCTATCTATCTATCTATCTATCTATCTATCTATCTATCTATCTATCTATCTATCTATCTATATGTCTGCTGCTGCCATGAAATATATTCAAAACTGTCCAAAAACTCTTCAATCTTAAACATCAGCTTGTTTGTATTCAGTGTTTATTAGCAGGTACATCATTATCATCGGTCCGTGTATATTGGATTTTCTGTTCTGAAACGGGTATTGAAAAACAAAAAACGAGTGGTTATTTGATTTTCTTTTTAAAATAAAAGATTAAAATTGAAATACATTGGCGTTTTTCCTTTTCATGATCAAAGGGGGATATACGAAATTTTAAAAATGCTTTGATTTTCATTTTATATTTAGAAAAACAAAAAAGTAAAATCAGTAAGAGACAGAAACGAAAAAAGGTCCGTTTTTTCATTTTCTGAAACCGGAAGTGGTCATCAGCAAGTGTGGAGCCAAACAGAGTTCGGTGCATAGACTGGATATAATTTTTTTTTCGTTAGTTTTCATGGTCAAAATGAGAGATCAGGTGGTCGATCTTAAAATAAATGAATACTGAATTCTTTTATAGATCGTTAAAGTTTTGCGAAGCCAGGGGGCGGGGCTACTTGACTGACAGTCTGGTCTGGAATGATTGACAGGTCCTATGGAGGAGGCAGCAGAGACTCTGCTCTCCTCGTTTGGATTAATTCTGATATAATAACTGTTGGTTTATTTATCGGTGGAGCAGCAGAACCTTCTCAACAGACAGTTTTCCTGCCCGTTGGCTTGTTTTAACCAGTTTTCTACCTTCGGCTGATTCTACCAGCAGACACTGAAAGGACTCTGATAGTTTGGTAAGTTAATGTTTATTTTCGTATCGGTGCCGCTTTTAATGCACTTTATATGCAGCTTTAGTGTCAGATATAATGTGTACCATGCACTCCAGATGTTGGTGGAGTTTATTTCTGTGTGTGTTGACCAGAGAAGAGAGTTAGCATCCAGTAAATATTAGTTTTAATGTTAGCGATGCTAACCGAGCTAGCTGCTCAGTCCTAGCCGGATTAAAGCTAACGTAGCATTAAGCTAACGAAGCATTAAGCTGTGTTGATGTTGGTGTTGAGTTTCATGTAAACAGCTGAAGTGTGTTGTGTTACTGTAATGTGGTGCATTTAGTTGATTAAACTGTCAGTGGAGATGCTGATTCACATTAATGTAACGTTTAGAAAACCTAAATGTGATTAAAACAATGAGGTTAAGGTTCTGTGTTGTCAGTAGTCCTGAATATCTGCTGAGTCTCTGAAGTTAAACTGGAGAAAACAGTAAATCTACTCTCTAGTCGTTAACGTTGTTTAATGACTAATTCACATGTTGTAGTACATCTTCGTGCAGATTAGAAAAATAACCTCCCAGAATATGTCCAAAATAATGATGAACACTACAGTTATTACATTTAAATTACAGCACAGAGAAGCTGGAAAATAAAATCCTCTCCTCTAAAGCTAAAGTGATATCATATATATCATATATATAATTGCAATGAAACAGCAGCAACATAAGAAACGACCAAATATACAAAGGAAGTGCAGTTATTTTAATATGAAAAAGTGATCTATCAGTTAGAACATGGTGAAAGTGCAGCTAAAGGTAAATTAGCGAAACTACGGATAAGCAACGTTTCCTTTTACTTCCAGAAAAATAAAAGCCTCATATTTGCTATATATTAAAAAATCACTAAAAGCAACACTTCCACCAAGTTTGTTTTAGTTTGTTGGTATTTATCAGTGGAGCAGCAGCACATTTTCCACAGACAGTTTTACTGTCCGGTGTCTTGTTTTAATCAGTTTTCAGTTCAGTAATTCAGTCCTTCGGCTGATTGGACCAACAGACACTAAAGGACTCCAACAGCTGGTCAGTAATAAATGATAATTTACTGATCGGTGCCGGTTTTAATGAACTTTATGTTCAACTTCAGAGTCAGATATAATGTGAGCAGTGAACCCCAGGAGTTGGTGGAGTTTATTTGTGTGTTGACCAGAGAAGAGTTAGCATCCAGTGAATATTAGCTTTAATGTGAATTAGCAATGCTAACCGAGCTAGCTGAGCAGTCCTGATTAGCAGCTAAATGTAGCATCAAGCTAACGATGTTTGCGTTGTTTCCTGTCAGCAGCTGAAGTGTGTTGTGTTCCTGTGATGTGGTTCATTAAGTTCATAAAACTGTGGCTGGTTGACGTTAATGTAACGTTCAGGAAACTTAAATATGATAAAAACAGTAACGTTAATGTTCTAGTTGTCAGTAATCAGCTTTAATTTGACACTAAAACAGACTCTGATAGTTTTAAATGACATCAGTTTCATGGATTTGTTGAAAATTGTCTCATTTGTTGTTGTGATGTTGCTACTGATTCATTAAAACCAGATGATCCGTGTTGAAGATACGTTTAGTTCTAGTATCAGAAGAACAAGAAGGAAAATGGAAGTTTAGTTGTGCTACATCAAAGATTTCAGGAATAAAATAACTAAATGAGTCTTTATGCCTCAAACTTTATTTTACAATAATGAAATAATCACAGATAATAGAAATACAAATAACAGAGAAACCCTGAGAGAATAATTTCCTGAAAAGTCTGTGAAGGAAAAGCAGCTTTTTATCCTGAAAGATCAGAATCAGGTCCAACATCTGCATCTGGCAGCATCGAGTCAACCAGAAAGAAAAGAAAAAAGAAAATGACTTCTTTCTGATCACATCTGTTCCGCTGCTCACAGGCTGCTGCTGCTCACATTCTTCACATTTATTGTCCACTTTTAAAAGTTCAGCAGACAGGTGCTCTGCTTTGGAGTGTGATGATGTCATCGGTGATGTGGAGAGTGAAGTTTCCGTTTCACCCACAGCGTGCTTTAGAGTCGGACTTGATGTTTGAAATACTGTGGGTGTTAACGGTGTTCAGGGTCAGGTCTGTGGTAATCCCATCAAAAAACAAAACAGAAAAAAATCTAGATTATAAATCAACATGTAACCAAAGCACTCTGTGTATAACGCCATAGTATAGGATGTAGTTCAGAAAATGACAAAGTATAGTATACTTTTCAAGGATAACATAGTATGGCCTGTAGTTCATAGTATAGCATGTCGGCAAAAAGAAAAAACCATCCATTATTATGTGGTTGAAAAAGCGCAAAGTGATAGGATGGTGCCTAAAATTGTCATGTATGATATGTGGTTCAAATAATGTCATAGTGCAGTATATTGTCAAAATAGTCTGTTATTCAAGAAAACATCAGAGTATAATATGTCGTCTAAAAAATGCCATAGAATAATGTTTCATTGCACAAGTAAAAGTAAAGTATAGTATTCTCATAGTATAGCATGTCACTCTAAAAACATCATAGAAAAGTCTTTTGTCCACAAAATGTTGTTGTGTCCCGGCTGTCTGAAGTAGGTGAGGAGCAACACAAAAACAGTCCAAACGCTGGTTTCCAGACAGTTAGACGAGTATTTATTTGAAAGAGTAAGTTTACAACAACACAACATGTGAGGGGGTTAAAAGCAAATGGGTGTTAGTAAAATAAAAATAAATAAACAGAACTAAGAGTGAACTTCACGTTGACATTGATGGGCATTTTTTTTTCTACATAGTATACTATGGCGTTTTTTTGGACCAAAATTCATGATGATTTTTTTTTCACAGAAAACCTTTCTGGAGTGTTTTTCACGCCCTCCTTTACATTATTTCATCATATGGCACGTTTTTACAACATGTTTGAAAAATGGCATTTTTTTTCGACATAGTATAGTAAGGCGTTTTTTTGCGCCAAAATTCATGATGATTTTTTTTTCAAAGAAAACCTTTCTGGAGTGTTTTTCACGCCCTCCTTTACATTATTTCATCATATGGCACGTTTTTACAACATGTTTGAAAAATGGCATTTTTTTTCGACATAGTATAGTAAGGCGTTTTTTTTGCGCCAAAATTCATGATGGTTTTTTTTTCAAAGAAAACCTTTCTGGAGTGTTTTTCACGCCCTCCTTTACATTATTTCATCATATGGCACGTTTTTACAACATGTTTGAAAAATGGCATTTTTTTTCGACATAGTATAGTAAGGCGTTTTTTTTGCGCCAAAATTCATGATGGTTTTTTTTTCAAAGAAAACCTTTCTGGAGTGTTTTTCACGCCCTCCTTTACATTATTTCATCATATGGCACGTTTTTACAACATGTTTGAAAAATGGCATTTTTTTTCGACATAGTATAGTAAGGCGTTTTTTTTGCGCCAAAATTCATGATGGTTTTTTTTTCAAAGAAAACCTTTCTGGAGTGTTTTTCACGCCCTCCTTTACATTATTTCATCATATGGCACGTTTTTACAACATGTTTGAAAAATGGCATTTTTTTTCGACATAGTATAGTAAGGCGTTTTTTTTGCGCCAAAATTCATGATGGTTTTTTTTTCAAAGAAAACCTTTCTGGAGTGTTTTTCACGCCCTCCTTTACATTATTTCATCATATGGCACGTTTTTACAACATGTTTGAAAAATGGCATTTTTTTTCGACATAGTATAGTAAGGCGTTTTTTTTGCGCCAAAATTCATGATGGTTTTTTTTTCAAAGAAAACCTTTCTGGAGTGTTTTTCACGCCCTCCTTTACATTATTTCATCATATGGCACGTTTTTACAACATGTTTGAAAAATGGCATTTTTTTTCGACATAGTATAGTAAGGCGTTTTTTTTGCGCCAAAATTCATGATGGTTTTTTTTTCAAAGAAAACCTTTCTGGAGTGTTTTTCACGCCCTCCTTTACATTATTTCATCATATGGCACGTTTTTACAACATGTTTGAAAAATGGCATTTTTTTTCGACATAGTATAGTAAGGCGTTTTTTTTGCGCCAAAATTCATGATGGTTTTTTTTTCAAAGAAAACCTTTCTGGAGTGTTTTTCACGCCCTCCTTTACATTATTTCATCATATGGCACGTTTTTACAACATGTTTGAAAAATGGCATTTTTTTTCGACATAGTATAGTAAGGCGTTTTTTTTGCGCCAAAATTCATGATGGTTTTTTTTTCAAAGAAAACCTTTCTGGAGTGTTTTTCACGCCCTCCTTTACATTATTTCATCATATGGCACGTTTTTACAACATGTTTGAAAAATGGCATTTTTTTTCGACATAGTATAGTAAGGCGTTTTTTTTGCGCCAAAATTCATGATGTTTTTTTTTCAAAGAAAACCTTTCTGGAGTGTTTTTCACGCCCTCCTTTACATTATTTCATCATATGGCACGTTTTTACAACATGTTTGAAAAATGGCATTTTTTTTCGACATAGTATAGTAAGGCGTTTTTTTTGCGCCAAAATTCATGATGTTTTTTTTTCAAAGAAAACCTTTCTGGAGTGTTTTTCACGCCCTCCTTTACATTATTTCATCATATGGCACGTTTTTACAACATGTTTGAAAAATGGCATTTTTTTTCGACATAGTATAGTAAGGCGTTTTTTTTGCGCCAAAATTCATGATGATTTTTTTTTCAAAGAAAACCTTTCTGGAGTGTTTTTCACGCCCTCCTTTACATTATTTCATCATATGGCACGTTTTTACAACATGTTTGAAAAATGGCATTTTTTTTCGACATAGTATAGTAAGGCGTTTTTTTTGCGCCAAAATTCATGATGTTTTTTTTTCAAAGAAAACCTTTCTGGAGTGTTTTTCACGCCCTCCTTTACATTATTTCATCATATGGCACGTTTTTACAACATGTTTGAAAAATGGCATTTTTTTTCGACATAGTATAGTAAGGCGTTTTTTTTGCGCCAAAATTCATGATGGTTTTTTTTTCAAAGAAAACCTTTCTGGAGTGTTTTTCACGCCCTCCTTTACATTATTTCATCATATGGCACGTTTTTACAACATGTTTGAAAAATGGCATTTTTTTTCGACATAGTATAGTAAGGCGTTTTTTTTGCGCCAAAATTCATGATGGTTTTTTTTTCAAAGAAAACCTTTCTGGAGTGTTTTTCACGCCCTCCTTTACATTATTTCATCATATGGCACGTTTTTACAACATGTTTGAAAAATGGCATTTTTTTTCGACATAGTATAGTAAGGCGTTTTTTTTGCGCCAAAATTCATGATGGTTTTTTTTTCAAAGAAAACCTTTCTGGAGTGTTTTTCACGCCCTCCTTTACATTATTTCATCATATGGCACGTTTTTACAACATGTTTGAAAAATGGCATTTTTTTTCGACATAGTATAGTAAGGCGTTTTTTTTGCGCCAAAATTCATGATGGTTTTTTTTTCAAAGAAAACCTTTCTGGAGTGTTTTTCACGCCCTCCTTTACATTATTTCATCATATGGCACGTTTTTACAACATGTTTGAAAAATGGCATTTTTTTTCGACATAGTATAGTAAGGCGTTTTTTTTGCGCCAAAATTCATGATGGTTTTTTTTTCAAAGAAAACCTTTCTGGAGTGTTTTTCACGCCCTCCTTTACATTATTTCATCATATGGCACGTTTTTACAACATGTTTGAAAAATGGCATTTTTTTTCGACATAGTATAGTAAGGCGTTTTTTTTGCGCCAAAATTCATGATGGTTTTTTTTTCAAAGAAAACCTTTCTGGAGTGTTTTTCACGCCCTCCTTTACATTATTTCATCATATGGCACGTTTTTACAACATGTTTGAAAAATGGCATTTTTTTTCGACATAGTATAGTAAGGCGTTTTTTTTGCGCCAAAATTCATGATGGTTTTTTTTTCAAAGAAAACCTTTCTGGAGTGTTTTTCACGCCCTCCTTTACATTATTTCATCATATGGCACGTTTTTACAACATGTTTGAAAAATGGCATTTTTTTTCGACATAGTATAGTAAGGCGTTTTTTTTGCGCCAAAATTCATGATGGTTTTTTTTTCAAAGAAAACCTTTCTGGAGTGTTTTTCACGCCCTCCTTTACATTATTTCATCATATGGCACGTTTTTACAACATGTTTGAAAAATGGCATTTTTTTTCGACATAGTATAGTAAGGCGTTTTTTTTGCGCCAAAATTCATGATGGTTTTTTTTTCAAAGAAAACCTTTCTGGAGTGTTTTTCACGCCCTCCTTTACATTATTTCATCATATGGCACGTTTTTACAACATGTTTGAAAAATGGCATTTTTTTTCGACATAGTATAGTAAGGCGTTTTTTTTGCGCCAAAATTCATGATGGTTTTTTTTTCAAAGAAAACCTTTCTGGAGTGTTTTTCACGCCCTCCTTTACATTATTTCATCATATGGCACGTTTTTACAACATGTTTGAAAAATGGCATTTTTTTTCGACATAGTATAGTAAGGCGTTTTTTTTGCGCCAAAATTCATGATGGTTTTTTTTTCAAAGAAAACCTTTCTGGAGTGTTTTTCACGCCCTCCTTTACATTATTTCATCATATGGCACGTTTTTACAACATGTTTGAAAAATGGCATTTTTTTTCGACATAGTATAGTAAGGCGTTTTTTTTGCGCCAAAATTCATGATGGTTTTTTTTTCAAAGAAAACCTTTCTGGAGTGTTTTTCACGCCCTCCTTTACATTATTTCATCATATGGCACGTTTTTACAACATGTTTGAAAAATGGCATTTTTTTTCGACATAGTATAGTAAGGCGTTTTTTTTGCGCCAAAATTCATGATGGTTTTTTTTTCAAAGAAAACCTTTCTGGAGTGTTTTTCACGCCCTCCTTTACATTATTTCATCATATGGCACGTTTTTACAACATGTTTGAAAAATGGCATTTTTTTTCGACATAGTATAGTAAGGCGTTTTTTTTGCGCCAAAATTCATGATGATTTTTTTTTCAAAGAAAACCTTTCTGGAGTGTTTTTCACGCCCTCCTTTACATTATTTCATCATATGGCACGTTTTTACAACATGTTTGAAAAATGGCATTTTTTTTCGACATAGTATAGTAAGGCGTTTTTTTTGCGCCAAAATTCATGATGTTTTTTTTTCAAAGAAAACCTTTCTGGAGTGTTTTTCACGCCCTCCTTTACATTATTTCATCATATGGCACGTTTTTACAACATGTTTGAAAAATGGCATTTTTTTTCGACATAGTATAGTAAGGCGTTTTTTTTGCGCCAAAATTCATGATGGTTTTTTTTTCAAAGAAAACCTTTCTGGAGTGTTTTTCACGCCCTCCTTTACATTATTTCATCATATGGCACGTTTTTACAACATGTTTGAAAAATGGCATTTTTTTTCGACATAGTATAGTAAGGCGTTTTTTTTGCGCCAAAATTCATGATGGTTTTTTTTTCAAAGAAAACCTTTCTGGAGTGTTTTTCACGCCCTCCTTTACATTATTTCATCATATGGCACGTTTTTACAACATGTTTGAAAAATGGCATTTTTTTTCGACATAGTATAGTAAGGCGTTTTTTTTGCGCCAAAATTCATGATGGTTTTTTTTTCAAAGAAAACCTTTCTGGAGTGTTTTTCACGCCCTCCTTTACATTATTTCATCATATGGCACGTTTTTACAACATGTTTGAAAAATGGCATTTTTTTTCGACATAGTATAGTAAGGCGTTTTTTTTGCGCCAAAATTCATGATGGTTTTTTTTTCAAAGAAAACCTTTCTGGAGTGTTTTTCACGCCCTCCTTTACATTATTTCATCATATGGCACGTTTTTACAACATGTTTGAAAAATGGCATTTTTTTTCGACATAGTATAGTAAGGCGTTTTTTTTGCGCCAAAATTCATGATGGTTTTTTTTTCAAAGAAAACCTTTCTGGAGTGTTTTTCACGCCCTCCTTTACATTATTTCATCATATGGCACGTTTTTACAACATGTTTGAAAAATGGCATTTTTTTTCGACATAGTATAGTAAGGCGTTTTTTTTGCGCCAAAATTCATGATGGTTTTTTTTTCAAAGAAAACCTTTCTGGAGTGTTTTTCACGCCCTCCTTTACATTATTTCATCATATGGCACGTTTTTACAACATGTTTGAAAAATGGCATTTTTTTTCGACATAGTATAGTAAGGCGTTTTTTTTGCGCCAAAATTCATGATGGTTTTTTTTTCAAAGAAAACCTTTCTGGAGTGTTTTTCACGCCCTCCTTTACATTATTTCATCATATGGCACGTTTTTACAACATGTTTGAAAAATGGCATTTTTTTTCGACATAGTATAGTAAGGCGTTTTTTTTGCGCCAAAATTCATGATGGTTTTTTTTTCAAAGAAAACCTTTCTGGAGTGTTTTTCACGCCCTCCTTTACATTATTTCATCATATGGCACGTTTTTACAACATGTTTGAAAAATGGCATTTTTTTTCGACATAGTATAGTAAGGCGTTTTTTTTGCGCCAAAATTCATGATGGTTTTTTTTTCAAAGAAAACCTTTCTGGAGTGTTTTTCACGCCCTCCTTTACATTATTTCATCATATGGCACGTTTTTACAACATGTTTGAAAAATGGCATTTTTTTTCGACATAGTATAGTAAGGCGTTTTTTTTGCGCCAAAATTCATGATGGTTTTTTTTTCAAAGAAAACCTTTCTGGAGTGTTTTTCACGCCCTCCTTTACATTATTTCATCATATGGCACGTTTTTACAACATGTTTGAAAAATGGCATTTTTTTTCGACATAGTATAGTAAGGCGTTTTTTTTGCGCCAAAATTCATGATGGTTTTTTTTTCAAAGAAAACCTTTCTGGAGTGTTTTTCACGCCCTCCTTTACATTATTTCATCATATGGCACGTTTTTACAACATGTTTGAAAAATGGCATTTTTTTTCGACATAGTATAGTAAGGCGTTTTTTTTGCGCCAAAATTCATGATGGTTTTTTTTTCAAAGAAAACCTTTCTGGAGTGTTTTTCACGCCCTCCTTTACATTATTTCATCATATGGCATGTTTTTACAACATGTTTGAAAAATGGCATTTTTTTTCGACATAGTATAGTAAGGCGTTTTTTTTGCGCCAAAATTCATGATGGTTTTTTTTTCAAAGAAAACCTTTCTGGAGTGTTTTTCACGCCCTCCTTTACATTATTTCATCATATGGCACGTTTTTACAACATGTTTGAAAAATGGCATTTTTTTTCGACATAGTATAGTAAGGCGTTTTTTTTGCGCCAAAATTCATGATGTTTTTTTTTCAAAGAAAACCTTTCTGGAGTGTTTTTCACGCCCTCCTTTACATTATTTCATCATATGGCACGTTTTTACAACATGTTTGAAAAATGGCATTTTTTTTCGACATAGTATAGTAAGGCGTTTTTTTTGCGCCAAAATTCATGATGATTTTTTTTTCAAAGAAAACCTTTCTGGAGTGTTTTTCACGCCCTCCTTTACATTATTTCATCATATGGCACGTTTTTACAACATGTTTGAAAAATGGCATTTTTTTTCGACATAGTATAGTAAGGCGTTTTTTTTGCGCCAAAATTCATGATGATTTTTTTTTCAAAGAAAACCTTTCTGGAGTGTTTTTCACGCCCTCCTTTACATTATTTCATCATATGGCACGTTTTTACAACATGTTTGAAAAATGGCATTTTTTTTCGACATAGTATAGTAAGGCGTTTTTTTTGCGCCAAAATTCATGATGGTTTTTTTTTCAAAGAAAACCTTTCTGGAGTGTTTTTCACGCCCTCCTTTACATTATTTCATCATATGGCACGTTTTTACAACATGTTTGAAAAATGGCATTTTTTTTCGACATAGTATAGTAAGGCGTTTTTTTTGCGCCAAAATTCATGATGGTTTTTTTTTCAAAGAAAACCTTTCTGGAGTGTTTTTCACGCCCTCCTTTACATTATTTCATCATATGGCACGTTTTTACAACATGTTTGAAAAATGGCATTTTTTTTCGACATAGTATAGTAAGGCGTTTTTTTTGCGCCAAAATTCATGATGGTTTTTTTTTCAAAGAAAACCTTTCTGGAGTGTTTTTCACGCCCTCCTTTACATTATTTCATCATATGGCACGTTTTTACAACATGTTTGAAAAATGGCATTTTTTTTCGACATAGTATAGTAAGGCGTTTTTTTGCGCCAAAATTCATGATGGTTTTTTTTTCAAAGAAAACCTTTCTGGAGTGTTTTTCACACCCTCCTTTACATTATTTCATCATATGGCATGTTTTTACAACATGTTTGAAAAATGGCATTTTTTTTCGACATAGTATAGTAAGGCGTTTTTTTTGCGCCAAAATTCATGATGGTTTTTTTTTCAAAGAAAACCTTTCTGGAGTGTTTTTTCATGCCCTCCTTTACATTATTTCATCATATGGCATGTTTTTAAAACATGTTTGAAAAATGGCATTTTTTTTCGACATAGTATAGTAAGGCGTTTTTTTTGCGCCAAAATTCATGATGGTTTTTTTTTCAAAGAAAACCTTTCTGGAGTGTTTTTTACGCCCTCCTTTACATTATTTCATCATATGGCATGTTTTGAAAACATGTTTGAAAAATGGCATTTTTTTTCGACATAGTATAGTAAGGCGTTTTTTTTGCGCCAAAATTCATGATGGTTTTTTTTTCAAAGAAAACCTTTCTGGAGTGTTTTTTACGCCCTCCTTTACATTATTTCATCATATGGCGCGTTTTTACAACATGTTTGAAAAATGGCATTTTTTTTCGACATAGTGTAGTAAGGCGTTTTTTTTGCGCCAAAATTCATGATGGTTTTTTTTTCAAAGAAAACCTTTCTGGAGTGTTTTTCACGCCCTCCTTTACATTATTTCATCATATGGCATGTTTTGAAAACATGTTTGAAAAATGGCATTTTTTTTCGACATAGTATAGTAAGGCGTTTTTTTTGCGCCAAAATTCATGATGGTTTTTTTTTCAAAGAAAACCTTTCTGGAGTGTTTTTTACGCCCTCCTTTACATTATTTCATCATATGGCATGTTTTGAAAACATGTTTGAAAAATGGCATTTTTTTTCGACATAGTATAGTAAGGCGTTTTTTTTGCGCCAAAATTCATGATGGTTTTTTTTTCAAAGAAAACCTTTCTGGAGTGTTTTTCACGCCCTCCTTTACATTATTTCATCATATGGCGCGTTTTTACAACATGTTTGAAAAATGGCATTTTTTTTCGACAGAGTATAGTAAGGCGTTTTTTTTGCGCCAAAATTCATGATGGTTTTTTTTTCAAAGAAAACCTTTCTGGAGTGTTTTTTACGCCCTCCTTTACATTATTTCATCATATGGCATGTTTTGAAAACATGTTTGAAAAATGGCATTTTTTTTCGACATAGTATTGTAAGGCGTTTTTTTTGCGCCAAAATTCATGATGGTTTTTTTTTCAAAGAAAACCTTTCTGGAGTGTTTTTCACGCCCTCCTTTACATTATTTCATCATATGGCATGTTTTTACAACATGTTTGAAAAATGGCATTTTTTTTTCGACATAGTATAGTAAGGCGTTTTTTTTGCGCCAAAATTCATGATGGTTTTTTTTTCAAAGAAAACCTTTCTGGAGTGTTTTTCACACCCTCCTTTACATTATTTCATCATATGGCACGTTTTTACAACATGTTTGAAAAATGGCATTTTTTTTCGACATAGTATAGTAAGGCGTTTTTTTTGCGCCAAAATTCATGATGGTTTTTTTTTCAAAGAAAACCTTTCTGGAGTGTTTTTCACGCCCTCCTTTACATTATTTCATCATATGGCACGTTTTTACAACATGTTTGAAAAATGGCATTTTTTTTCGACATAGTATAGTAAGGCGTTTTTTTTGCGCCAAAATTCATGATGTTTTTTTTTTCAAAGAAAACCTTTCTGGAGTGTTTTTCACGCCCTCCTTTACATTATTTCATCATATGGCATGTTTTGAAAACATGTTTGAAAAATGGCATTTTTTTTCGACATAGTATAGTAAGGCGTTTTTTTTGCGCCAAAATTCATGATGGTTTTTTTTTCAAAGAAAACCTTTCTGGAGTGTTTTTCACGCCCTCCTTTACATTATTTCATCATATGGCATGTTTTTACAACATGTTTGAAAAATGGCATTTTTTTTCGACATAGTATAGTAAGGCGTTTTTTTTGCGCCAAAATTCATGATGGTTTTTTTTTCAAAGAAAACCTTTCTGGAGTGTTTTTCACGCCCTCCTTTACATTATTTCATCATATGGCATGTTTTGAAAACATGTTTGAAAAATGGCATTTTTTTTCGACATAGTATAGTAAGGCGTTTTTTTTGCGCCAAAATTCATGATGTTTTTTTTTCAAAGAAAACCTTTGTGGAGTGTTTTTCACAGCCTCCTTTACATTATTTCCTCATATGGCACATTTTTACATGTTGAAAAATCGCATTTTTTTTTCGACATAGTATACTATGGCGTTTTTTTGGGCCAAAATTCACGATGATTTTTTTTTCAAAGAAAACCTTTCTGGAGTGTTTTTCACAGCCTCCTTTACATTATTTCCTCATATGGCACGTTTTTACATGTTGAAAAATCGCATTTTTTTTTCAACATAGTATAGTAAGGCGTTTTTTTGCACCAAAATTCATGATGATTTTTTTTTCCAAGAAAACCTTTCTGGAGTGTTTTTCACAGCCTCCTTTACATTATTTCTTCATATGGCACGTTTTTACAACATGTTTGAAAAATGGCATTTTTTTTCGACATAGTATAGTAAGGCGTTTTTTTTGCGCCAAAATTCATGATGGTTTTTTTTTCAAAGAAAACCTTTCTGGAGTGTTTTTCACGCCCTCCTTTACATTATTTCATCATATGGCACGTTTTTACAACATGTTTGAAAAATGGCATTTTTTTTCGACATAGTATAGTAAGGCGTTTTTTTTGCGCCAAAATTCATGATGTTTTTTTTTCAAAGAAAACCTTTCTGGAGTGTTTTTCACGCCCTCCTTTACATTATTTCATCATATGGCATGTTTTGAAAACATGTTTGAAAAATGGCATTTTTTTTCGACATAGTATAGTAAGGCGTTTTTTTTGCGCCAAAATTCATGATGTTTTTTTTTTCAAAGAAAACCTTTCTGGAGTGTTTTTCACGCCCTCCTTTACATTATTTCATCATATGGCGCGTTTTTACAACATGTTTGAAAAATGGCATTTTTTTTCGACATAGTATAGTAAGGCGTTTTTTTTGCGCCAAAATTCATGATGGTTTTTTTTTCAAAGAAAACCTTTCTGGAGTGTTTTTCACGCCCTCCTTTACATTATTTCATCATATGGCACGTTTTTACAACATGTTTGAAAAATGGCATTTTTTTTCGACATAGTATAGTAAGGCGTTTTTTTTGCGCCAAAATTCATGATGGTTTTTTTTCAAAGAAAACCTTTCTGGAGTGTTTTTCACGCCCTCCTTTACATTATTTCATCATATGGCATGTTTTGAAAACATGTTTGAAAAATGGCATTTTTTTTCGACATAGTATAGTAAGGCGTTTTTTTTGCGCCAAAATTCATGATGGTTTTTTTTTCAAAGAAAACCTTTCTGGAGTGTTTTTCACGCCCTCCTTTACATTATTTCATCATATGGCACGTTTTTACAACATGTTTGAAAAATGGCATTTTTTTTCGACATAGTATAGTAAGGCGTTTTTTTTGCGCCAAAATTCATGATGGTTTTTTTTTCAAAGAAAACCTTTCTGGAGTGTTTTTCACGCCCTCCTTTACATTATTTCATCATATGGCACGTTTTTACAACATGTTTGAAAAATGGCATTTTTTTTCGACATAGTATAGTAAGGCGTTTTTTTTGCGCCAAAATTCATGATGGTTTTTTTTTCAAAGAAAACCTTTCTGGAGTGTTTTTCACACCCTCCTTTACATTATTTCATCATATGGCATGTTTTTAAAACATGTTTGAAAAATGGCATTTTTTTTCGACATAGTATAGTAAGGCGTTTTTTTTGCGCCAAAATTCATGATGTTTTTTTTTTCAAAGAAAACCTTTCTGGAGTGTTTTTCACGCCCTCCTTTACATTATTTCATCATATGGCACGTTTTTACAACATGTTTGAAAAATGGCATTTTTTTTCGACATAGTATAGTAAGGCGTTTTTTTTGCGCCAAAATTCATGATGTTTTTTTTTCAAAGAAAACCTTTCTGGAGTGTTTTTCACGCCCTCCTTTACATTATTTCATCATATGGCACGTTTTTACAACATGTTTGAAAAATGGCATTTTTTTTCGACATAGTATAGTAAGGCGTTTTTTTTGCGCCAAAATTCATGATGGTTTTTTTTTCAAAGAAAACCTTTCTGGAGTGTTTTTCACGCCCTCCTTTACATTATTTCATCATATGGCACGTTTTTACAACATGTTTGAAAAATGGCATTTTTTTTCGACATAGTATAGTAAGGCGTTTTTTTTGCGCCAAAATTCATGATGGTTTTTTTTTCAAAGAAAACCTTTCTGGAGTGTTTTTCACGCCCTCCTTTACATTATTTCATCATATGGCACGTTTTTACAACATGTTTGAAAAATGGCATTTTTTTTCGACATAGTATAGTAAGGCGTTTTTTTTGCGCCAAAATTCATGATGTTTTTTTTTCAAAGAAAACCTTTCTGGAGTGTTTTTCACGCCCTCCTTTACATTATTTCATCATATGGCACGTTTTTACAACATGTTTGAAAAATGGCATTTTTTTTCGACATAGTATAGTAAGGCGTTTTTTTTGCGCCAAAATTCATGATGATTTTTTTTTCAAAGAAAACCTTTCTGGAGTGTTTTTCACGCCCTCCTTTACATTATTTCATCATATGGCACGTTTTTACAACATGTTTGAAAAATGGCATTTTTTTTCGACATAGTATAGTAAGGCGTTTTTTTTGCGCCAAAATTCATGATGATTTTTTTTTCAAAGAAAACCTTTCTGGAGTGTTTTTCACGCCTCCTTTACATTATTTCATCATATGGCACGTTTTTACAACATGTTTGAAAAATGGCATTTTTTTTCGACATAGTATAGTAAGGCGTTTTTTTTGCGCCAAAATTCATGATGGTTTTTTTTTCAAAGAAAACCTTTCTGGAGTGTTTTTCACGCCCTCCTTTACATTATTTCATCATATGGCACGTTTTTACAACATGTTTGAAAAATGGCATTTTTTTTCGACATAGTATAGTAAGGCGTTTTTTTTGCGCCAAAATTCATGATGGTTTTTTTTTCAAAGAAAACCTTTCTGGAGTGTTTTTCACGCCCTCCTTTACATTATTTCATCATATGGCACGTTTTTACAACATGTTTGAAAAATGGCATTTTTTTTCGACATAGTATAGTAAGGCGTTTTTTTTGCGCCAAAATTCATGATGGTTTTTTTTTCAAAGAAAACCTTTCTGGAGTGTTTTTCACGCCCTCCTTTACATTATTTCATCATATGGCACGTTTTTACAACATGTTTGAAAAATGGCATTTTTTTTCGACATAGTATAGTAAGGCGTTTTTTTTTGCGCCAAAATTCATGATGGTTTTTTTTTCAAAGAAAACCTTTCTGGAGTGTTTTTCACGCCCTCCTTTACATTATTTCATCATATGGCACGTTTTTACAACATGTTTGAAAAATGGCATTTTTTTTCGACATAGTATAGTAAGGCGTTTTTTTTGCGCCAAAATTCATGATGGTTTTTTTTTCAAAGAAAACCTTTCTGGAGTGTTTTTCACGCCCTCCTTTACATTATTTCATCATATGGCACGTTTTTACAACATGTTTGAAAAATGGCATTTTTTTTCGACATAGTATAGTAAGGCGTTTTTTTTGCGCCAAAATTCATGATGGTTTTTTTTTCAAAGAAAACCTTTCTGGAGTGTTTTTCACGCCCTCCTTTACATTATTTCATCATATGGCACGTTTTTACAACATGTTTGAAAAATGGCATTTTTTTTCGACATAGTATAGTAAGGCGTTTTTTTTGCGCCAAAATTCATGATGTTTTTTTTTCAAAGAAAACCTTTCTGGAGTGTTTTTCACGCCCTCCTTTACATTATTTCATCATATGGCACGTTTTTACAACATGTTTGAAAAATGGCATTTTTTTTCGACATAGTATAGTAAGGCGTTTTTTTTGCGCCAAAATTCATGATGGTTTTTTTTTCAAAGAAAACCTTTCTGGAGTGTTTTTCACGCCCTCCTTTACATTATTTCATCATATGGCACGTTTTTACAACATGTTTGAAAAATGGCATTTTTTTTCGACATAGTATAGTAAGGCGTTTTTTTTGCGCCAAAATTCATGATGTTTTTTTTTCAAAGAAAACCTTTCTGGAGTGTTTTTCACGCCCTCCTTTACATTATTTCATCATATGGCACGTTTTTACAACATGTTTGAAAAATGGCATTTTTTTTCGACATAGTATAGTAAGGCGTTTTTTTGCGCCAAAATTCATGATGATTTTTTTTTCAAAGAAAACCTTTGTGGAGTGTTTTTCACAGCCTCCTTTACATTATTTCATCATATGGCACGTTTTTACAACATGTTGAAAAATCACATTTTTTTTTCGACATAGTATACTATGGCGTTTTTTTGGGCCAAAATTCATGATGATTTTTTTTTCACAGAAAACCTTTCTGGAGTGTTTTTCACGGCCTCCTTTACATTATTTCCTCATATGGCATGTTTTAACAACATGTTGAAAAATCGCATTTTTTTTCGACATAGCATGTCGCTGTAAAAACATCAAAGTTCAGCATGTCGCTGTAAAAACATCATGGTTTAGCATGTAGCTCTGAAAACATCAAAGTGTAGCATGTCGCTCTAAAAACATCGTAGTATTGCCTTTGGTCCACAAAACGTTGTTCTGTCCCGGCTGTCTGAAGTAGGTGAGGAGCAACACAAAAACAGTCCAAACGCTGGTTTCCACATGGTTCGACGAGTATTTATTTGAAAGAGTAAGTTTAGAACAATACAACATGTGACGGGGTTAAAAGCAAATGGGTGATAGTAAAATAAAAATAAAAACACAGAACTAAGAGTGAACTTCACTTTGACATTGATGGGCATTCCAACCAGGAACAAAGTAAAAGATAATCAATACGAAAAAAAACTCTTCCTGTTCACCTCTTAAAACCCAAAAACACACCGCAGTAGCACCCTAAACTAAAACTACCAATGGGTTCCCTGTTTTCCTTTGTGAACAATTCAAAGGTCCTTCTCTATCTCCCCACACATCCACCAACCACAGGAACACATCTCCAAAGTTCTGCCGGGCCAGCTCAGCTTCCCCTCAGAAGAAGTGCCGCCACCTGCCAGATGAAGGAGCCTTTTGAGAGGCAGCTGGCATCGTGATTGGACTGTACTTTGGTCTGTTCCAATCCAGCTTCAGCTCCAGAGACGGCAGGCGGGACGAGTCAACGGAGGCCGGATGGACGAAGGCATGAAGCTGAGTACAATCCAGAAAACAACAGAGGAGGAGTGCAGCGGCCAGAACAACCAGAGTAGCATGGTATGTCTCTTAGAAAACATCATAGTATAGCCTTTGCTATGAAAAAACTCCATCATATACATCGTAGATTGTACAAATAACAAGTCAAAGGAAAGAGACATACATTGTAGAATTGTAGTAATTGTGGGCTGACTGATTTACTGATTATCAGTATTTTATTTTTTACTGATTTACGGTAATAAATACATTTAAAAATGGCGCTACTTTGGCTCTGAACCTTTATCTACCTGTGGTCGCTCTGTCTTCTGGAGTGATTTGATTGGTTATACGTCACGAATAAAACTCCTTTAACATCTGTAAACAAAACAAAAACGATCAACAAAGTTTTCTGTTAGAGTTTGTGTTCTTCTAAGTTTAACTCCAAGATTTTAAATACTTTCATTTACTGCAAATGAATATCTACTCCAAATGTCTCACTAATAATCATTATCAGCCTTAAAAACCCACAAAACACCCCTCTATACTGGACCACACTTAGTACAGTCCGGTTCCCCCTTCTATAAATCTGCTTGGAATCTTCCACTTCCTGTTTGTCAAAGTGGCCTTCTACCTGGACAGGTTTTGTTGGAGCTCATGCAACAAACATTTTGGGTAACTGCACTTTAATATGGATGGATGACACTGAATTAGAGTCTGTTTTAATGAGACTGAGTTAAGATGTGTAGCTCTGTCATTAAATAGGAAATTATTTCTCAGAATTCACAGAGAAAAGTCTGAAATGTTTGCTAGGTTAGCGTCCCACATGTTCTTTGGCTCAGCTAAAGCTAACTCTCTCCAACTTCTGGATCTCTTGAGTTGCTTGTTGTTAAAATATCTTGCTAGAGGTGCTGAAGCTCAGAAAGTCTGAGATGTTTGTTCAGAATAAGCTCATTCTCAAGTCTGATCTGAACTGTCCTCTTTTGTTTGAACTTTCCCTAAACTTAGGAGTTAATGACAGAGCAGCACATCCAGACTCAGTCTCATTTATGTAGAGATTAAACTTCAGTGTCATTCATTGATGTTAAAGTGCAGTTTTTCTGATGTTTGTTGCACATGCTCCCGACCAAAGCAGTCCAGGTGGAAGACGATGTGAAGAGAAAGCTCCAGAGGATGAATATCACACATTTACGTTGGAAATAAATGTCCTTTAATTAGACATTGTCATGCAAAAGTTGGATTTCCCTTTAATGATGTTCAAATCTTTGTTGAGTGTTTTAATGTTGGTTTCTAAATGTTTTCTGACACTCGGCCCCAGAGATTAAAACCTTCTACGGCTCACAAGCTGCAACAATTCACACATTATCAACTATCTTTCTGACTAAACTAAGATAAAAAGTGAAAAACTGCCCGATTCCTGCATCATGAATGTAAATCTTTTTGGTTTTTCTGTCAGTAAACTGAATATATTTGGGTTTGACATTTTATAAAGCAAAACAAGGAATGAATTAGTGGAGAAAACAATCAACAGATTAATGGACAAAGAAAATTTGTTTTCCAACATATATGGCTGAATTACTCCAACATTACAAGATACATACAATTTTAATTCAATTTTATTTATATAACGCCAATTACAGGTCAAATAGTCTCAAGATGCTTTATTTTTATATCTTTTTGTCATATTTAAAATATGACAAAGTAAGAAATTTAAAGCTCTTGACTAATCCAATTTATTATTTGGTTTTTAAGCGACTAATGGACAATTAAAATAAGTTTCTCCACTAAAACTAATAAACATGAGGTCAAACAGAAGGAAGAGTTTTAAATACTGCAGTCCCACGACGACAAGAATAAAGTTTGTCAACAAAAACTAAATCTGCAGGTGGATTCCATGAAAGTCCTAATAAATGATAATAAAGTGTGATACTAAAGGTTTGTGGTGCTAAAAATGTCCAAGTAAAGATATCAAGTTGAACATCTGGATGGAGGTTGATAAAAGTTGACCTTCCTTCATTTCTCTGGAGCGACTCCATGGATTTTTTGGATGGTGGTTAAAGACCTGCTCTTCTAGTGGTCTTCCTTCTAGTTGCTGTAAAAAGTCAGTCCATCCTGGCCGCCTTCAACACCTCTTCATGACAAGTTGTTCTGCCTCTGACCTGGTGGAAACTCCAGAAACTCTGGAAAACCTGTGGAGACTCGAAGAACTCGTGGAGACTCGAAAAACTCGTCGGGCGGGGGAAGCTGTGGTGGGCGGTGGGGGGAGGTGGGGGAGTAGAGGGGGGAGGCCGCCACCCACCTCCCCGCCTACTCTCCGCCCTGACTCCACCCAGACTCCGCCTTGGCTCCGCCTGTGTGGTGACATCATCAACTACGATGTCAAAGGGAGGACGAATTTATTTCTTTTTATATGATCTGTAGCTCAGTGAGTTAAGGATTTGCCCTTGGAGCTGCAGGTCCGGGTTCAAGACCAGACCCTTCTTAAATTTTTCTCAAAATCCTGACAAAGACAAAGAAAGAAAACTGCCCGTGGCCGGTCTTGAACCGGCGACCTTCCACTCTGTAGTCTATCCTCTTAACCCCCTGAGCTATTCGCTCAGATACTAATTTTACTTTTTTTTGCGCATTTATCATCTATTTTTTGTCGTTTTCGAGTTTTTTTTTAACTCGAGTCTCGACTCGACCGTTTTTCTCAGGAGGCTGGACTTAAGCCTTTGTGCTGGAGGGTGGAACCCTCAGTTCCAAGACTTTCCAAAGCCTCCACACCTCCCGAGTCCTCAGGACCTGAGCTTTCACACAGTGTGAGGGATGAAATTTTCTAAGTCCCACAGTAGTTCTCTGTTAGTTTGAACCTTCAGACAGTCTGAGGGCTGAAATTTTCTAAGTTCCTGAGTAGTTCTCTGTTAGTTTGAACTTTCAGACAGTCCAAGGACTGATATCTTCTAAGTTCCTGAGTAGTTCTCTGTTAGTTTGAACCTTCAGACAGTCTGAGGACTGAAGTTTTAAAAGTTTCTCAGTACTTCTCTGTTAGTTTGAACTTTCTGGTTAACAGAAGCCTTAAAACTTGTGACCATGAGTCTTGATTTCACATTTAGACCATCCATCTGAGTTCTTCTCAGACCTTCACCTGTGGGTTCTTCAGAAATCCTTAACAAACTTTGATTCTCTTCACTGAACTGTAAAGTTGGTGGAGATCAGAAGGTAACATTAGTTTGATCAATGCCTTCAACTACTAGTAGACTTTATCTGGAAAGCAGTTTTCTGAAATGAGTTCTTAGTAAATCTGTCCACAATCAAACCAAGAACATAGAAAGAGGAAATGTTTGAAGAAACAACTTGATGTTTCATCTCAGATTAGAAAACGCTTCAAGACTTTAATCTGTTTTTGCTCTTTTTGATCCTTTTATTGTCTCTTCTGTTTAATTTGATCTTCTAAAGTTTAACTGGTGTCTTTTCAAATGTTTTGTCTTTAGTTTGATTCTTCTTAAATGTTTAGTTTTGCTCTTTTCTCACCTTTTATTCTTTTCTAATGTCTGATTTGATTTCAAAATGTTTTGTCTTTTTAATGTTTAATTGTTGTTTTTTCAAATCTTTATTGGCTTGTTTGAAAAATTTCCTTTTCTTTCCCAATGTTTAATTTTTCCATTAAATCTTTAAGGTTTTTCTTTTTAAATATTTTACCACCTTTTAATGTTTAATTTTCTTTTTAAATGCTTCATTGTATTTTCTGTTTAATTCCTATTTAAAGTTTTATTGTCTTTAAGATTTAATTTTCTAATCCAACATCTAATTTTTTAATTAAATGTTTTATCTTTTTAAAGGGTTAATAATCTAATTAAATGTTTTGTATTTTTCTTAAAATGTTTAATATTCTTCTTGTTTAATGGTATTTTTGAAATGTTTAATTATCTAAAATATTTCATCTTTAATGTTTAATATTTTTGTTTAAAAACATTTGTTTAATTTCATAATTACATGTTTTGTATCTTCTGTTTAATTATCTAATTATTTTTTGTCTGTTTATTATAATTTAATTGTATTTAATGCTTAATTTTCTTTTTAAAAGTTTTATTGTATTAAATGCTTTTTTCCTTTGATTTAATTGCTTTTTTCAATGTAGTTTATTTCTTTAATCTTTTTTTCTGTCAAGATGTTAACCCCAACCTTAAAAATGAAACAAACTCTTAAATCACAATGAAAATACTTCTGTTGTCACAATCATGAGTTAGTCAATTATTCAGTTTGTTAATTCAACTTTATTTGTTTAGCACCTTCCACACAGATGACAAAACTAAACAAGAGAGAAAAACTATGCTAAAACTATGATTAAAACTCAAAAACATATTTCAAAAAAAGATTTAACATGGTAATAAAATCTGTTGTGTTCAGGGGATGGAGGGAGTTTATTGAAGTCTTCTTGGGCTCACATGGGAAATCATTTAAAATATAAACTTGATATTCAGTCTAATGAAACTGGAAACTGCAGAGCGACAGAAGAACCAACAATATCTCCTGTTTTCTCCTTTAATGAGTCGACTCTTCTTGTGCTTTCAGACCAAAGAACTACAGACTCTTCACAACCTGCTCAAACTCTTGGTACAGGACCTCACCACACGGGTCAAGAAGGTTTCCATCTCATTTCTACTCTGAAGCTCACCTTCTCCTGCTCAAACTGCTGACAAATGTTTCTGCTGCTCTAAAGTCTGGTCTCCAGAACTTCCTAAAAACTCTCAAAGTCTCTTCTGCTGCAGGTTGCTTTGTAGAACTGTTCCAGAAAACCTCACTAAACCACATGGAGGGGCCTCAAGATAGTCGTCCAAATGAAACCGTACAAAAACCAAACTAGCACAACCCAAACGCTAAAGTCTCCTGCAGCCTACCAGAGAACCTCTGAGAACAGAGAATCAGGACAGGAACTCTTACCTTCTGGACAACCAACGCTGGTTCACTAACAAGAATACAGAATGTGTCTGACCAAAAACCTCTGAAGACTCACTACAGCCAAGATAAAGACACAACGCAGCTGCATCAAATCCACTAATCACTGCACACATTAGCACCATGTGCTAACTGTGGCTAAAGAACCACATTTACCAAGACAACTATCCAGTACAAAGCCCTAAAACACACCAAGAAACACATTAAAGACGATTTTACTGCTGGAAGCTGCAAGCCAACGCCTAAAGAACAAACTAAAGCAACGGAGCCAAACCCGGTTCACTGGTGAAGACAAGCAGAGGAAATGTTTGTCTGCAGCTAAACAAAGCAGGAAGACACTGAGCTGCTCAGGTGTTCCTGATAACACCAAGCAGCCACCTGGACAGCCAATAGGAACACAGCTTCCTGGAAGTCCAGAGGGCTGGCTTAGTGAAGGAAATTTAGTTTAAAGTTGAAGCAGAAAGTTAACAAAGAAAGTTGAAAACCACCTTCTGATCCCTGAAATCTCTGAGTTTTCACACAAAGAACACCTGAACATGTCAAACTGGTTCCATAGTAGAACCCTCATTGTAAAAACGTCATAGTATGGTGTGTTGCTCAAAAAATATTAGGACCCGGCTGTCTAGAGTTGCTGAGGAGCAACACAAAAACAGGACAAACGCTGGTTTCCAGGGGGTTAGGAGGATATTTATTTGAAAGAGGAAGTTTACAACAACACAACATGTGAGCAGAAAAATCACAAAGTCTGTCTTTAGTTCAGCTGAAAATATTAGTTTTTGTCTTTTTTATTGACCAAACTTTTCAGGAAGTAGATGAAGAATAATTAAAGCTCTCATGTAGAAGTCCAACTTATTTTGGATCCTTGTGGAGAGTTTAATCTTAGAGTTTATAAAGCTGTTGAGTTTTTAGAGTCACATGGATTGTTTTGACATTTAATAACTGAGTCCTAAAATAAAATTACAGTTGTGGATTTCTGTCATTTAGTCTGGACTAAACAAATATCGGCAGCATAAATCTCAAACGTCATTATGAGGATTCTGGATTGAGGTTTCTCACTAGATAATGATCAAAACATGAAATTTAGGTTGGTTTAAAGGAATATTCCACCTTAAATCTTTGAATGTTGACCTAAAAGGTTGGTTTCAGGAAGTGTTCCACCTACAAGGTACTCAAACATCCACCTTAAAGGAACATTCCACCAAAAATCCTTGGACATCCACCTAAAATGTTGCTTTAACCGAGTATTCCATTCAAAATCCTCAAAGAGAAGGGCTGGTTAAAAGGAATATTCCACCTAAAACCTCAAATATAGACCCGAAAGGGTGGTTTAGAAAAAATCCTTCAATGTAGACCTAAAAAGTTAGTATGGAGGAATATTCCACCTGAAATGTAGACCTGAGAGGTTGGTTTGGAAGAATATACCATCCTAAACATCATTAAATGTAGACTAAAAGACAGTTTGGAGGAAAATTCCACCTAAAATCCTTCAATGTAGACCTAAAAGGTGAGTTTAATGGTATATTCCACCTAAAATTCACTACTGTAGACCTTGGAGGTTGGTCTGATGGTATATTCCACCCAACATCCTTGAACATAGACTTAAAAAGTTCGTTCAAAGGAATATTCCACCTAAAATCCTTCAATGAATGAATCTCTGGATTTTCAACTTTCTGAAGCTCCTTGAACTACTTCTGCTGATTTTATGAGCCATACAGTGGAAAAAACAGCTAAATTCAGGCTTTAAGTCATCAAAATCACTTTTTTCTATATGTCCCATTTCCCTTTTTTAAATAAATTTTGAATTATAAACACATATATGTCTATTCATTGATTCAACTGTCAACCACAATTTTATTTGAATTGAAAAACTTCACTTATTGTGTCAAATATTGCTATTTGACAAAACTGCAATTAATTGTGATTAATTAATTACAAAGCCTGTAATCAATTAGATAATTTTGTAATCATGTCCCACCACTAATATATATATATATATATATATATATATATATATATATATATATATATATATATATATATATATATATTCAGATATAAATAATAAAAACTAACAATAATTATAGGGTTAAAGCCAGTTAGTAATAATTCTCTCACTCTGTCTGTTCTCAGCTTTTTGAGGTGGTTTATTATTGTGGATTATTCAAGCTTGGATTATCTGTGGACTTTACAGTTTAGGGACAAAAACGAATGTTTAGTGAGCATCCTGAGGTACATCTTGACATTTTTCTAGTTTCAGTACATCAGATTTTAAAAAAATATTTATTGCATGTGTTGAATTATTGTAAGACTTTAATGCTTTTAATTATTCAGCGACTGGGATGAAACTCAGACCAAATGATCAGTGTTGGAAAGACTTGGTCATTATAACAGCCGGCGGTTTAATGATGGCTTCAGAAGCAGACCTGATGTTTCTGATATCAGGAAGGGAAACTGGACGTGTTTCTGGTTGTTCTCTGCTATAATCTGTATTTTAATCCCTCCTGGTTCCTCAGGTGAACTGGCCACTCAGAGACTGGAGGAGATCACCAGCAAAGGAATCCACATCTCCAGCAACCAGGTAAAGCTTCCCTGTTCTTCTCAGAGCTCTGTTCCTCCTCTCCTTCCCCTCACCGTGTGTGAAACCGTCTGTCCAGGTCCAGTCCTGTCTGATGGACCAGAGTCCTGCAGCCAGGATGCAGCAGTTCTGTCTGGACCACATTGAACTCCTGACGTACGGCACGCTGGCTGAGATCCACTGTTTCATTTCCATTCTTCAGCAGGACGACCACAGAACAGACAGTTCCTACTGCTGATGTAAAATGGTGGCTTTTTAAGATGGAGGCGGTCGACATGACGACACATCACCCTCTCCCTCCTCCTGACCTCAGCGCTCTCTGTCTCCATCGCTTCTCCCCTACTTCCTGCTGTTACTTCCATCCTCCATCCCTTTATTTTTCTCTCCCCTTCCTCCTTGTTTGATTCCCAATCAAACCTTTCCCTGCTTCTAACCTCATCACTCTCTGTCTTCACCCTCTTTTTCCCCATCACCTCTACCCCTTTGATTTTTGTTTTCTCTCTACTTTCTCCTTCTTCACCCTCTTCCTCCTCATCTCTCCATCCTTCGCTCTTCCCTCCTGCCTGTATTCTTCCTCTACTTTTAACTGCACATCTCTCCTCCATCCCTTCTCCTTTGTATATCAAACCTTTCCTTTCTTCTAACCTCATCGCTCTCTATCTCCACCCTCTTTTTTCCCTGTCACCACTCGTGCTTCACCGTCTTCCGCCTCTTCAAAGCCATCCCTCCTCTTTGTCCATCTATCATCACTCCACCCTGTTTTCCTCCTCCTGTCCTCTGTCCATCCTCCATTTTTACCTCCTCCATCCCTCTGAGCCGGCGGTTTCCTCTCTGAACGCTGTCTGGGGAAGGCAGCACCAACCTCCAGGGAGGACCTCAACACGGTGTCCTCTCCAAGTACAAGAACATGATCAACGCTCTCTTCCAGGACCTCCTCGTCGCCTTGGAGACCATCGCCAGGAGACACGGCTGCTCGGTGGCCAGAATGGCAACACATTACGTGCGCGACTGCCCTGCGGCGGGCGGAGTCATGGTGGGCTGTCGGCTCGGCGTGGCCGGGGCGGGGCGGGGCTTGGTCGGGGCGGGGCGGGGCTTGGCCAGGGCGGGGCTTGGTCGGGGCGGGGCTTGGTCGGGGCGGGGCGGGGCTTGGCGGCACATCAACGACAGCCTGAGGAGCTGCAGCTGACAGAGGAGGACCTCAACGGCATCGAGGCGGGGACACGACGCTCCAGGAACCTGGTGGAGCTGAGGGGGAGGAAGGACTGACTGAGTGGATGTGACAGGAGGGGGAGGAGGAAATAAAACACACAACACCTCCACAGCTCAGACACACAACAGAGAAGCATCTCCACAGCTCAGACACACAACAGAGAAACACCTCCACAGCTCAGACACACAACAGAGAAGCATCTCCACAGCTCAGACACACAACACCTCCACAGCTCAGACACACAACAGAGAAACATCTCCACAGCTCAGACACACAACAGAGAAACACCTCCACAGCTCAGACACACAACAGAGAAGCATCTCCACAGCTCAGACACACAACAGAGAAACATCTCCACAGCTCAGACACACAACAGAGAAGCATCTCCACAGCTCAGACACACAACAGAGAAGCATCTCCACAGCTCAGACACACAACAGAGAAACACCTCCACAGCTCAGACACACAACAGAGAAACACCTCCACAGCTCAGACACACAACAGAGAAACACCTCCACAGCTCAGACACACAACAGAGAAACACCTCCACAGCTCAGACACACAACAGAGAAACACCTCCACAGCTCAGACACAGAAGGTCCAACTGCAGCTTCTCATCTTCATTCAAGTTTTTGCCGCTTTTGTGAATTTTATTGGTCTGCAATTCAGAGATTTCCCTCCTTCCCTACAGTGTCCTTATTTGTAATCATTTTCCAGGACTTCAGCACTTTTCTTTTTCTTAAGTTGAGATAATTATGACACATATTTATTTTGTTGGCAATATATCACATTTTATATGGAAAATAACAAATTAAATCCCTTTCCACTAAGTTCCACATTCCAAAAACACCTCTCCAGGAAGTGTGTTAATTCCAGATCACATGACCTGCTCCACATGATGTCATTTCCTCCTGAACAAAAGACTGGCCAGACTCCAAGGCTTCCTGACTTATTTAATATAAAGTAGTCAACAGGTTCACTACAATATCTGTAGAAATAAACTGTATCTATAATAATTAGAAGAATCTTTCTCTAATATGCCACGTGGTGTTTGGTTGATTTTAGGCCTGAAAACAGCAAAAATGTCTACTATGATACAAAAAGTCCTGCAGTTATGTATTGACCCACAAACGTGTATGAATATTAACCCTCCTGTCGTCCTGTGGGTCAAACCGACCCGTGTTAAAGCTGAAAATGTGGGAAAAAACACATATTTTCACAGTGAAACTTCTGATGTCCACATTTTCAACATTTTGGGGAAATTGTTGAACATTTTTTCGAGGAAAAAAAATGTTAAAAACGTTTCTTAAGAACATTCACACAAAAATCAACCAAAATCCAGCATTTTGCTGGATTTTGGTTGATTTTTATGTGAATGTTCTTAAGGAAAATATTACAAGTTTTACTGATATATATGGAATCACTTTAGATATTTTTAGGATTTTTGGAAGATTTTTACTCATTTTTATAAATATTTTCTTGCCAAATTTAGGGGATTTTTTTTAAAATAAAACTTTTAAAGGAAACTTTTAAGGAATTATTGGAATTTTCTTCCTGAAGGTTTTGCAAATTTTCAGAAATTTGGGGGATTTTTTTGCTGAATTTTTGGATTTTTTTCAGACGGAAACAATATTTTTTGTTGCCCGTAAATGAGGACAACAGGAGGCTTAAGAAAGTGTGTGTTAATTTGTGTGTTTTTGAAGGGTTTGCACATAATAGGTGCGTGTGAATGCACAGGCTGCATGGAATCAATGTGTGTGTGTGTGTGTGTGTGTGTGTGTGTGTGTAGCATGCTTTAATGCGGTCACATTTTCATGGACACTATGTGTGTTTTTTGAAGTAGCAGTGATTCAGTTTGACAGGAGGCGTGTGATCATGTCCATGTGTTCATATGTGCTATAGCGTGTGTGTGTGTGTGTGTGTGTGTTTTCAGTGCTTCAGTGGATTAGAATCCATATGACAGACTGACAGCTATAGGGACAGATGCTGAGACGGCAGTCAGCTGGAAACGCCCAGCCTTTGTTCACCTACAGAGTGTGTGTGTGTGTGTGTGTGCATACTGTACAGTGTGTCGCTGTGTGTGTGTGTGTGTACATACTGTACAGTGTGTCGCTGTGTTTCACAGCTGACACTCTGGGAGAGCAGACGGACCCCTGCTGTGCTGTAGGACTGGAGGTCAGAGGTTGTCCCTGATATCACATCCAATCTCCTCAGGTCCTCCCAACACCGTGGAGTTCAGGGCTGGACTGTGAGGAACAAAGAAGATCTCGCTGTAGTTCTGTACATTTCTGTCACACGAGTTTAGAAACACTTTTAAAAAGCTTTATCATCTCATACCCAACTTCAGTTATTTCTATTTCACTTTTTTTTTGTCCATTTTGTCTTTATTTGACAGGTTTAGTTGAGAGGCAGACAGGAAAGTAGTGAGAAGAAAGGTTGAAGACCTGCAGCAAAGAGCCGTGAGCTGGAATCAAACCCGGATCAATCTATAACTGAGGGACTTCTGAAGTCCATGAACTAATGTTTTTATGTTCATTATGATCATGTCTTTACAATTTCTATAATTATTTATCATGGAAACAATCATTTATTAATAAAAAACGGAATCAAACCCAGGCTGCTGCATCAGTTACGATAGACCCTATTTATTGGTTAACTGTCAACCAGTTGAAATATCTGGATGCACGTTTCAAAACATTTTACTGTAAAATGAAGTCTTGACAGTTTATAGACAGAAACCCAACAAATCCAAAGATTCCCATCAGGTAAAAGCTATTTGGTGACAGGAGAAAGAAGAAAAAGTGGCCTTTAACAGGAAGAAAGCTCCAGCAGAACCAGGTTCAGTGAGGGCAGACGTCTGCCTCGACTGGTCGGGGTGAGGGTGAAAGGGGGAGGAAATGATCGTAGATACATTAGAGAACAAACACTGGGGGAGTCGATGAGGCCAGAAACTGCAGCCAGAGATACCTGCAGAGAAAACAAAACACAAACCACAGACAAAATTCAACACAAAGCTAGTCTGAGTCTGTAGCTTCATAATGAACCAATGGTCAGAAAGTAGAGAGGGTTTCTTCCTCCAGAACCCAAACTGGCAGCTGGTTCCACATCTAAGGAGGCTTACAGCTGAAGACTCTGCCTCGTGTTCTGCTTATGGAAATTCTGAGAACCAGAATTAAACTGGCATTCTGAGCAAAGGACTCTGTAGGGACAGTACCAAAGAAACCTCCTAGATTGACAGTGAAACGTCTTTTAAGCACCAGAAACAGAAGTCCAGCTGCCTTCTGCTGAAGTTCTGAGGATGATCCTGACCTGCATAACTGGGGATCTACACAAACAAGTCATCCGTTAAATACTAGAAGAGGAATCTAAGTTAATTAATAGTATTTTAGCGCATTAATTATTATTTGCTGACGTAGTTCTCTTTTTTTTTTTTTAACCTGATTTTCATGTTAAAAGGTAAAAGATTAGAAGTTCATCCACAGGTTCAGCTGATTCCTGTTAGGAATTTGTGTATCCATTTACTGACAACATCAGAATATGTATTTTTAAAAAAAACAGTGTTTAAGTAAAATTAGAGCTGGATTTCACCACATTGTAAGACACTGTGTTAGTTCCAGTATCTCTGACTATTGTTTGACTCATTCTGAAGCCCAGTTTGACTGAATCCACCCAGAATGACCATCATATGAACAGTTAAAATGCACTCACATGCTTCATGGCGTCTTGTATGCACACATGCAGCCTGCGTGAATCTTTCAGTAGGTTTTCAATTATTAACAGGCATTAAATATGTAGAGCACATAGAGGCTGTGGGGTTGTGATCCTACAGAGCTGAAGCCACCAGGACAGCTTCACATACAGACCTTATATAATGATATAGGAGGATATCATGACGAAGCTCCCAGATATCGTTCCCCGCTGACTGAAAAGTCTTCAGGATGGCTGCATGGTACTGGAAAGACCAGATTAGCAGAAAGTGAACGTCTTTGCTCACTTCACTTGTTGTGTAACAGACAATAAAGAGCAGGTTTAGGATTTTAGTCGCTAGGATTATCAGTTTAAATACCGAGTCAATCTGTAACTGAGGGACTTTTGAAGGGATTTACCTATCAAAACTTTTAAAAAAAACTAATGTTTTTATGTTCATTATGATCATGTCTTTACAAATTCCATGATCATTTATTATGGAAACAATCACTTATTAATAAAAATGACTGGATATCATTAAAATATCAACTAAATAACCCTCTGAATTTAATACCAACCACCTTCTAATGAGCTAAACAATAATAAAATGAGCTGATTCAGAAATAGTTTGGATTGTGTTCTTTTATTAAGTTGAGATAATCATGACAGATATTTCTTTTTTGGCAATATATCAAACTTTATATGGAAAATAACAAATTAAATTTTTTATTTTTTATTTTTTTTAACAAATCTGAGGGATCCAGCTGTGCCATGTCTGTATTTTGAAATATATGCGGAAAATTTTATATATTTATTTATTTATTTTAGGTTTATTGCACTTTTAAGCTATTTTTTGTTGTATTTAAGACATAAATCAGTGCATATTGTTAAAGCTTGGGATATAAGGGTTATATTGATGTAAAGCAAATAAAAATACTCCAAACAAATTGTGCTACAGGATGTAAAAATGTAAGAACATGTCCTGGTGCACCATGGCAGGTCTTAAAGTTCAGGCATGTTGGTTCTGTAAAGTGTCTTGAGACAATTTGACCTGTAATTGGTGCTATATAAATACAATTGAATTGAATTAAAGGGTTAATCCAGAAGTAATCAACAATGAAAATCCTAGTTAGATGCAGCCTAACTAACTGCTCAGTTATGGTGTTTTAAGTGCGACAGACATAATGCAGCGTTCCAATTTTATGATTAGTTTGCACCAGCCTCCACCACAGCATCTTAGAATTCATACAGCATGTTCAGGCCTTTACTTGGTGCCACCAAACCCAGAAGAAAGACATCAGACACAGATGTTGTGAAGAAACCATCCCTTTATTGGTGTGAAGCAGTCCCATCCACATCAGAGGCAGAAAGGGTTAAAAACAGTCAGTGCTCAAACAGACCAGAGTTCCTCCACACCCGGCCGGCTCTAGTGGGGGTGGGATTTACAGACCATAACGGGGTGCAGACGTTCAGAACGCCGCGCCCTGGAAGTGAGGAGGGTTCCACAGAAAGGATTAAAAAAAGACTTTTACTCCAAACCACGCTCACTGCTTTTCACTGAAACACTACGAGCAGTAGCAGAACTTCTCAGAGGTAGAAGGTACAGGAGGGAGGAGGTGCTGGTGAAGGGAAGGAGGAGGTGCCTTTACTCAACTCACAGACTGGAAAAGGGGTAAAAACCTGGGGCTGTCGTACCACACTGATGACAGTTAGGAGAGAAACCATATTACCTTTAGACTGTTAAATGAGGAGGAGAGCGTGAGTGCTGCCCATCCGTCAGTGTTGCTTTATTTCTTTGTTTGTTGTCTCTATGGCGACCGGCGGTTCGCCACAGAGCCGTTTTTACCGCCAGGCCGGTCCCGCCGCCGTCCACGCCGGGCTACTTGGCGTTGGCCGAGCTGCTGAGAACCTTCCGGACCGCCTGAGCGATGGCGTCGCGGTCGATGCCGAAGATCCGGAGCAGCTCCTGGGGTTTGCCGCTCCGGGGCACCTGGGAAACGGCCAGACGGTGGACGGTGAAGCCGGTTTCATTCACCACCGCTGAACACACCGCCTCGCCAAGACCACCTGAGGGGTCACAGAGCAGGTTAACAGGTCAGTGAGTTTACATCACCCTGGATGTTCACTAAAACCACCAGACACAAGAACACCACCCTGATAGACACACCTGGACACTATTCCAGTGGATATGTACAGCACTTTCTCCACTATGAACCACATTCTCTGCTTTTTGCTCTGTATCATCAGCTAGCAATTATCATTTTAAACGTTGAGATCTTCTTTATTCTGTTCTCTGCATGTTTCCTTCCTTTCATTTTGCCCTCTTCTGTCATATTCAGTCTCTTCACACTTTCACGGGCGATTGAGATGCTCAGAGATCTGATGAGGACTGACAGGTCTGACGCCACCCTCCCTCCACTTTCTCACTCCTCCTCTAACACTTTCACCCCCTTAAAGGAAGTGTTTGGTGTTTTTTAAGTCTCTCTCAGAGTGCAGTCAAACGCTGGTGGCACTGGAGCTATTCATCCTCTTCATACTGAACCCAGGAGCAGGTTTGAGAGGACTGTTGGCTTTAAAAAAAAAAGTCCAAAATGGCACCATTTACCAGTAAAAACAGAAAGAAGCATCAACATTTCGGTGGTTTTTGTCCATGACGTGTGGTTCAGTCAGGAAAATGATTCAAATCTAAGCTTAAAGTCTCTTCATTTGACGTGCCTCATTTAAAAAAATGCCAGAAATATAAATAAACTGAGTAGCCATTATGGACTATATATGTATATATATATATATATATATATATATATATATATATATATATATATATATATATATATATATATATATATATATATATATATATATATATATATATATATATATATATATATATATATATAACTAAAATAAAATAAAAAATAAAATAAAAATTAAAAAAAAATCACATATGTATATGACTAAATTAAATATATTTAGGGTTAGATATATATATAGTTAGATAGTTTTTATTTTTATATATATATATATATATATATATATATATATAAAAAAAATAAATAAATAAAATATATTTAATTTAGTCATATATAAGCATATGACTAAATTGACTAAATAATGAGAGTAACTCCCTACAAATTATATCGTATAAATTTCGGATAAATATATTATATAGAACACAAATTTACCTGAAAATTAAATATTAAGGGTAGGACCCTAAAATGTTTTATCAATTACAAATTTAAGCTCAAGACACCACAAAATTATGAATTATAGAAATTTAGCTTCAGCGATTTTGAGTCATTCTGCAGATGGGTTAATTGTGTTAAACTTTTTAATCAGATTAATCATGATGATGGATTAATCCGCGTTAACGTGTTAATTTTGACAGACCTAATAGAAGCAAATGACAAATGTCAGCTGTAAATGATCATGTAGAGCCAGCATTTATTTTCCAGTATTGAGAACACCTGTGGGAAAAACATTGTACATGTTGAATCCATTTGTCAAATAAATAAAGAAATTCTACTCCCCCCCCCCTTTTTGTAATTTATGGTGTTATAATTTTGTCATACTGCAGTACAAACATGTTTGAGTTCTCTCTCCTTCTAGTCACGGTTGCTTTTTTCCCATAGAGGTGCAGGACTTTACACTGAGAAATGAGTCTACAGTGAGTAAAAACGTCCAGAAAACGTTTGAGGTTCAGAGAGTTAAGAGCTGTACAAACAGAGTCATCAGTCTTTTTTTCTGGCTCTATTACGGACACACCGATGTCATGTGAAAGGAGGTAAAAAGCCGCTATATTTAAGACAACAAACACACACCAGAGGAAGCAGAGCTGGATGTGTGTTTTCTCCGTGATGCTGCTGTATGTAGGTCAGCTAGAGCCCAAAGGCCGGAGCTGAAACTAAGAAACCCTGACAGACAGACAGATAGACAGACTCCTCCTCTTCCCTTCCCCCTCCACATACAGTGTTTTTAAATCTATTTTACCTTTTGCTTTGTCTTAGACTTCTAACAGCCACAACCTTCACCCCAGTCCTCTACCATTCAGTGTCTCTATCCTTCCATCTTCTTCCTCTTTTCCTCCCACCGTTTCACAGCTTCTATCTGCAGACGGATCTTTGTCCTTTGCTTTTGCTGCTTCTGGCATTTTTATTCATGAGTCGATTCACCAACAAGACAAACACGCAAGCAGCTGCATGATATTAGTTAAAGCTTCCCTGTTAATGTTGCAGATGGCAAACAAATGTCAAATAAAAAATGACGAAATAAAACCAATATATTTATGAAATGCAACAGAATTTAACATTCAGAACATCACCTGTGTGATATTAAACTTTGCAGAACCTCAGTGTAGGTACATGAAGTTAAAACTAAGAACATGCAGCAATAATGTTGGAAATTAAGATTAAAAAGTTAATTTTCGTCTGGTTGCTTGTCAGGAAGAAAATAGGAGCTCCTTTAACGACCTCTAGAGCAGCTAAGATTCTAAGGATGAAGGTTTCTATTCATGTAGGCTGGATGCAGGGTTCAGGGATGGATGGAGAAAGGATGAACAAACAGAAACCAGCTGTTTGATGGAGACACATGTACAAGATAAATATGGCCAAACGTCAACAGATTTTTAAGATATTAAGGATTAAGAAATGATTTAATGACACATAAGGAATGGGACGCGCTGAAACAGCCTCCAACACCAGTAGAAGGTTTTTTGATTTGGAATATGAATGAAAAAATAGAAGAAAAACACAAGAAATGAATGTTATTATTGAAGATGAGGAGTGGACACTAAATAACCAACAGCCCACTGTGGGAAGAATTTAACTGGAAAGGAAAGATGAGGTGTTTTAAAACACCCTTAATTATCTCAACCTTTGATGGAAGAAACAAGAATTTATGTTGGAGAAACTGTGGCAGAACTGGAGACCAGACTCACATATGTTGGGACCGTCCAACACTGGAACTATTCTGGGTTTCAGGTGGAAACAAAATCCATTTTAAGTGTTGATTTGCTACTTGAGCCATTGTTCTATATAATGGGTTCTATTCCAGAGGAAGTAATGGATAAAAAAAGGCACATCTATAACATATCCTACTACTGGGGGCAAAGAAAATCATAACTGTGTCTTGATCCGCCCACCACTGGAGAGAGATTAAAGAAAGTAGATTTAATGGAAAAAACAACAGCAAAACTCCATCTGAAGTTAATTGTCCTCTTTATGTGGGTTTAGATTACTCCATGGGTCCATTTGTCCATTTTTCAGCTGCATATATAATGGATAAAAACATGTACTTTTTTTATCTATTATTTTAAAAAATTACCAATTTGTGACCGCATTTATAATGTTTTATGAAAATAACAAGTGTGCATACATCAAAGAAATATAAAATATGAGTTTTATGAATATCATGCAAGAAAAAATGGACTTTTAAGTGATTTTCCAAGCTTTCCAAGGCACGTCTCTTCCAGGTTTAGGATTTTTTAAGAACATAATTTGTCCAAATCTGGTTGCGTCAGTCAAAAGTCTGTTGTTTTCTAAAAACAATGAGTCACGTCTATGCTCACCTTCATAGTAGTGGTCCTCCACGGTGATGATGCGTCCTCTGGTGGCCCTGGCGTTGTCGATGATGGTCTTGTGGTCCAGAGGTTTGATGGTGAACGGGTCGATCACACGGATGTTGATTCTCTCTGATGGAGGGAAGAGAAAGACGACATTAAAAAAGTATGTGACATAAAAGGCAGCGTATTGTAAACTGCTTTATGCTAACTTTGGTTACCTTTCTTCAGCATGTCAGCAGCAGCCAGAGCCTCATGAAGAGTCACTCCTGCTCCAACCACAGTCACGTGGTCGTCGTTGGTTTTATACACAACCTGAGCAGGAAGTTAACCAACAATCGTGAACAAGACTTGATGTATATCATGGTACTCTTGAGTTTCCAGTGACTCCTTAAACTCCTATTTTTTAATAATGGAATGACTGAAACACATGCAGTTTGGTTCTTTTATTGATTTATAACTGGTCTTTTGGATATCTAATGAGTCAAAAAAATATACATACAGCAAAGCTAATATCTGGTTAAATGCCCTTTGGTACTATTATTGTTGTTGTAAGAACGCCACTCAGTCCGTGAAAAAGTTGAAGCTAATTGGACGTTCCAGCAAGACAATGACCCCAAACACATCAGAACCAACAAAGGCTTGGTTGGAGAAAAAAGCCTGGTAGGTTCTTGAGTGGACATCACAACCTCCAGACTGAAACCCAGCGGAGAATCTGTGGTGGATCTGAAGAAAGTTGCCGCAGCACATAGACCTGACACCTGGGCTAAAATTCCCAAGGAGCTGCCAGAAGCTTGTTAGAGATGATACCTCCCATCTACAGCAGATCATTGTAGCAATGAGGAGTGGAAGAACAGCAGAAAAAGGGGAAAATAAACAGAGAATTTGGTAAAAACACCGCTACGAACCTTAGCTTGTCCGACGTGAAAGTCTTCGTTGCAGTTATAGATGATGTTGTTCTCTGGGCGGCTTGTTCGGATGAAACACAAACCCTGGAACAAACCAGGAATTATCCACATGCATCTGAATATTTATTACAGATAGAAAAACAGTGCATATTTTAAGGGTTTGTTTTCTATCTTTTAAAGGTCATAATGAGTACCTTTGTGTTGGCAGCGAGCTCCACAGCCTTCTCAGTGGAGACGCCGTCGCTCGGATAGAAGACGGTCGCCGTGGGGATGGCTCTGAACATGGCCAGATCCTCCAGACCCATCTGAGAAGGTCCATCCTCACCTGAACACGTCCACAAACAGAGTCAGGCAAAGTGAAACTCACACAGAAATAAATTCTAGCAGACTGGCATGCATTCAGTCCGGAAACAGGGGAGGCATGCAATGTACCTGAGGAGGAGGAGGAGGAGGAGGAGGAGGAGGAGGAGGAGGAAGGGAGGAAGGAGGAGGAAGAGGTCTGTCATCACCTCCATGACACAGAGACAGAGAGGAGGAGGAGGAAGGACAGCTGAGACCAGGAGAGGAAGATGGAAAACACAAGAGCACAGAGGTTCAGAAGGTGGAAAAAGAAATTTAAACCAATAAATAGTGAGGAGAGATTCAACCCTCTGCAGTGAAACTACAACAAAAATAAAAACATATCTTCCAAGAACAGATTCTTTTTGTTTAAACATGCACTGTGCACATTTATTAGTAAGAGTTTAACTTCAGTGGGTTGAGTCAATCCAGATTTGTGTCAAAGTGACTTTTAGGAAAAGGTGCAGTGACAGAAAACGGTGCGACTGCTTCTATCGACAGGTGATGAGGATGTGACTTTATTTCATATGGAATATAACATAATTTGCAATCAGTAACGTCATATATATCCGTGTTCATACCAATATAACGAAATCCCACCTAATGTCTCCACTAATTCACTGTAAAACCATCACAGCTGTTTCACCAAAGTCAAAAAGGCTTGGAGCGTTAAACAGACGTGGACTGACCGATGGAGACGCCACAGTGGGAGCCACACAGGTTGATGTTGCTCTCGGAGATGGCGGCCATGCGGAGCTGGTCGTAGGCTCGGCTGAAGAAGGTGGCGAAGGTGCTGGCGAACACCACGTTACGATCCCGAACAGCACAACCGATCGCCACGCTCACCTGTAGGACAGGAAGAGAGGAACAAGAGGGAGGCTGAAATGTAACGCAGCGTTTAACAGACAATCTGTTGTTTGTTTAGGAAAGGAATCTGCTATATGGTGACGGATATGTGCCTGAATACAGCTAGACTTTGTGTAATTAACACCACAGAGCATCTTAGATGATATCTTACAAATGACTGGACCCTACACTCTTCCATAAGTGGGTCAAAAATGAGCCGTATAAGAATCAATATAATCAATAAAGCACAATGCAACAAGTTTCCAAGCTCCTAAACGTGACACTAATACTGGAAAACAGTGACTCTGAATACTTTAGATGTTCTACTATTTACATTTCATTAGTTTTCTGTCTGCGCTGTCTGAACACAGCCTGCAGTTCAGCCTGAGAGCTTTTATCACATGACTGACGGTCAACATTTGGCCAATAATTGCATCACTGTTACAATAAAGAATGCAGAGTTTTACAGCGTTTTTCAGAATCTGGTTGAAGCTTTAATTGCTTTATTTTTGTTGAATTTCTCAATGAGGCGTGTAGAATGAAATGATTTGGATAAAATATTGTGATTTTACACTTAGATTTGGTAATTTTTCCTGATCTAACCTGATGTCACAGATGATGAGCTCATGACGACTTGAAAAGACATAAAATTCTGATTTTTTTTCAGTTTTTTCAGTTTCTGGTTCAGATAAATGCTGTAATTTTGTCGATTTTTAAAAAGATAACACACCTTCCAAACCCAGGGGCAGCTTTGTGTGTTCAGAGGATTAAGAACAGAATCAATGTTACATCGGGGACATCTCTACTGCGCTCCTTCTTACCATGTTCTGCTCTGCGATGTAACACTCCACGTAGCGGTTGGGGTGTTCGTTCTTGAAGAGCTCGGAGAAGGTGGAGTTCTTGGTGTCTCCGTCCAGAGCCACCACGTGCTCGTTGTAGCGGCCCAGCTTGGCCAGCGCCATGCCGTACGCCTTCCTGGTGGCCATCTGGTCACAGAACATCACATTATTAGTTGATTTACAGCAGATGCACCAACGCTGCTGCATCCAGCTAACTTATTATTCATGTTGCATTGTGTGAAGAGTCCCACCTTGTCTCCGGGTTTGTAGCTCGGAGCGCTGGGCATGCGGATGTTGCGGAGGCTGACGGGTGACGTGTCGTCGTTGGGGGGGGCAGGATAGAGGCGCTTGTTGCAGCTGATGATGCGACTCTGCAGCTCCTTGATCACTCCTTCAGCCATGTCTTTGGGCAGCGGTTTGCCATGCCAGCCCATCTTATCCTCAGCAGCTGAGACACACAGAGATACATTCACTTACTGAGTACAAACTGGAAACACAGATGTTCTTAGAATTCTAAGAAATCCCAAGGACACCTTTTCTGTTCCTCATTATTAGATTTTTTTAATAGTTGACAACTAACCAGTTAATCGATGCAGCTCTTGTGTGTAGATTAACTAATGACTGGATTTATTTCTGTCACTGTTATTTGAAATCTTCACACGAGTCGATAACAACCAAAGCTACTTATTTGTGCTTTGTACTTAGAAAAAGTAATAATGCATCACTTCATATGTCCTCTCTACGCAGTCGGCATCCTGACATTTATGTTCGTCTACAACTATTTATCAACCGTTTCTATCTAGGTGTAAACAGGGGACTTGTTTCTCATAAAAGTCGCCACAAATCTCCCTTTTTTTTTTTTTTTTTTTACATTTTATAGTTTGATTGTCGTCCAGTTTAGACCACAGACTGATAAACTTCTATTCTTCTAGGTGGTCCAAGCAAAAGGTTTTGCAGAAGTCCTAATTTCCAGTGTTTATTGTGAACACTTGCTGACTGTTACCAGGGAGGAAATGCTTGAGTTCAGAAATTCACTAAAACAACACATTGATAGGTTTATTACATCCCACTTTATCCTAATAGTTGCTTTTTTCTGTCATGTGTTAGCTAGATGTAATGTAGTATTATACATGTTAAGCAGAGATGTCGATAACTGATATGCCGATATCGTCCAAGTCTCAATTTCTGATTAAACTGATATCTGTGGTCTATTTAACTAATCCTAGGTAACATCTCATATCTCCTGTGGTGGAATGAACACATCAGGCCTCATTTTATTGTGATGCTCCATTGGATGCATTCTCAGATGCAGCAAGGCTTTCAGATGGAAACATTGTCTAAGCAAAATAAGAAAACTACTTCAACTGAAGTTATGGAAAAAAAAATGCCTTTTTTTTTCTTTAAATGTCTCAAACAACAGTTCCCACTCTCCCTCCCTCTATGAGTCGGTAAATGCTGGTGAAATCCAGGCATTATTTTGTCAGTTTTCATGATAGGCAAAAAAAATGATAACAACATTGACCGATATTACATTTTTATGCCGATATCGGGCTGATAATATCGTGTTAACCCACTTTTTGCCCAGTAGAAAAGCAGCGAGCCACACGACGTATAAGAGGCTTTTCACTTCACAATGTGTCCTTATTCAAAAGTCCACAAATCCTTCAGTGAATGTTAAGAAACTGTGGTATAAATGATCTTTCCACATGAATCTAAGGTTCTCTGTGGATCCTTCATAAACTTTTCTGTTCTACATCATGCAGCGTTCACACTCATGACAAACTTCCACTTCATTGGGTCACAACAAGCTGCTTCAGAAGGTCAGAGGTTGGAGTCAAGAGGCCACGTTTTCTCTAAAGTCCTCTGTAAACAAAGACATAGCGCCCCTACTTTCTGTTAAAACAACCGTCCTTTTCTTTACGTCTCTCCTTCAAACACACACTCGCTCTAATGACAACACGACCCAATGTCCCGCTGCTGGACTTTATCCTCCACATTCTGAGGGATTACGAAGCTGCGGCAGTGAGAGGACCAAAGCGCTGCCGGGATTAAGTCGAGTTTAGGGCCCCTCCGCTCTGACGGCTAAGAAAACTTCAGACTAATCTATTATTCCCAGTCAGCTGTCACCGTTTCACTTAGTCATCACGTAGAAGCAGCTTTATGGAGAACTTCTAATTAAAAAAAAGAAATGTAGGTAAGTTTATACCTCTCAAAATGACACCCTCTACCAGAGCCAAAAACTGTTAAAGTAGAAATATTTGGGAGATTTTTATCTTTCTAACAGTTATTGAACGACTTATCTGTGACGTATCGATGCAAATGGAAAATTATAGAATTAATTCTTTAATATAACTTTATTCAACACGTCTTGTTTAAAAATCATCAAAAATAAATTGCTTTCTCGAACCAGATTTGGTCAAAAACTAAAAATTCTGAGCTCCGTGGTGTAACCGTGAACCCGTCAGTGACTCAGAAGCAACCGACAATAACGTGACAAAACTCTGAAGCTTTTCGGCTGAACTGCAGGCTGTGTTTAGATCCTGTCAACATATTTTTAAAAATGAAGTGGTGAACGATCTGTAGTTTGTAGATTCACATTCTTTCAAGTATCGGTAACACCTATGGGATGACTGCTGTATATCTTAATTACATTTTTTCCCTATTTTATAAATACATTCTAAAAATTCTACTTTAGTTTTTCTTTTTGTGTGATTTATGGCATCATAACTGCACAGGAGACATTTTAGGTTCCCTCTACTTCTAGCCATGTTTGCTCTGTTTCAATAGAGTTAAAAATCAGTACAAAGGTGAGAGGAGCAACAAACTCCCAGAAAGTGTTTGGGTTCAGCGAGCTTCCATCATCATCACTGAGCTGCACAGATATCGGCTCTAAGACGCCGCTGGGTTTGTGTACCTGGGATTCCTTTGCCTTTAATGGTCTTGGCGATGATGGCGAGCGGCTGGTGACGAGGCTGACTCAACACCTTACACAGCTCCTCCACGCTGTGGCCGTCCACGATGATGGCGTGCCAGCTGGAAGAACAACAGAGAAGCTCACGCTTTAAATGCAGTCCACAGTTCATTTACTCTTCTATTACCTGATTTTCACCCTTTTCTTTATAGGTTATACATGCAATGATTTTTTTTAACCCTCGTGTCGTCCTGTGGGTCAAATTGACCCGTTTTAAAGTTTGAAAATGTGGGGGAAAATATATATATTTTCACAGTGAAAACTTCCACATTTTCAACATTTTTGGGAAATTTTTGAATTTTTTTGGGTGAAAAAAAGAAATGTTAAAAAAATGTTTCTTTAAGAACATTCTTGGAAAAAAAAAATCAACCAAAATCCAGCGAATTTCGCTGGATTTTGGTTGATTTTTTTTCCAAATGTTCTTAAAGAAAATAGTAGAACTTTTCCTGATATATATGGAATCACTTTAGATATTCGTAGGATTTTCTGGAAGTTTTTTATTCATATTTTGAAAATATTAACATTTTTTGACTTTTTATTTTTTGCCAAATTTGGGAGATTATTTTAAAATAAAACTTTCAAGGGAAGTTTTTTTGAATTTTCTTCCTGAAGATTTTGCAAATTTTTTATAAATTTGGGGATTTTTTTGCTGAATGTTTGGATTTTTTTCAGACAAGGAAACAATATTTTTTGGTGCCTGTAAATGAAGACAACTGGAGGGTTAATTTCCTTGCTTCCTTCTCAGATTTGTGCATTGAAGTTAAGATACTATACATGTTTCACTGTTTATTTATTGATATAAAATGAACAAAGACAACACATACTCACATGTTAGCAGCAGGAACAAGTCAATCACTGATATTCTGCTTGATTAATTGTTTCTGGATTAATTGAGATAACACTTTATTGTCTTCAAGGACATTCTTGTGGCTGGTATTGCTGAGAAAAAAACTGAATGACATTATGGAAAATAACAAACTGTATCTGTGTCCCAGAAATCTCTTTCCACTAAGTTCCTCATTACAAAAGCACCTCTCCAGGAAGTGTGTTAATTCCAGATCACATGACCTGCTCATTTTGGTTCATTTTGTGGCCGTTTTCAGTCTGTTTGTGATAATTTTAGGTGTTTTTGTGGTCAATTTGCAATTTTTTTGTAGTTATTTTGTGTGTTTCTTGTCATTTTGTGCATTTATATGATAATTATCTGTCTCACTGAGACATATATGTGGTCATATAGTGTCTTTTTGTGGTTGTTTGAGTGTCTGTGCTCATTTTGTTTCTTTTTTTGGTCATTTTCCGACTGTGTTGTGGGCATTTTAGGTCTTTCTGTGGTCATTTTTGCCCCTTTGTGGCAGTTTTCAGTCTGTTTGCGGTCATTTTAGGTGTTTTAGGGTCATTTTGTGTGTCTCTGTGGTCATTTTGCAACTTTTTGTCATTATTTTGAGTGTCTCTCATCATTTTTTATTTATGTATGATAATTATGTGTCTCATTGGGTCATTTTGTGGTTTCTGTGGTCCTTTTGTGTCTTTTTGAGCCTTTTTTGGTCATTTTGTGTTTCTCTGTGGTCATTTCTGGTCATTATCAGTCTGTTTGTATATAATATTTATCTTTAGAAAGAACTTTCAAATGCAATTTTACTGAGTTGTATATATAATATTTGGAAGAATCTTTCTCTAAAATGCCATGTGGTGTTTGGTTATAGGTGGTCATGTTGATTTTAGGCCTGAAAACAGCAGAAATGTGGACTATGATACACAAAGTCCTGCAGTTATCTACTGACCCTGGTGGTGATCAGTTACTCCAGCTAAAGTCTTGTCATTAAAACACTAAAGGCTTACTATACACAGAAACTCCCCCTGTGACTCCCCCCTTCCTCACCCGAACGCCTCGCAGCGTCGCTGGTACTTCTCCACGTGGTGCTGCAGTGGAGTCGGGTCGCTCTGACCCAGACGGTTGATGTCCAGGATGGCCACCAGGTTATCCAGCTGGTAGTAGGAGGCGAAGGCCATGGCCTCCCACACCGAGCCCTCCGACAGCTCTCCATCCCCCAGCAGGCAGAACACCCGATAGCTGCATGGAGAGAGGAAGATCTGATGATCAGTGAAGGTAGGATCACACAGAGAGATGAAGATCTGATGATCAGTGAAGGTAGGATCACACAGAGAGATGAAGATCTGATGATCAGTGAAGGTAGGATCACACAGAGAGAGGAAGATCTGATGATCAGTGAAGGTAGGATCACACAGAGAGAGGAAGATCTGATGATCAGTGAAGGTAGGATCACACAGAGAGAGGAAGATCTGATGATCAGTGAAGGTAGGACCACACAGAGAGATGAAGATCTGATGATCAGTGAAGGTAGGATCACACAGAAACACCCACTGAGATGAACAGAGAATGGACAAGCTGTAATTTTCCATATTGGTTCCATTTCCAACCTCTTGTCCTCTGATTCCTCCTATAGGAGCTGATGTGACAGCTGACCTTCACACCTAAACAAAGACCCTCCATCCTCCCCCATCCTCCTCCATCTTCCCCCATCCTCCTCCATCCTCCTCCATCCTCCCCCATCCTCCCACATCCTCCTCCATCCTCCCCCATCCTCCCCCATCCTCCTCCATCCTCCCCCATCCTCCTCCATCCTCCCCCATCCTCCTCCATCCTCCCCCATCCTCCCCCATCCTCCTCCATCCTCCCCCATCCTCCTCCATCCTCCTCCATCCTCCCCCATCCTCCTCCATCCTCCCCCATCCTCCTCCATCCTCCCCCATCCTCCTCCATCCTCCTCCATCCTCCTCCATCCTCCCCCATCCTCCCCTATCCTCCTCCATCCTCCCCCATCCTCCTCCATTTTCCCCCATCCTCCTCCATCCTACTCCATCCTCCTCCATCCTCCCCCATCCTCCTCCATCCTCCCCCATCCTCCCCCATCCTCCTCCATCCTCCTTCATCCTCCCCATCCTCCTCCATCCTCCCCCATCCTCCTCCATCCTCCTCCATCCTCCCCCATCCTCCCCTATCCTCCTCCATCCTCCTCCATCCTCCTCCATCCTCCCCCATCCTCCCCTATCCTACTCCATCCTCCTCCATCCTCCCCCATCCTCCTCCATCCTCCCCCATCCTCCTCCATCCTCCTCCATCCTCCCCCATCCTCCTCCATCCTCCCCCATCCTCCTCCATCCTCCTCCATCCTCCCCCATCCTCCTCCATCCTCCTCCATCCTCCCCCATCCTCCCCCATCCTCCTCCATCCTCCTCCATCCTCCTCCATCCTCCCCCATCCTCCTCCATCCTCCCCCATCCTCCTCCATCCTCCCCCATCCTCCTCCATCCTCCCCCATCCTCCTCCATCCTCCCCCATCCTCCCCATCCTCCTCCATCCTCCTCCATCCTCCTCCATCTCCCCCATCCTCCTCCATCTCCCCCATCCTCCTCCATCTCCCCCATCCTCCTCCATCTTCCCCATCCTCCTCCATCCTCCTCCATCCTCCCCCATCCTCCCCATCCTCCTCCATCCTCCCCCATCCTCCCCCATCCTCCTCCATCCTCCCCCATCCTCCTCCATCCTCCCCCATCCTCCTCCATCCTCCCCCATCCTCCCCCATCCTCCTCCATCCTCCCCCATCCTCCTCCATCCTCCCCCATCCTCCTCCATCCTCCCCCATCCTCCCCCATCCTCCTCCATCCTCCTCCATCCTCCTCCATCCTCCCCCATCCTCCCCTATCCTCCTCCATCCTCCCCCATCCTCCTCCATTTTCCCCCATCCTCCTCCATCCTACTCCATCCTCCTCCATCCTCCCCCATCCTCCTCCATCTTCCCCCATCTTCCCCCATCCTCCTCCATCCTCCTTCATCCTCCCCATCCTCCTCCATCCTCCCCCATCCTCCTCCATCCTCCTCCATCCTCCCCCATCCTCCCCTATCCTCCTCCATCCTACTCCATCCTCCTCCATCCTCCCCCATCCTCCCCTATCCTACTCCATCCTCCTTCATCCTCCCCATCCTCCTCCATCCTCCCCCATCCTCCTCCATCCTCCTCCATCCTCCCCCATCCTCCTCCATCCTCCCCCATCCTCCTCCATCCTCCTCCATCCTCCCCCATCCTCCTCCATCCTCCCCCATCCTCCCCCATCCTCCTCCATCCTCCTCCATCCTCCTCCATCTTCCCCCATCCTCCTCCATCTTCCCCCATCCTCCTCCATCTTCCCCCATCCTCCTCCATCTTCCCCCATCCTCCTCCATCCTCCTCCATCCTCCTCCATCCTCCCACATCCTCCTCCATCTTCCCCCATCCTCCTCCATCCTCCTCCATCCTCCTCCATCCTCCTCCATCCTCCCACATCCTCCTCCATCTTCCCCCATCCTCCTCCATCCTCCTCCATCCTCCTCCATCCTCCTCCATCCTCCCCCATCCTCCTCCATCTTCCCCCATCCTCCTCCATCCTCCTCCATCCTCCTCCATCCTCCCCCATCCTCCCCTATCCTACTCCATCCTCCTCCATCCTCCTCCATCCTCCCCCATCCTCCTCCATCCTCCTCCATCCTCCGTCATCTTCCCCCATCCTCCTCCATCTTCCCCCATCCTCCTCCATCCTCCTCCATCCTCCCCCATCTTCCCCCATCCTCCTCCATCCTCCTCCATCCTCCTCCATCCTCCCCCATCCTCCTCCATCCTCCTCCATCTTCCCCCATCCTCCTCCATCCTCCTCCATCCTCCCCCATCCTCCCCTATCCTCCTCCATCCTCCCCCATCCTCCCCTATCCTACTCCATCCTCCTTCATCCTCCCCATCCTCCTCCATCCTCCCCCATCCTCCTCCATCCTCCCCCATCCTCCTCCATCCTCCCCCATCCTCCCCCATCCTCCTCCATCCTCCTCCATCCTCCTCCATCCTCCTCCATCTTCCCCCATCCTCCTCCATCTTCCCCCATCCTCCTCCATCTTCCCCCATCCTCCTCCATCTTCCCCCATCCTCCTCCATCCTCCTCCATCCTCCTCCATCCTCCTCCATCTTCCCCCATCCTCCTCCATCCTCCTCCATCCTCCTCCATCCTCCCCCATCCTCCTCCATCCTCCTCCATCTTCCCCCATCCTCCTCCATCTTCCCCCATCCTCCTCCATCTTCCCCCATCCTCCTCCATCTTCCCCCATCCTCCTCCATCCTACTCCATCCTCCTCCATCCTCCTCCATCCTCCCACATCCTCCTCCATCCTCCCCCATCCTCCTCCATCCTCCTCCATCCTCCTCCATCCTCCCCCATCCTCCCCTATCCTCCTCCATCCTCCTCCATCTTCCCCCATCCTCCCCCATCCTCCTCCATCCTCCCCCATCCTCCCCTATCCTCCTCCATCCTCCCCCATCCTCCTCCATCTTCCCCCATCCTCCTCCATCCTCCCCCATCCTCCTCCATCCTCCTCCATCTTCCCCCATCCTCCTCCATCTTCCCCCATCCTCCTCCATCTTCCCCCATCCTCCTCCATCTTCCCCCATCCTCCTCCATCCTACTCCATCCTCCTCCATCCTCCTCCATCCTCCTCCATCCTCCTCCATCTTCCCCCATCCTCCCCTATCCTCCTCCATCCTCCTCCATCTTCCCCCATCCTCCCCCATCCTCCTCCATCCTCCCCCATCCTCCCCTATCCTCCTCCATCCTCCCCCATCCTCCTCCATCTTCCCCCATCCTCCTCCATCCTACTCCATCCTCCCCCATCCTCCTCCATCTTCCCCCATCTTCCCCCATCCTCCTCCATCCTCCTCCATCCTCCTCCATCCTCCCCCATCTTCCCCCATCCTCCCCTATCCTCCCCCATCCTCCCCTATCCTCCTCCATCCTCCCCCATCCTCCCCCGCCTCCCCCCGGTGCCGTAACCCCTCCTGACAGCTTTCCGGTCCAATAGACACATTCTCATTAAACGAGGAAGATCGGCCGAGACACGTCGCATTACAGCACGCATTCCAACTCAGAAAAACACACGGCAGCCAAAGAGAAGAAGAAGAAGAAGAAAGGGAAGAGAGGAATTCCACAGAGATGGAGGGAAAGAGGGAGAGATTTGAGACCAGAGGGGAAAAAAACAGGACAGAAAGCCGTCAGACTGATCTGTGAAGGCTCACATTAAACCGTCAGAGAGCTGCTGGATGAGGAGAATAATCTGAGCTCTAACTCATCAGATCAGCAACAGTTTAGTGCAGTTAACTGTTGAAATAAAAGATTATAGAAGCAGGTGCTGGATTTAGTAGACTTTACTCAGAATAATTTAGTTCCATTATGAATTTGGTTTTCTTCTCTTGTGACACGTTTTATTAAAATGTAGAAAACTGACTTCATATTAAGAGTTTTCCTGGTTCTAATCAAGGATTTCTCATCTGTATATTTGCTTTTGGGTTAATTACCAGCAGCTTTTTGTGTTTGGATTGCATCAGACACTCTTCCTCCTCCTCCTCCTCCTTCCAGCTGGTGTTTGTGAGGTGGAATAACGGATCGATACGAGGTGATTCCTCTCAGAACCATCCACATGAACACTCCCCTCCCGTTGTGTCTGCATTTACTGTCGACACAGAACCATAAGTTTAAAATAATTTATAGACCATGACAAGTTGTTTTGACCCTAAAGTAAAATACTAGATTGTTCATTGTTCTTTTTGTCGTTTTGTGTCTCATTTTTGTAATATTCTGTCTTGTTTTTGTTGGGCTTTTTGTCTTTTTTACAGTAAAATCCTCTATGCTTCAGTTCCAGACAGCTGTGACTAAATGTTGTGTTCCTTTGTAGACGTGACTCAAACAGTTCCTGCATCTCGTCTGGCTGATCAACGCATCAGACGGGTTCATCCATGGATCGGATTTTAATAAAGCACAAAAGAGTGTGTTTGGGAGGATTTCTCATGCTTGCTGCTCTACTCCAGGAGAAACTCTTGCATGTTTGTGCATCAGTGGACTTAAAATCGTTGCTATTTATCAGTTTTTTCCTTCAGATTGTGTTATAAAAGCAGTGCTGCAGCGGTTTGCAGTAAATCAGAAAAAGCACACATCCACGCTCATGCACGCACATCGTACATGTCCACGTGCACGGCGTATACATCAGCGCAACAGAAACACAGCATGGGATTCTTTTTCTCTGAAGAGGAGATGATGGGCTGGGTGAGGCTGAGGGATGAGGGAGGAACTGCACTTCTGCATGTGTGATTATTAGAGCAGAAACAATCGAGTGCACACAGAATGCAGCGACAGAGAGACAGCAGCCGGCTCAGACCGCAAATACGACATTCCCCAACCCGCTGCTTCACCGTGTGCATGAAATAAAACCGTCAGACGGTCTCCCTGCCTTCTGCCCACCATGAAATGTGCCAAACTGTGTTCCTGAAAGTCACATTTAAGCGTGCTAGAAGTTTCTCTGAGAGTGTGGATGGAATGTGTTTTGTCCGAAGGCTGCTCTGTCCGTCTATTGTCGGCCTGAAATCCACGTGGCGTTTTCTAGATCACAGCAGAACAAAGGAGGCACACGTGGAGCGAAATCAGCCGAACGCTGCACTCCGGCCTCGTTTAAACAGAAGCACAAATTAAACTGCTTTAACCGGTCGGTTTCAACCCTCCTGTTGTCTTCATTTATGGGCACCAAAAAATATTGTTGCCTTGTCTGAAAAAAATCCAAAAATTCAGTAAAAAAATTTCCAAAACCTTCAAGAAGAAAATTCAAATAATTCCTTAAACGTTTGCCTTAAAGGTTTTATAAAAAAAAATAAATAAAATTTGGCAAGAACATTCTTGTAAATATTTTTTAAAAATGAGCAAAAATCTCCCCCAAAAAATCCTAAAAATATCTAAAGTGATTCCACATATATCAGTAAACCTTCTAATATTTTCTTTAAGAAGATTCACAAAAAAAAACCAAAATCCAGCGAATTTTGCTGGATTTTGGTTGATTTTTTGGCTGATTTTTATGAATGTTTTTCAAGAAAATATTAGAAGTTTTGCTGGTATTTTTAGGAATTTTTTTGGGAGATTTTTACTCATTTTTTGAAAACATTTACAAGAATGTTTTTGCCAAATTTGGGGGATTTTATAATATATATATATATATATATATATATATATATATATATATAAATTTTAAAAAAAAACATATATAATATATATAAAATTCACTGGATTTTGGTTGATTTTTTGTGACTGTTCTTAAGAAAATGTTTCCCCACAAAAAAAGTTCAAAAATTTCCCAGAAATGTTGAAAATGTGGACACCAGAAGTTTCACTGTGAAAATACATTTTTGAATCACATTTTCAAACTGAAACAGGTCAATTTGACAACAGGAGGGTCAAAGGAATCCGCTCCACCTGATGTCTTTTACAACCAGATCTCTCCTCGGAGACGTTCTGAGACGATGCTGTTGTTGATCCTGATCTGAAGGTGAAACAGATCGGAGGTCGGCCTAAATGTCAGCTCAGCATCGGCCTGTCAGGGACGGTTTAATCCAAAGCTCCGGGCTGAAATGTCACACGTCTGCACAGCTTTCTGCAGCATGCATTATGTCATGCATAATTTCATACGGTCTGCTTTAACGTGCACGGATGCTGGCCGGGCTGCTGCGTATCTCTGCAGGGCTTCAGTAGAGGTTGTGTTTGAACAGAATGTGTGTCGTATGTGAGTGTGATTGTGTTACCTGGCCTTGTCGAAGTACTTCCCCGTGTAGGCCATTCCACAGGCAGCTCCCAGCCCCTGGCCCAGAGATCCGGTGGCCACATCCACAAACTGCTGCTTCTGTTGTCGTGCACACACAGAAAACATGCATGTTCAGACCACACAGAAGCTCAAGAAAAGCAATGAAAAGCAGTGCATGGATGTTTTTCTTTACTTCTTAATGGACGAGAAAAGAAACTGCAACACTGAGTAGGTGAGTCTGAGCGGGTGAGTCTGAGCGGGTGAGTCTGGGCGGGTGAGTCTGAGTCTGAGCGGGTGAGTCTGAGTCTAAGTGGGTGAGTCTGAGCGGGTGAGTCTGAGCGGGTGAGTCTGAGCGGGTGAGTCTGGGCGGGTGAGTCTGAGTGGGTGAGTCTGAGTCTGAGCGGGTGAGTCTGAGTCTGAGTGGGTGAGTCTGAGTGGGTGAGTCTGAGCGGGTGAGTCTGAGTCTGAGTGGGTGAGTCTGAGCGGGTGAGTCTGAGCGGGTGAGTCTGAGTCTGAGCGGGTGAGTCTGAGTCTGAGCAGGTGAGTCTGACTGGGTGAGTCTGAGCGGGTGAGTCTGACTGGGTGAGTCTGAGCGGGTGAGTCTGACTGGGTGAGTCTGACTGGGTGAGTCTGACTGGGTGAGTCTGAGCGGGTGAGTCTGAGCGGGTGAGTCTGAATGGGTGAGTCCGTGGCTTCATGTGAACAGAGGTATTAATGTGTGGAGGACAGAGCAGCTCTGTCAACACACACAGCTCATCTGTTTACTGTGGAAGTGTGTTCATGTCTCCATACAGACAGAACCAACAGTCATTTCTAAAGACGCCATTCAGCCTGTTTCTGTTTGGCTTCAGGAGGTGAAACTATAAAGTATTTTGGAAGGAAGAAGGCAGAAATCCCAGAGAGGTCTGAGAATGTTTTTCTGTGGGAGATGATCTCTCTGTGTCTGTATGATAAAGATTCAGACTGTTTTTAGCATAAAAATTATCCTAAACTCCTCAAAGGCTGCATATTTTAACATTTCAGTACGGCTGCATCAGGTGACAGATATTCCTCTGGTCATGTCATTTAACCCTCCTGTTGTCCTCATTTACAGGCACCAAAAAATATTGGTTCCTTGTCTGAAGAAAAATCCAAAAATTCAGCAAAAAAATTCCCCAAATTTATGAAAATTTGCAAAACCTTCAGGAAGACAATTCCAATAATTCCTTAAAAGTTTCCCTTAAAAGTTTTATTTAAAGAAAAAAAAATCCCCAAAATTTGGCAAGAAAATTCTTGTAAATATTTTCAAATAATGAGTAAAAATCTTCCAAAAAAATCCTAAAAATATCTAAAGTGATTCCATATATATCAGTAAAACTTCTATTTCCTTTAAGAACATTCACAACCAGAACAAATGAACCAAAAATCCAGCAAAATTCGCTGGATTTTGGTTGATTTTTATGTGAATGTTCTCAAGAAACATTTTTAACATTTTTTTTTTCCACCAAAAAATATTCAAAAATTTCCCAAAAATGTTGAAAATGTGGACATCAGAAGATTCACTGTGAAAATATATTTTTTTCTCCACATTTTCAAACTTTAAAACGGGTGAGTTTGACCCACAGGACGACACGAAGGTGAAAACATTTAGGATTCTTTGGTGCCGTCGCAAACTTTGCCCTGAGCAAGACAACAGAATCTGACCAACTGCTCCACAAAGAAAGAAATCCGAAGCAAAGTCAAACTTAACTTCAAGCACAAACCTGTGAAATACGATCATCGTTTATCACCTAAATCTATCCTAAAGGTTAAAGATCAGACGCTGTGTTGCTTTATTGTTGATTTGCTCAGTCATGTATTCATTGATTTGAACACATGATGGGATTTCAGACCCGGAGCTTCCTGCAGGTCTGACGGTCTCCTCACCGGTACTGGATGTCCCTCCAGGATGGAGTCCACCTTCCGGAGGTTCAGGAGCTCGTTCTCCTTCAGGTATCCGGTTTCTGCCCACACGGCGTACAGCACTGGAGCTGCATGACCCTGGAGAGGCACGAGTCAGAGGTTAGAGTAAAAAAAAAAAGAAAGAAAGAAAAGCACACAGTAAAGATTATAAACCAGGGGTGTCCAACATGAGGCCCGTGGGCCAAAAGCGGTCCTCCAGAGGGTCCAATCCGGCCCTCAAAGTGGAAAAATTCCAGAGAAGACATTAACTGCAGATTGTAAATTAGTAAAACTATAAATTTAGAATAATTTCTAGACCATGACAAGTTGTTTTGATCATGAAGTAAAATACTAGATTCTTCATTGTTCTTTTGTCATTTTGTGTCTCATTTTTGTAATATTTTGTCTTGGTTTTGTTCCATTTTGTCGCTTTTTTGTCTAGTTTGTGTCCATTTTTTGTCGCTTTGTAACTTTTTTGTATAATTTTTCTGTCTTGTGTGGTTGTTTTTTGTCTGACTTCTGTCGTTTTGTTTCTCGTTTTTGTCATTTTGTGTTTTATAAAAAGATAATTCCTTAAATGTGAAGATTTTCAGAATGTGCTTTGTTTTTGTCGTTTTGTTTCACACTTTTTTCACATAATTTTTTGTCTCGTTTGTGTCCATTTTTTGTCACTTTGTAACCCTGCATGAGAGTCACCTCTGCCCCTCATACAGGGTAGATATGAGGATCTGTTACCTTGGAGAGGATGAAGCGGTCGTTGTTGGGGTTTCGAGGGTCTTCAGGTCGGTACTTCATGGAATGGAAGAAGAGCACAGACATGATCTCTGCCACGCTGCAGCATGATGTGGGATGGCTGCAACAGAACGAGAGGAAGAAGACAGAAATCCAGTTAAAAAAAGCAGAATTTCACATCTTAAAAATTTCACATCATCTTTAAAAGCACGTTGAGTTGATACAGATATGGACAGAAGGAAGAGCTAAAAGAAAAAAAACTGACAATTGAGTTTACAGAGCTGCTCTGTCCTCCAACAACTGAGTTTGTCTGTGACCTTGTCAGCTTTGATCCAGTGGGTTAATTCATACCAAAGCATCAGTTACATAAGATACCAGTCACAGCGACTCAGTCAGGGTCAGACCATCAGTAATGCAGCGTCTCAAACACACATATCAAGAAATGTAAATGTTTCTTTTAATCCCTCATGCAAACACAAACACGTTAATACAGAACAAAGAATCATTCAAAGTTGTGACATATTAAAACAAAATCAGTTTTTATTTCTTGCTTGTTATTCTTGTCTTTATTTTCATACAGCTGCCGATAATACCTCACTTAGATGTTCTTCTCTACTGTCCTGGAAAAAAAATGCGATCAGAAAATCACAAACCAAAACAAACCAACAGCAGATGACAGGACGGTCTTTCCTCAGCAGCACAAATCTCTTTAAAATACATTTTCTATGTCCTGCAATTCAAACTGGAACTGCCTGTTAATTCATTTTTAATGACTTGGAAGAAGCTTCGGAGGCACTTCAGGCTGAAGGACGAATAAATGATGAATTAAGAGCTGAACTCTGACTCCCTGCAGCTCACAGAGAAAAGCAGCTCAGTGTCCAATAATGAGGAAATATATGAAGAGAAATACAAAAAAGAAGCCAAACACAGAGCATTAGAGCACACTGTAGTCCTGACAGGATTCATAGCTTATGCAGCAAAATTAAACATTCAGAGAAATGCACACAGTTTATACTTATTTCTATATAAGATCTATAAATATCTATATTTATGGACTGAAACCGCACCGCCTAATATTCAGAAAACCGCACACAGTTTCTTCTCATTTATTTTTATTTTCTATCCCTCCCTGCAGCGAGTTTTGATTTTACACACCGGACGTGTTTCCTCCGTTCAGCTCCAGCTACTTGACGCCGTTACATCGCACCGCACCGGACCGGGACCGGGACACGCAGGCGCGGCTGGAGGCGCGTCCGTGCGTTCACCGGTTGCTGCCCGCCACGCATCGCGAAGTGCTGCTGGCTGCACCGGATCATGCAACAATCCGGCCGCTGCTCCTCCGTTACATAACCGATCAGAGAGCACGGAAAGGGTTAAAGGAGCAGCGGAGCACCTGCAGCGGTTCAGATCCGACGAGCAAACCTACAAACGGGTTTAATCTGCGTTTTGTTGTTTGGAGGTGAAACTGCACGTCATGCAATTAAAGGAATTTCTCTAATGAACTTAACAGGAACAAAAACTGCAATGCACGACGTGAAAATGACGACATGTGGCGCTTTATTAATTAAAACTCCATTTTGGTCAAGTGCGTCAATTGCGCACAAACGCCGCCACTGAGCGCTCTTTACGCACAGATAAAAAGAAGTTCAGGCAGCTCCTAAACAGCAGCAGCTCCTGATATTCTGCATCTGCAACATAACCCTAAGCCTCCACAGCATTCTTCCTGCTGCTCCACCTGCACGCCGTCCTGCTGGAGACACCGAGTCCTCCGGAAACACTCATTACGCATTTCTGCTCCACTTTCCCAAATCCTCCTCCAAAACAAAAAACGCGCCTGAAACGTGAAAGTATTTGACCCGGGAAGGTCACCGCGCCTTCTCGTGTCACGTTTATCTCCATTTAAACTCCTTCATCTTACCCGCTGCCCGCCGCAGTTGTCGCCTTGATGGAGTTGATCCGGAGCCGGGTGGCGATGTTCCTGAGCGCCTGCACCGTCTGCTGGTCCGGTTTGTGGTAGTCCTCCATCTGGATGATGCACGAGAAGCAGCACGAGAAGCAGCACGAGAAGGGTAAAAGAAGTGAAGAGTTAAAAAAAAAAGTCCCGGTCTGCAGGATGATGGCGATGGGTGCGGAGAGGACGATGGCAGGGGTTAAAAAGAGACAGAGCTGCTCAGCAGGAGAGAGACACGGAGAGGGAGGGAAGGAAGGGGGGAGGCAGGGAGGGGGGAGGCAGGGAGGGAGGGGGCGTGTTTGACAGCAAAGCCTATGAATATGGCTAATCTCGGGCTAAAAGCAGCCTTCAGTTGGTCCAAACTGTCGCAGGAGCGCAGCCAATAGCAGGGAGGCGCTTTGGACCGAGGCCGAGGCCACGCGGGCATGCGCAGGTGCACGCTCACATGCACGCTCACACGCAGTCACGCACTGTGGTCAGGTTCAACCGTAAAAGCTTCCAACTGTATCCTGAAACCCAGGAGTGAAAATAAAAGAAATATGCACAGTTTAGTGAGAATTTCAGGAAAAGATGAACAGCTGAGACTTCACAAAATTTTAGAAAAAAGTACATTTGAGGCTCATTATTTATAAATAGCTTCATCTTCAAATTGAACTTCTATTCTTACTCTATCACCCCATGATAATACTACAGTCCGGAGTGTCCAACATGAGGTCTGTGGGCCAAAAAAGGTCATCCAGAGGGTCCAATCCGGCCCTCAAAGTGGAAAAATTCCAGAGAAGACATTAACTGCTGGCTGTAAATTAGTAAAACTATAAATTTAACCCTCGTGTCGTCCTGTGGGTCAAAACTGACCTGTTTCAAAGTTTGAAAATGTGGAAAAAAAAATATATTTTCACAGCGAATCTTCTGATGTCCACATTTTCAACATTTTTGGGAAATTTTTTAGCATTTTTTGGTGGGAAAAAAATGTTTAAAAAAATGTTTCTTTAAGAACATTCACATAAAAATCAACCAAAATCCAATCCAATTGTCTCATTTTTGTGATATTTTATCATATTTTTGTGTTTTTTCTGTCTGAATTGTCGTTTGTCTCATGTTTTTGTCATTTTGTTTCATGTTTTTGTCATGTGTTTCCTTTTTGTCTCACTTGTGTTTTTTGTCAATTTTTTTGTCATTTTTTTAAAATAATTTTTTGTCTCATTTGTAAATTTTTTGTCTAATTTTTTGTTTTGTTTCATGTCATTTGTCTAATTTTTTCTCATTTTGTGCCTCATTTTTGTAATATTTTGTCTTGTTTATGTTGTTTTTTTGTCTTTTTTTGTCTGACTTGTCGCTTTTCTCATGTTTGTGTCATTTTGCATCTTCCTTTTTGTCTCACTTGTGTTTTTTGTCTGTTTTTGTCATTTTGTGTTTTGCTGTATTTCTTGTTGTGTGGTGTTTTTGTCGTTTTGTTTCATGCTTTTTTCACATAATTTTTTGTCTCATTTGTGTCCATTTTTTTTTGTCACTTTGTAACTTTTCTGTCAGAATGCATCTTTTTTTGCACTAAAACAAAGGAACCATTAGGAGTTGTGGTTATTTACAGGTTATTATGCTGTGATTTTACTGGTCCGGTCCACTTGGGACAAATTGGGCTGAATGTGGAACCTGGACTAAAACTAGTTGGACTCCCCCTGTACTACATCTGCAAATGCATATAAAGCATGCTATAAATTTGCTTCACTTTACACTAAAGCACTCCTCATGTGGCACTGTGGATGAGAAACACCAGGCTGCTGGAGGTTTTTCAAAACAGGAAGGTGTAACTCCCATTTTAGTTTGTAACTGGATGCTACAAAGCTTTGTATCATCATCCACAGAAACTCAAATGTCTGAAGCAATGAAAAAAAGCAGAGTAAAGCTCTGAGTAGCTGCTTGTGCTCCAGAACAATGCGAGCGTCCACACAGCACCAGGTGGTCCAAGCAGATGGACTCATGGAGCTGGAGCAACAGCAGCTTGGAGCTTTATTCTCTCTGCAAAGAAATAACGACAAACAGAGTTTTTGTGGACAGTTATAGAAGGCTTTATAGTAACAGTTAATGGGAGGTAAGCTGATTGTTTCCAGAAGAGGCCAAGAACTTTTCTGAAGAAAAAGTGAACTAATTTTTCCCTTGTTAACCCTGAATAATAACCACTGAGCCCTTCTCCATCTACCATTATATTTAATATATATATACCATTATTGCATTACACTCACTCTATTTCTCCCTGTGTCCTTTCTCCGAGTGTCCCTGAACCCAGAGCTGGATGCTTCAGATCTGTGGTTGTTCTCCCACCAACTGGCCTAATCTCCATCTGTGGGATGCTGCTGCTGACCTTCCTCCAGCCCACTGCTTTCAGCTGCCCATTTCCATCAATCTACTCTGCATCACCCTCACTATACTTGATTTGCTCGTGTACATGTTTTTGAATTTACCACCAGCTATATATGTAGTATATTTAATGCCAGAGCCGTACACCATAGCAGTAAACTATAATCAGTTTCCATGTTAGTTGTACTTTGTATGTATCATCTGTCTTATCATGCATGTGTCCCAATGCGTGTTATATGTTACTTGGTCCTCTCTACCTCTATCTCTATCCCTCTACCTCTATCCCTCTATCTCTACCTCTATCTCTCTATCTCTACCCCTCTAGCTCTACCCCTCTATCTATATCCCTCTACCTCTACCACTCTATCTCTACCTCTCTCCCTCTATCTCTACCTCTCTACCTCTATCCCTCTATCTCTATCTCTACCCCTCTATCTCTACCCCTCTACCTCTACCACTCTATCTCTACCTCTCTCCCTCTATCTCTACCTCTCTACCTCTATCCCTCTACCTCTATCTCTATCCCTCTACCTCTATCCCTCTATCTCTACCTCTATCTCTCTATCTCTACCCCTCTAGCTCTACCCCTCTATCTATATCCCTCTACCTCTACCACTCTATCTCTACCTCTCTCCCTCTATCTCTACCTCTACACCTCTATCCCTCTACTTCTACCCCTCTATCTCTACCTCTCTACCTCTATTCCTCTACCTCTATCTCTATCCCTCTATCTCTACCTCTACACCTCTATCCCTCTACTTCTACCCCTCTATCTCTACCTCTACACCTCTATCCCTCTACTTCTACCCCTCTATCTCTACCTCTCTACCTCTATTCCTCTACCTCTACCTCTATCCCACTATCTCTACCCCTCTACCTTCATCTCTACCTCTCTACCCCTTCTGTCCCTCTCAACCCGCCCGGCCAGCAGCAGATGGGTCCCCCATATAAAGAGCCAAGTTCTGCTCCAGGTTTCTTCCTGTTAAAAGGGTGTTTTCCTTGCCACTGTCTCTTTAGGGCTGCTCTGGAGGTTCATATGGGTTCTGGAAAGAGTCTTGAGACAATCTGACTGTAATTGGCGCTATATAAATAAAACTGAAATGAATTGTATTGAAAAGTCAGGAGTAAAATGTAAGCAGTTCCTTCTTGAAGACAAACTTTCGTTTATCCCAACGGAAACTCAAGAAAGAAAAAAATATGACATAATAATAGAAACGCAGCCTAAAAAGTAGAAACACAATAAGATAGAAGTTAGTGTTGCTGTGGTAATGCTGAGGTAATATTACTTCAGTACCACTGCCAGCTTTACTTTATTTAACCTGTAAACTGCAGCCGTCCTTCAGGCTGGAGCGTCTACATGAACAGTGGACGCTGACGTGCAAAAAGAGTGATCACCAACGACAGTAATCTCACGTTAATGACATTTCCTCCTGAGGCTGACCTGATTAACAGGGAGTTAAATCTGTTACACTTGAACAGCGTTTAACTGACAGCTAACAGTGGAGAGAATCTGCCTCCAGATGGAGTTTGGTTCAGTTTGGACTCATTTATACAAAGTTCACTACTAACCTTCTCTCTTTGTGATGTTGAGAAACACAATTAGAAGCTTCCACATGTGGCCAGCAGAGGACCTGGAGAGGGAACTGACAGCATTCGATCTGTAGATCATCAGGATTTACCTGCTAAGAAGGAGAAAGAAAAACAGTTTGTCATTGAAACCCAAAACCAGGCTATCATGGGCTGGAAACTAACTGACTAGAATTTACTGCTGGCAGTCTTTAAATCAGGAGAGTCAAACTCATCTTAGTCCAGGTTCCACATTCATCCAGTCTGATCTCCAGTGGACCGGACCAGTAAAACCACAGCAGAATAACCTAGAAATAACCACAACTCACATTATAATCACAGCTATCTGGAACTGAACAATCTAGTATTTTACTTTACAATCAAAACAACAAAAGTCAGACAAATAAAAACAAAAAACCCATCAAAAACAACACAAAATATTACAGAAATGAGACACAAAATGACAAAAATGAGAAAAAATGACAATATGAGAAACAATTCGAAACAAAATAAGAGACAAAAAATTTGAAAAGTTACAAAGTGACAAAAAATGGGCAAACGAAAAAAGTGACACAAAAAAACACAAAACGACAAAAACGATGCATAAAAGAACGAATAGATCAAAACACAAAATGACAAAAATGAGGCGCAAAATGACCACAAAAAATGAGACAAACAACCCGAAACAAAACAGAGACTACAAATTCAACGAAAAAGTTTCAAAGCGACAAAAAAATGGACAAACGAGAAAACGAGATAAAAGACACAAGTGAGACAAAAAAAACACGAGAAAAACATGAGACAAATGACAAAAGTTAGACAAAAAAAACCCAAAACAAGACAAAATATTACAAAAATGAGACAAAACGACAAAAGAACAACGAACAATCTAGTATTTTACTTTCTGATCAAAACAACTTGTCATGGTCTAGAAATGATTTTGAATTTATAGTTTCACTAATTTACAATCTGCAGTTAATGTCTTCTCTGGAATTTTTCCACTTTGAGGGCCGGATTGGACCCTCTGGAGGACCGCTTTTGGCCCACGGGCCTCATGTTGGACACCCCTGCTATAAACTGTGGGGCTCCACGGCATAATATCAAGCAGCTGCTGACATCTAGTGGTGAGAATCACAAACTGCACCTAGTCCTGAAACAAAAATGATGCACAAAACCCAAAAACAAACCAAAAATACAAGACACTGAACATGGATTTACACCTAAACTCTGTAAGTTCTATTAGAAACTTGTGAGTAAAAAATCTTCAGTATTACAACAAAACTTAACGTCACATTCATGTTTAAGCATTAAAATTTTAAAACACAGCAATACAAAAACACAACTCTATTCTCAAATCTTTAATATAACAAAATATCCATAATAAACCAAATTAAGCACAGGGGCAAACAATCTTAGAAAATTAAACCAAAATCATCTCTCTTGGCCAATGAGATAAATTAAACCAAAAGTGTAAAATAATCTTAAAGTCTTTAAATATGCGACTGGGATTAAAAACAATGTGCAGAAATGTTGGAAACTAGGAATCATTACACGGCAATAAAGTCAACAAACGATCTGATTTGCTCCCGGGCTGCAGGAGTCTTATTTTTACATTCTGAATTTTAATTTTGCCAAATAAAAAACGGAGGAAAGAAAAAAAAGGGGGATGTTGAAGTGGAGTTCTGGAACTCATTCAACATTCAATACATTCAAAGAGCAGAACCAGCGTCACAATCCAGGATTTATGCAGAAATTCATGTTGCTCACTCATTTTTTAAAAAGATTTTCTGAATTGAAATAAAGAAAATTGAAGAACAGAATCTTTGCCTTTAATGCTGAAACTTAAAAAGAAAAACTATTTCCATGTTGAATAACTCCGCTTGTTGGACGGAAAACAACATTTTCATATGTTTATATTAATTTCTAGACAGCTTTAATGGTCATCTGTGTGTTGAACATTTTGTGACGACATGACGGGAGAAAAAAAGCAGATTTTTGTGTTTTTTTTCTGTACATTAGATCTCCGCTCGGCGTTCCACATGATGACGATGCAGAGTTTCTGTGCTGCAGTAGGCTCTTACTGCAAATAAAAACCCGATTTAAGTTTCTCTCTGAGACTCATCTGGAAAAACAAATTTAAAAATGGGAACAGAGGTAGTTTTCATGATTAGTTTGGATAACTGGAGCAGAGTGAAGCATGCCCATTTTAAGCACTTTAATCATAATAATAATCATAATAATAATAGGGCTGAATATGAACAATTTGCATTTTTTTCAGATTCCAATCGCACATCGACTGCAGCACCCAGAGGTGAGTTTAGCTCTACGATGCCGTCCTAAAACAGCCCAGAACGCTGGTTTCTCTAAAGGCTTTCTGGCTCTCGTCTGTTGCACAAATCCCCTCCAAGAACATCGAGCATCACGAGCTCAGCTGGGGGATCGAAGATGAGGGGAAATGTGGAGATAGGTAGCAAAGAAGCTGGTTTGTGCGTTAGAAACATCTCACAGTCCATAACAAGATAAAAAACAAAAAACTGCTGATTTCTAGTTCGTAGCTGCAAGTGCTTCTCCCAACATTTACAGAAGTTCTCCTCCAAACACAAAACGCCACAGATCTGCACCGGCTATGCAGCGTCTCTGCGGCTTTTTAAAAAATATATACAGGCTTCAGTGTTCTGAGAAGCTCATTTTAACGTCACACAGAGGGACAGCGGCTCCACAAAGACCCTTAAAGCAGCTCTGAGCTCCCCAGAACTGAGGTTACCGTCTTCATAAGCGGTCAGAGCAGAAGTGTGTTATCAAATCTCCCCATATTGGACTGACAGAACTCCAGACGTCTCTGATTCACTGTGGCCCATCCTCCAGAGAATTAACTTCACCAATCCGTGGATCTCCTCCTCCTTTCCACAGTAGTTCTGGTTTGACATTAGCGGGGCTTAAATGTTTCGGTGCATGCTCTAATAATAATAATAATAATAATAATAATAATTCTCTGAAGAGTCGTGGTGTGGAACGCCATCTGCTTCTTTAAACTCATCCTCTGGTCTCTTCAGTGGTCATGAAGGGCTTGCAGCTCAGGAAGAAGCCGTGGTGATGAGAGGAGCAGGACTATAGCTTCATGTTGCTGAAGTCCTTGGACAGAGTCTGCAGGTAAGCTTCATGGATGGCAGAGAGGAAGTCTGCATCATGCTAGACAAGAGGGAAAAAAGAAAACATGAACAAACTGTGTGTTTGTGGAAATAAGATGACAGATGGGTCAATATATAATTAAAGGACTTTTTGTATCATAGTAGACATTTTTACTGTTTTCAGGCCTAAAATCAACTATAACCAAACACCACATGGCATTTTAGAGAAAGATTCTTCTAAATATTATATATATAGTTTATTTATAAAGATATTATAGTAAACCTGTTGACTACTTTATATTAAATAAGTCAGAAAGCCTTGGAATCTGGCCAGTCTTTTCTTCAGCAGGAAATGACATCATGTGGAGCAGGTCATGTGATCTGGAATTAACACACTTCCTGGAGAGGTGTTTTTGGAATGGGAAACTTAGTGGAAAGGGATTTCTGGGAAACAGATACAATTTATTTTGTTTGATAAAATAACACAAAATGACTCTTTTTTAACCATAAAAAGACACAAAATAATGACAAAAAGTTGCAAAATGACCACAGAGACATCTAAAATTACCACAAAAAGACTTCCAACTTCTGCCATAAAATCTGTTCAGGAGGCCCAGTCCAACCTGCATCTCAACAAAATCAAACCAAACATCTGCAAGCCTCTGGACATGGGATTAATTCCACTTTAATCCATTAAATCATTGTGTGAACCAAACAGACACCATTTAAAAGTGTGCTACTCTGCATAAAATCCATCTGTTTCAGACTTTCTTCTGACACCAATGCAAGAAAGAATGAAGTGTGGAAAGTTTATTTATGTTAACAGAAAGTTAACCTGAATGCGCTGCTTCCAGTGTGGAACACAGAAATCAGCTGGAAATAATCCTGAACGTTTGTGGAGACAGATGTTGCTGTTAAATTATTTTAATGTATTTTAGTTGATGCTATAAGCTCCATTCATTCCCTGTTTCATTACACAGAGTCTCCAAACCTGAGAAATTAAACCAAAACCAGTAAAAAAAATAAATAAATAAAATGCAGTCCAGCCTTTTAACTCTGCCCTCCAACCTTTGAATTCTAATGTTAAGATCTTGGAATTCTCCCACTTACATTAACAAATGCCAGCATGTATTTCTATGTTTTATGCCCTTAGTTTACCTTAATGAGATGAATCAGGGTCTCCTGGAGCTGTGTTTTGCTGCAGGATGCTGCTGGAGGCTCTGCAGCTCCTCCACAGGCCGAGGAGGCCTCAGAGGGGGCTGGAGGGACCACCGATACCGGCCCCGTCGTCGTGTTGATCGCCTGCTGGAAGGCACTCGGGGAGAGGAGCACCGAAATCTCCGACCCTGGAACAGCCAGACCTGGACTCATGGGAACGGCCTGAAGATTGGAACAAAGGAGTAGAAACGACAGGAGAAGAACCGACATGCTGGATTACAATCTAATGAATTCCAACACAGGAGGACATCGGTTTACAGCGTCCTCCACTTACATCGTATCGCCGTTATGACAGAACGGATTACGGGTCGGTCTTCGGTTTGGCATAACGGCTTGTCGTTAAGTCGGAACTGGTTCAGTGGAAGTAGTTGGCGAGCTGAGCGGATGAATACTGTATGTACAGACGCCATGCGGCGCTATAAGACGGCTTTGTTTACATTCACTGACTTCATTATGGCTCCCAGCGTAGGTCAGACTTACAGTTTACATTTTCCTACAGAGTTGTGTTTCAGTGTGAGCTAATGACTGTTTGTCGTTACTGTAGTCGTACTAATATGTAAACTAATCAATATTGTGATGCACAGAACAGCTTTGTTTAGATTTACACCGGAGTTCCGGCTAACGTCACACCGTAGGAACAGAACTCTGATGTAAGTCGAGGACCCCCTGTATAGCAGTGTATGTGAGAATGAAAACATCAGATATGAGAAAGACACTCACAGACATGGGTTTGATCAGGTTTGGAGGCTGAGAGAAAACGTCCATGTCTTTGCCGTGCTGCAGAAGAGGTTTCCCCATCGGCTCCTGGAAGCTGTAGGGGGGAACCAGCGTGCTCGGCAGGAAGCTTGGGGCCAGGATGGGTTTGTGAATGTCCGAGTTTACAGACGGGACCGTCGCCTTCAGCGTGCTGAGTATCTCCTGACCCAGATAGGCCGGAGGAGCCGGTGGAGGAGCTGAGGGACCGGGGGGAGCGGGGCGATGCTCTGGGCCGGCCGGAGGCAGCATGAGAGGGGAGACGGAGCAGTGAGGCTGGGGGTCCGACCTGGAGACCACCGACTGGAAAACAGGACCGGGATGGAGCGTGTACGGAGCCGGGAGGAGGCCGGGGCCCTGGTGCCGCTGGTTGGACCCAGGGTCCTGGGCTGCCAGCTGGGGAGGGAGCAGGGAGCTCTGGTGGGCTGGAGGGGGATACGGAGGTTTCTGGATGTAGGCGGTGGAGGGTTCATGGGAGGAAGAGGCATTCTGAGGGGGCATGGAGGGTAGAGAGGGGTCTTTAGGGAGAGACGAGCCGAAGAGTTCCTCCACCGTGATCTGCTTCACCATCATATGAGAGCTCTGGAGGGGGAAAGGAGAAAACGATGAGCTTAAAGACGGAAAACCATCCAACAGCTGCTTGATAATCAGTTAACTGTTGATGAACCAGCTGGAATATGAAACATCTGATCATTCCATTGTCTTATATGGGAGAATTTACTGCTACAAGACGATTAATATTCAGACTCTGGGAACCTGGGATTATTTAACATTTTATATCCTCCTGAGAACCAAGGGACAAAAGGATCTTTCAATTGAAATTTTTCTAGTGGATAACAGAAAAAAACAATGACACTTCTAAATCAAAACAGGCTGACGAGAAAACAAGAATGCCAATCCATTTCCTAATGAAACTTTAACCTGCCTGTGATGCTACAGGTCAAACTGACCCATTTTAAAGAAAAAAAATTCTTAACATTATTTTATTAGTATGAAACTTCTTCTGCTCGGCTTAATAAGTGCAACCAACGTATAAAATGAAAATGGTTCATATCACATGATTGCACCCTGAACAGAAGAGATGCTAATTTATCAACTACATGAAAAGAAAAAAAATTCGTAATGTAAAATAAAATGTAAAAAAACAAAAAAAACAATGTCATGTAAAACTATTGTGTAGGTCTTTCCAATGCACATTAAAACACATTTTAACATGCAGTTTTCATGAAAAACTAGTGAATTATCCTCAATGAACCATGATCTGTGAGAGCTAAAGAACTCCAGTGCACTAAATATTGATAGAAATGCTGAAAAATGGAGTTAATAATGAGATATAAATGATGTTTATTGGAATTTTTTAGTTTCTGACACTTCTGGATAATTGAACATGACCAAGGAACATTTTTGCTGAACCTAACAGGAGTAGTTAGGAAATGAAATTAAACTGAACATAAATGAAACTCTCAACAGTCAGAAGTTCCCCTCATCCCATCCGATGGGAGATATGACTGGAAATGCTGGGATGTCCTCTATGGAGCTCCTCAGGCTTTAATATAGCAGCTCAAAAAGGTCAAAAGATATCAAACGTCCACTACAGTGGACAGAAAGGAACGATCTCAGGAGGATATATTACATTAAAGTACTCATTTTTAAATAGGATTATCCTTATCCCATGGCATGTTTCAAGTTGTTTACATTACACATATTCCTGCACACCAAAAAAAATGTATTGAGAAAAATCCAGCAAAGTAGAAGCTGAAAATGTTTCTCAATATTTAAAAAAAAAAAAATTTTAAAAATCGACCCGTTTCAAAGTTTGAAAATGTGGAAAAAAAATATAATTCCACAGTGAAACTTCTGATGTCCACATTTTCAACATTTTTGGGGAAATCTTGGAGCATTTTTTTGTGGAAAAAAAGAAATGTTAAAAATGTTTCTTAGGAACATTCACATAAGAATCAACTAAAATCCAGCGAAGTTTGCTGGATTTTCATTCATTTTAATGTGAATGTTCTTAAAGAAAATATTAGAAGTTTTACTGATATATATGGAATCACTTTATTCATTTTTTGAAAACATTTACAATAATTTTCTTGCCAAATTTGGGGGATTTTTTTTAAAACAAAACTTTTAAGGGAAACTTTTAAAGAATTATCGGAATTTTCTTCCTGAAGGTTTTGCAAATTTTCAGAAATTTGGGGAATTTTTTTGCTGATTTTTTTCAGACAAGGATATTATTTTTTGGTGCCTGTAAATGAGGACAACAGGAGGGTTAAGAACAGCGTTCATGAGGTGCTTTGACAGTTAAAACATGCAACACAGACAATCAAACCAGACATGAGGAGATGAGTCAGAGCAGTCACAGGTCGATGACGTCGTAAACTGACGACCCCCTCTATTGTACTCTGGCAAAATAATTTCGGGATGAATAAAGTCAATCTTATTTTATCTAGAGACAGGCCTCCACTGTTTTTGACTAAATTCCTAGAAATTAATAACAAAATTCTACTTGGCACAGCCCTGTATCAAACCACTGCCTGTTCCTCGTGTAATCCTTAAGATTCATTGTTAAATAAAAAATGTTCAAGTCGACCAGCTTTTCATCCACAACCTGCAGTAAAACCCTATTAACAGTGACGTGGGCTGCAGGAGTGTTTTTAGGAGTCTGTTTTCAGTATTCCGAGCTTTTCCTGCTGCCAAATGCCGACCATGTAAGGGGCGACAGCGACACCTGGAATAAAAAGCTGCTCTGTCCTCCTCCACAGTCTCTGAGTAGGAGTGAAGAGGATGACAGAGTTCTCCACATGTAGTGATCTGCTGCAGGTAAGTCAATAAATAGGAAAGCTCAAGTGATTTACTTTGCATATTTGTGTCACGTACGTACCTTTTCAGGTTGGGGAGCGCTGTGGGCACGCTCTGTAGGGATGACAGCTGCTTTCACATTCAGATCTGTAGACATGTCTGGTTCACCTGCCTGGGTCTGCATTTTAAACACACAGCTTTCATTATTACAAACACACAGTTTTCAGTATTATAAACAGTACTAGTAGAGAACTGGCAGTCACAAACTCAGGTTTTATGTGGAGCAGCGTAAATAGAAGCTCCTACATCTGATATAATCCACAGGAATCTCAGTCAGACCAGTGAACACGTTTCATTCAATATCTATACCAGGGGTGTCTCATTTCTTGCCGTTGTGTTTCCTTTTTATCTCATTTGTCTACTTTTTGCTGTTTTGTTCCTTTTTTCATATTTTGTCTCATTTCCATCCATTTTTCGTCTTTTTTTGTTTCATGTCGTTTGTCTGATTTTTGTAATATTTTGTCATGTTTTTGCTGTTTTTTTTGTCTGACTTTTATCGTTTGTCTCATGTTTTTATCATTTTCAGTCTCATTTTTATAATATTTTGTCTTGTTTTTGTTGGGTTTTTTTGTCTTTTTTTGGTCCGACTTTTGTTGTCTCATGTTTTTGTCATTTTGTGTTTCCTTTTGGTTTCATTGGTGTTTTTTGTCTATTTTTTCTTGTTTTGTTCCTTTTTTGTCATATTTTGTCTCATTTCTGTCCATTTTTTGTGACTTTGTAAATTTTGTTTAATTTTTTGTCTTTTTTGTTTCATGTCATTTGCCTCATTTTTGTAATATTTTGTCTTTTTTTGTTGTCTGACTTTTATCATTTGTCTCATGTTTTTATCGTTTTGTGTTTCCTTTTTGTCTCATTGTGTTTTTTGTCTATTTTTCGTTGTTTTTTGCTACTTTCTAACTTTTTGGTCTAATTTAATGTCTCTTTTTTTGTTTTGTTTCGTGTCGTTTGTCTTATTTTGTCGTTTAGTTTCTCATTTCTTTGTCTCTCTTGTGTCATTTGTCTTTTTGTCATTTTGCATCTCAGTTTTGTCATATTTGGTTGTTTTTTTTGTCTTTTTTGTCTGATTTTTGTTGTTTTGATCATAAAGTAAAATACTATATCATTCAGTCCCAGGTGACTAAATGTTGTGTTCCTTTGTAGACACTCTGTGATCTGGAAGTTGTAATGTGGAAATGATAAACTGAGGCTGAATGTTGCTGAAACTGAACTTATTTTTCATGACAAATTTCATGTTGTTCATAATATTTTTGTAAAAAGATAATTCCTTAAATGTGAGCATTTTCAGAATGCACTTTTTTGCACTAAAACAAAGGAAATATTTGGAGTTGTGGCTTGACACCCCTGATCTAAGAGGTAGCTCGAAAATATCTACAATTTATTCTTCAGATTCTGAGGTGGTTTTAGTTTGCTGGAGCGACAAACACAGTATATACAGACAATATATGACATGTGCGGAGCTTGATTTAAATCTCTGTTTCTGTGTTTATAATCAGCAAGAAATACTCGAGTTCCTAAAGCGCTGCTAAAAAATACACAAATAATGAAGAACAATGTGTTAATTCTGCTTCCTCACTCTCTGATATTCTTCCTTGGCTTTGCTGAGCAGCTCGAGGATGTCGATGGGTTGGGGTTCTGCCATGCCGTTGGTCCTCCCCGGCTCCGCCCTCTCTGGTGACTTCCTCTGGGCGTGGTCTGCTTCCTGTTTCACAATCCTTCAGGTAGGAATTAAAGCATGTAAACATGTAGTCTAGGCATTTATTTTGCCAAATTACAAAAATTTAAAGCACTCCTCAAAAGCAGAGCTGCTTCTGAAACAGGGTGAAAAACAACATAAAAGCAGCACAAGGTGCGATCAAGAAGTTACAGGACTGTATAAAAGGCAAAACCTGCAATGTGAAAATAACTGAACCTTCACATCGAGGATCATTACTGGGAATGAAAGTGGGATAGAGAGCTACAACCCAGAAACTAAACAGCAGAGAAACAATCTGTTGTCTCAAATACTGAAGAGGGCACATCAAACACGACTTGAATGGTTGGAGAACCAGCTCATGTTGCAGATGATGCTTGAAGTTCTTGCAGAATGGGAATTCCCAAGAGCACTCCAAATGTGGCAGGAGCTTCTGGAGCAGAGTAGCGCTGCACAAAAAACTACTTGGAAGAGGATGGCAGCCAGATATGAGTTCAGTGCGATTTTTGCGTTTTATAAGTTCAGTCCCAGAACTTCCTGATCACACCTTGTAAAGACGTGTCCTTTTTCACATGTATGCAGACATAGTATGAACATGTCCAGCTACTTACTTGACCATGAGCTGAGCGATGCGCTGGCAGTCCCTCTTGTCGTAGAACCAAATACTGTAGATACCCACTGTTTAAAGAAAAAAAAAACACAAATACCATGTTTTATACCATGTCTGCACTGGACATGTCACAAAAGAAGCATTACATTTGACAAAGCTTTTGACATACATACATACATGTATATACAGGGTGTCCATAAAGGCTCTGCTGATTTACTGCCCAGACGTACTCTACATAACTCGAGCTTTGGATCTGTGTGGAGCAGACACTTCTACATGATGTCATTTAAAAAACAAACAATTATATCAAGTGCCAAGAGCAGAGTACAAAAATGAGTCACTGCAGCTGTAATGTAGAGCAAACAGCCATGACTAACACCACACTGAAAATCCCCAAAAGGACAAATTGTACTTCATGTACAAATAAATGTTAAAAAACTAAATGTATATCAGCTGTTTTGACTGAACCAATGGTCATTACTACTAATATTACACTGCTTGTTTGTGATGAAATACTGCCGTACTCGAGGTCTCAAGAGGCTGAGGTAACCTAGCAACCGGACTGTTTGCCTCCTACTGCTACCTGTGGGAACAGGAAGAGGTGTAAACAGGTGTGTGTGAGCATCCGAGTGCTCGTCTCTCCAACTTTGAGTGCACTCATCAGCCTTCTGTTGTGAGTTCGTCAGCGTTCAGCGAGACTTGGAGGAATATTTAAGCAACTGTTGAACATCAGCATCTCTCCAAACGATCCATCGTCCTTCTGTTGACTCTTTACTCTTCAATCTAACTTCTCAGGGTTCATCATTTTTATCTCAAAGAAGCTTCACCACAACAGCCACACCTTTCTAGGAGAGCACCATCAGACTCTACTGGTTCACAGATTTATTACCACAGAATCACGAAACAGGAAGTTGCTTCACTAAAAAAAACAAATGGACTGAAGACCACATAAACCACCCAACAGATGGAACAAAACTCAGGAGAGGATACCATCTGAGAATCTGCTCTGACCTGTCATCTACAGGGGACCAAAACAACCTGAGGAACCAGGGTTTTGATTAACAACCATTTGATTTGTCTGCAGTTTAACCCACTATAAGGATTAAAAATGATGAAAACAGCACTTGGACTGAAGTAAAGCTACTGGAGAAGCAGAATACCAACGGAACCGTACATCATGTCTTCCATACCGGGGAGGCTGATAGGCAAACCGAGTCCAAAAGGGGAGCAGTCGACTCTGACGCTGACCTTAGCCATGTTATTCATTCTCATCAGCAAACAAATGGGAAAACAGTCCAGTTCTTTATTCATTGCCTTGATGAAACTTGTCTTCAGACTTCTGATAGACTACCTTGGTGGCAGCGCCGTCAGTTACTTTCTGAAGATCTGAGGATTTCTGTCACGTTTTGTGACTTCCCACTGAACTCTGTCCATACGGCTAAATGACTCCACGCAAATCCACAACTAGTATAGTAGAGTAAATATCGAGTAACAGTCGTCTTTTTGGTTGTTGGTCCGGTGCAGGATGGTAACCGTGATAACTGCTGCTGTCTGCTAGGCCACTGAGAGGCCATGAGTGATAAAGTGTTTCTACTTGATGCTCCAAGACGCCAAAATGACTTCAAGCAAAAGGGAGAAGAAATGTTCCAGAGAACCCTGGGGAGGTGTTTGCTCGGCATCTTCAGAGGTACTGATTGTTCTGTTCTCAGTGTGTCTGTATCTGTGAATGCTGTCAACGCCTACGTTCAGAAATCCTTGGCTGAATTCCAAACTTTAGCCCAACTCACATGGGATCAGTACTACCTGGGGACCAATGGTGATCTGTAATAATTGGAGGATGTCTGTGATCTTAATCCCGTGTGAATGCTCCATGGCTGTAATTTGTAAAGAAAAAATCCACCGTACATTACCTACCATATTTGGCCAAACACCGACGTCCTGTGATAATACTAGTCCCGTACGAATCTGCATCTCAGTGACTGGGGGCTATTTTAGTTGCTTTCATTGTTTTCTACCTCTTTCCTGGTTGAATTCTGGAGGCTGCGGTGGAAATTATTGACAGCATTTTAGGCACAAATGCAGGAGTAGGCCGATACACAACAGGCCTGTGGAGCATTGACAGAAAAATCAGACCAACCAGAAGAGGGAAATCTGGGAGGATACTGAGATGGATGACATGCGTAGCAGCAGCGTGCGCTAAGAAACATTTTTCTGGGCCTATCTTTCAACAGGCTGAATACAAACGCCCTGACGGCCTGTTATTCTCACAACGCTGCCTGCTGTTCTCAGGTCGTGCTGCTGCTTTGACATATTTACTGTTGTCATGACGACTACATACCACGTTAAAAGAGATCATTTTAACCCGAACAACAAGCTTTCCATAAGCCTAACCAAGTGGTTTTAGTGCCTAAACCCAACGAGATCCTAACAATAGCAGCATAGGTTTAACAGCGACGTATTGGCCGGAGGGTTTTGGAAAGCACAGATTACGTTGTCATGGCAACGCTGTCGGTTCAGCATGTTGGACAGAGCAGGAACCACACTGGATTCTGTGACCCATCAGACGTGCACAGATTTGACATCATATTCAGGCTGTATTGTTGGTAAATTCGAGTAAAATATGGACTTTGCTTAGAAACACAGATGTGGGGGTAATTCAGAAAGTACCAGAGGTCCCCAGGTAATACTGATCCCGCGCGAACAGGACACCTGTAGCTTTTTGAAGTGGGGAAAATGGTAAATAAAACCCATGCAGAAAACAGACATTGTTACTGATCAAGTAGAAGGGAGCAAGAACTCTTCAAACGCCACAATTACTGTTAAACTGTTTCCAATTTTGTATTAATATCTGCAGACATTCGCATATTTATCGTGTGTTTGCTACATGCGTTGTGTAAACTCGATTTCCAGTACGTTAACTAAAGTATGACTTTTCCCCAAATGTTTCACCAGATAAAAACTGTCTACTTTCAAAGCTATGCTAAAAGAGATAAATGTTAATATTTTTCTTTGAGCTTTATGGCAGAAATATCCTCGACAAACATATTACGCAGCTAAAAAAATAATGCTTGACATCCCTAGAGGCATTAGAGAGTTTCTGACTTTTTGTACAACATATTAAAATGCTTTTTTTGTACATTTGTGATGTAACATTTTCAATAAGCTTTTTTTTCTTGAAAGATGTCTCAGTTTATCATCAATCTTAGCCTTAAAACTTGTCTGAAATTGGCAGTGAAGTAGGAATCACCTGCAACTCTCCTCCTATAATGCAGCGCTATAACAGATCACACTGATCCACCATCCTATAGATCCCTCCAAAAGTTCATTAGACACGTGAACCTGACATTAGTTATCAGGTACAGCAGGTCCTCAACTTACGTCCGTTCCTACAGATAGATGTACGTCAATTTTCGCCGTAAATCTGAACTCCGGCTAAAATGTGAACCAAAGCCGTTCCGTGCATCACGATATCCATCAGTTCTTCATAAAGTCCTGAATACCAACGACTTTCATGCATGTATGAATCATTTTACTAGAAGATAACAGAATATTGTAACGGACTGATATTGTTGTTGATGTTGAGGTTTCAACGTTTATTGTTCAGTTCCAGATTTACCTGATGTCAGTGAACGTGCCATGTTTAGTTAGCTCACCTCTGATTGGCTGAGAGTCAGCAGTAGAGAGAGCTGGGAACGGTGGCTAATTCTGGAGCTAAGTTATGGGGTTTTTCTAGTTATTCTGGCGTTGGCTACGGTCCACAGTAGAACCCTCTGTGTGCTTTGTGGGCCTGTTAGGTCTGTTTGTGGTCATTTTGGGTCTTTTTTGATAATTTTCTGACTGTTTTGTGATCATTTTGTGCTTTTTTGAGGTCATTTTCAGTCTGTTTGTGGTCATTCTAGGTATTTTGTGGTCATTTTGCAACTTCTTGTATTCAATAAACCAGCAGAGAACCAGATAAAGTCTCACTCATTCATCACAGACGGTCGCTACAATATGTTGACCTGTTTTTACAACTTGACCCATGTCGGTCGGTGTAATGAAGGGCAAAAAGTTAGTGAATGTAGCACAATCCAAGGTGGCGTCCAACCGGACAATGAAAACAAAGCCGTCTGATAGCGCCGCGTGACGACGTATTCATCCACTCCACTCGTCAACTAGTTCCACGTAACCAGTTCTGACTTAACGATGAAACACCGCTGCGATACGATCAACTACGCCCTTACTATCGTGGCTCTTGGCCTTCGATGTTCTGCTGCCTGTAACTCTTCAAGAATCAGTTCACACTTCAGAAATTTGATTCCAAGCAATAAATAATAAAACTAGATCTGATTTCAGTCCAAACTGACACACGTCTCCCCTGAGTTTGCATTGATTGCTTGGGGTTTTCTGATTCTACAAAACACTCACAGTTGCCATTCCTGTAGAGCAAGAAGGGATCCTGCAGCTGGAACTCCAGGTCTTTATTGATCGGCTCCACCAGGTTCTCTGTACTCAGTCGGTTCATGATGGTGAAGCCGTGGCGAGGAGAGGCAGACCTTTAAAGGACAGAGAACATCAGCAACCATCACACTGCATGTAGTAAAGCCTTGATCATTTATAATGACTGAAAAAGAGCCTTTTAAAAATAAAACTTGCAATACTTTGGAATTAACACACTTATATATCTAATTAAATATAGAAATATATGTCATTAACATATGGAACAATAGTATTTGGTTGTGGAAGATGGCTTCTGAACAGATTTGTAAACATTTAAGAAGAATCATAAGAAACACATATTTTTAAAACCACTTCAATTCAATTCGATTTTATTTATATATTGCCAATTACAATTCAAATTGTCTCAAGACTCTTTACAGAACCCATATGCCTGGTAAATTAACGTCTAGGTTTGTCAATATGTTGGGGCAATAATATTCAGGGTTTTGATATTTTGGTGCAACGTTATCTGGGTTTTTAAGCCTTTCATGCATTAATATCGACGTTTTTATGTTTGGGTACAATAATATCCTAGTTTTTGACCTTTTAGCGTGGTTATATCTGGGTTTTTTATGTTTTGGCGAATTAATATCCAGGTTCTTGACATTTTGGTGAAATAATACACAAATCTTTGTTGTTGTTTTATTGCCCTTGTGCTGGGCGATATGACGATACATATCGTGAGAACGATAGAAAAGTGTCTATCATGCTATTTCTCTTCTATCGTTTCTAACCTAATTTATCAACTATTACAGAAAATGTATCATTAAATAGCCTGCGACGACTGTGTTAGTGTTTTCTTGTCACTATGCATACTCTAAGTTTATATAAGTGAAAATAAAGAATAAAAAAAGAGATTTTTCGCAAAGAAACTGTCTTGTGGTTTTGCGACATGACGCTGCTTTACGTTCTTTGATTGTCACGCGGGTTTGCGACATGTTTTATGTTACTTAACTCACGAGTGCTGAACGATGGACGCGTAACAGGTAGGGCTGACCCGAATAGCAGTTTCTGGGCTCCGGATATTCGGTCCCTATTAATGACGAACATTCGGTCCGCTCCGTAACGTCCGGGTGGGGGGTTGACGGACGGACGGAGGAACGACTCGAATATTCGGTTCGGTCCGTGAGGTCAGAGGCGGTGAGCTACCGGAGGAAAGAGACGAATTTTCGGCTCGGTTCGTAACGCCCGACAGGGAGTGGGGCTGGAGGTAGGAGGGGGCAGGGGTGGAGGTAGGAGGTAGGAGGGGGCGAATATTCGGATCTCAAAATTAATATCCGCATACCACCATCAGACCGGATATTCGGGTCCAGCCCTAGCAACAGGTTGAAGTTTCATGGAGAAAAGTAAGCAATGAAATTTTTGTCAAACTTTTCAGAGAATAACTGAAACATACTTTGTTGTAGTATATCGTCATATATATCGTTATCGTGATATAAAATAATCCATATCGTGATATAGGATTTTTTCCATATCGCCCAGCACTAATTGCCCTAATATCCAAGATTTTGACACTTTGGTTAATTGACATCCAGGTTTTTGACATTTTGATGCATTAATAGCCAAGGTTTTTGATGTTTTGGTGCAGTAATATTCAGGGTTTTGATTTTATGATGCAACAGTATTCAGGTTTTTAGCTCTTTGATGCATTCATGTTCAGGTTTTTTATGTTTTCGTGCAATAATATCCAAGTTTCTAATGCTTAGGTGAATTAATATACTTTTTTTTATGTTTTGTTACATTAACATCCAGGTTTTTGATGGTTTGGTGCATTAACATCCATTTTTTAATGTCTTAAATAATATCCATATTTTTTGACATTTTGGTGGAATGATATGCAAGTTTTTGCCATTTTATCACCTTAATATCCAAGATTTTAATGTTTTGTTGAATTGACATCTCGGTTTTTGATATTTTGATGCATTAATAGCCAGGTTTTTCATGCTTTGGTGAATTAATGTCCAGGTTTTAGGTCCAAAATTAATTTATCTATTATTTATCTTTAAATAAAATTATACATATAATCATCATAAGTGACCAGAGTTAAAACTGATCTCAGCTCAGATGCTTTAATGTTGTTTCTTTTTAGCCAGTCAGAAAACCTGGATGCAAAGAAAAAAGCAAACAAACCCTCATCATACTTACTTCATAGGCTCAATGTTTGGGTCAATAAATGACTTTTATTTACTAAATCAAATCAAAATTCTAACTCATTTTTTTCTTTAAAAACAGTATACTTTTCTTTCACTGTAAAACTATGCTCGTACACAATCACACAGAGTCTATTAAATGTTTGTTTACAAATGCTGTGGCCAACACATGTCAAATGACAGCATCAGGAAACCGTCATCATTAAATTATCATTAACACCTCGTGTACGTACCTTGTATATACAAACAGGGTGCCCTCGATTTCCGTCTTTTCCTGAAATGAAAAGTGACGCCGTGTCAAAAACAACAACCATTGATCCAAGCGTGCTAAATAATATCTGGGTTCATATATAACTGGGGACTTTTTGTATCATAGTTGACATTTTAGTGATATCCAGTCATTTTTTATTAATAAGAGATTGTTTCCATAATAAATAATTGTGGAATTTGTGAAGACATGATCATAATGAACATAAAAACATTAAGTTTTTTTTTTACTTTAAAAATGTATGCAGATATATCCCATGGACTTCAAAAGTCCTTCAGTTATAGATTGACCTGGGCAATTTTCTAGTCATTTAGGACAAATTTCATGCCATTCTGGACTAATTTTCTGTAATTATGGATCATTTTGAGTAATTTTGGACAATTTTCTTGTCATTTTCAACAAGCTTTATGTCAGCTTGGATCATTTCTCGTCATTTTGGACAATTTTTGTGTCTTTGGGATACTTTTCAAGTCATTTAGGACAAATTTCATGTCATTCTGGACTAATTTTCTGTAATTATGGATCATTTTCAAGTCATTCTGGATGGGTCAATATGTAATTGCGGGATTTATTGTATCATAGTTGACATTTTAGTGATATCCAGTCATTTTTTATTAGTAAGTGATTGAAAACCATAATAATTATGGAATTTGTAAAGACATGATCACTATGAACATAAAAAACATTTTCTTTTATTTGTAATACATAAATCCCATGGACTTCAGTTCTCTATTGAGCCAGCTATAAACGCAATTAGCGCCACTAGCCTACAGTTAGCTGAGATAACAAAACACCAGCTGGTTATCGCAAATACAACAAAAAACACCAGCGGAATGACAGAGATATGAGCTGCATCTGAACATTATCTGGGCGACTTTAACGGATTCTGTCACATCTGAGTGTTTTTATCCAGAAGCTAACATGCTAACACTTAGCTTCACAGCCTGCTACGTTCCGCGTCTTTATCGAAACTTTCTTCCGACCTCACCCATTCGTTGGCTTTGGAGTTGAAGTTGTAGAGAGCCACCTGTCCGGTAACGTCGAGCAGCCTGGTGATGTAGGGGTCCTGTCTCTGCAGCGCCGCTAAGCTCATCAGATGTCCGGCGTTAGCGGGCTCCATCTTGGATGTGATTGTTGCTCCCGCACGGACCGATTTCTGCGGACACATGTAACTTCCCCTGCCCTCCGGAAATGACGTCTTCAAAAAGGAGCTTTTTTTTTCCCCCGCGGAGATTAAAACTCAATTTAGGTCACCGGCAATTTGTTAGAGTAGCGCTTTAAAATGTTAGCAGGAGATTTGAACCCGCCGAATGTGTTTTATAAAAGCAAATAAGATACTTTATAAATAAATACATAAACCCCATAAAAGACAAAAGAACAACAAAAATAAGACAAAATATTACAAAAATGAGATGCAAAACGACAAAAAAATGAGACAAACAACACAAAACAAAAAAAGATACAAAAAATTACCCAAAAAATCTTACAAAGCTACAAAAAATGGACAAACAACACAAGTGCCCAAAAAATGACACAAAAGGACAATAACGAGACAACAAATGACAAAAGCCAGAAACAAAATGACAAAACATACACAACCAACACAAGCGAGACAAAAAGGAAACATAATATTACAAAAACGAGAAACAAAACGACAAAAACATGAGACAAACGACACAAAACGCAACAAAAAATTATCCACAAAATTTACAAAGCGACAAAAAATGGACACAAACTAGACAAAAAAACCCGACAAAATGGAACAAAACAAAGACAAAAATATTTCAAAAATGAGACACAAAATGACAAAAGAACAAAGAACAATCTAGTATTTTACTTTATGATCAAAACAACTTGTCATGGTCTAGAAATGATTTTAAATTTATAGTTTTACTAATTTACAATCTGCAGTTAATGTCTTCTCTGGAATTTTTACACTTTGAGGGCCGGGGGAAGAGTGATACAGAAGTGTACAAATAACACAAATAGGTGCAGATGAGTTTAAAGATATAATGAACAGCATTAGAATGTAATCATTTTACTTTAATGAAACAAGAGAAAAACACATTTATCAGTAGAGTAATTGCCACTTTTTGCTTTTGGGTCAATCTATAGTTGAGGAACTTTTGAAGTCCATACCTTCATTGTTTTTAGTGCCTTTATTATGTATTTTTGTATTTTATTAGTTTTTAGTGCTTCTATTGTGTATTTCTGATTTAATTTGCCTTGTTCTGGATGTACAGCACTTTGGTTCAATCGGTGGTTGTTAAAAGTGCTATATAAATAAAGCTGGATTGGATTGGATTTATCTGCATACATTTTAATTAAAAGTTACAAAAATAATGTTTTTTATGTTCATTATGATCATGTCTTTCCAAATTCCATAATTATTTAGTATGGAAACAATCACTTATTAATAAAAAATGACTGGATATCACTAAAATGTCAACTACATAACTGTCCCAATTTAATAATAACATGAAATTTCTCCTAAATGAATTGAAAATTATCCCAAAGACACAGAAATGATCCAAAATGATGAGAAAAATTCCAAGCTGACATAAAACTAATTGAAAATGGCTCAAAACTGTCCAAAAATGACATGAAAATTGTCCTGAATTACTCAAAAATTGTCCAAAATTACTTGAAAATGATCCATAATTACAGAAAATTAGTCCAGAAGGATGTGAAATTTATCCTAAATGATTTGAAATTATCTCAAAGACACAAAAATGATCTAAAATGAAGAGAAAAGATCCAAGCTGACATAAAATTTGTTGAAAGTGACAACAAAATTTTCCGGGTCAGTCTATAACTGGGCGATTTTTGAAGTCCATGGCATATATCTGCATACATTTTTATTAGAAGTAAAGAAAAAAAAACCCCAAATACTACGTTTTTTTATGTTCATTATGATGATGTCTTTACAAATTCCATCATTATTTATGATGGAAACAATCACTTATTAATAAAAAATGATTGGATATCACTAAAATGTCAACTAAATAACCATCTGAATTTAATACCAACCACCTTCTAATGAGCTAAACAATAATAAAATGAGCTCATTCAGAAATAGTTTGGATTGTTTTCTTTTATTAAGTTGAGATAATCATGACAGATATTTCTTTTTTGGCAATATATCACATTTTATCTGGAAAATAACAAACTGTATCTGATCATAACAAATAATATGAATTAAAGATCATCTATCTGCTAAATCCAGACGTACATGCATGTATTCCTACATGCTACATACATACATACATACATGTAAGAACCACAGGGGTGCGCTGCTCTACCTCTAATCACTGTGGCTTTTAGTCTGAGAACTTCTGTGCTCAGATCACAGATAAAGAGCTGTTTACGTGTTAAAGTGTCTTTTCTTTGTGTGGTGTTCAACTAAAATCACCAGATTTACACAAACATGTTAAATCCTGACTTTTTAAGTTCACATAAATTACATGAAATAGTTCACTGGCAATGATAAAAGTGTTCTTAACCCTCATGTCGTCCTGCTCGTCAAATTGACCCATTTTTAAGTTTGAAAATGTGGGAAAAAAATATAGATATTTTCACAGTGAAAACTTACACATTTTCAACATTTTTGGGAAATTTTAAAAAAAATGTGTTGGTGGAGAAAAATACATTTTTTACTCATTTTTTGAAAATGTTTACAAGAATTTCCTGGCCAAATTTGGGAGCTTTTTTCCCTAAAACTTTAAGGGAAACATTAAGGAATTATTGGAATTTTCTTCCTGAAGGTTTTGCAAATTTTCAGAAATTTGGGGATTATTTTTTTGCTGAATTTTTGGAGAAGGAAACAATATTTTTTGTTGGCCATAAATGAAGACAACAGGAGGGTTAAAGGCCCCCTCCTGTGTATTTGTATATTTATTGAAAGGAAACATGAGGATGGCATGCTTTCATGGTTTGTTATTCGGCCGGGTTGAGCTGAAGCTGCCTGCCTCACCTGCCTCTGCTGAGGGAACATTGGAGCAGGGATTATAACCGCAGGATTACGTGCTACCGTGAAACTGTTATCCTCCATCTAGGCTCAGGTAATCCAATCATTGTTAACCTTCCAGCACGGCTCCAACAACTCATTTCCTCTCGAATCACGGTGGAGTGAGGGCAGAAAAACGGCGCTATGAGGCCCCAGAGGAGAGCCAGGTGACAGAATGCCGTTCATTATCAGGGGGAGACCCCTGAGGGGTAAGTACCGGGGCGGTGGGAGGGGTATTATGGTCTGGCACTTTGAATGTTTTCCTGGATGGGGAAAGTCGGAGGAAACGTAATCTGTATTTAACCCTTGTGTCGTCCTGTGGGTCAAAATTGACCCGTTTTAAAGTTTGAAAATGTGGAAAAATATATATTTTCACAGTGAAACTTCTGATGTCCACATTTTCAGCATTTTTGGGAAATCTTTGAACAGTTTTTGGTGGAAAAAAAGAAATGTTAAAAATGTTTCTTAAGAACATTCACATGAAAATCAGCCAAAATCCAGTGAATTTTGTTGGATTTTGGTTGATTTTTATGTGAATGTTCTGAAAGAAAATATTAGAAGTTTTACTGATATATATAGAATCACTTTAGATATTTTTGGGATTTTTTTGGAACATTTTTACTCATTTTTTGAAAATATTTACAAGAATTTTCTTGCCAAATTTGGGGGATTTTTATTTATTTATTTTTTTTAAAATAAAACTTTTAAGGTAAACTTTTAAGGAATTATTGGAATTTTCTTCCTGAAGGTTTTGCAAATTTTCAGAAATTTGGGGAAATTTTTTGCTGAATTTGGGCATTTTTTTCAGACAAGGGAACAACATATTTTGGTGCCTGTAAATGAAGACATCAGGAGGATTAAACTGTGTTTCCTTCTTATTATATTCCACCATCAACTGTAGTCTCTCCTCTAACAGGCTGCAGTGTTTATGGGCTACATGTTACCCAAAAATAGTTTAATAATTTATTATACAGTCTGTGATTTTACAAAATCACTGTTTAAACATATAAGAGCGAATCTGCAAAGATGAGGCTTTGGGGGGCTTTAATTTGTGTGTCTCTGTGTTAATATAACGCATCTAACTGCATCTAACAATAGATTTATTCCTGGTTTCATCGCTTGCTGTAATAATCTCCACAGTTTAGTACACTATAAAAAATGTTCACACATTTTACAGTAAAAAATTGTCAAATCATGACGGTAAAAATCTGTAAACTCTCAAACTGTTTGTTTATATGACACTGAATCACCGTAAATAAGGTAATCAGGAGAACACTGTATTTTTTTTGCATTTTTTGTCTTGAAATAATACATTTTCCGACAGTTGCCGTAATATGTAAAACATCAAAACTGTAATTTTTTTGCATTTATTTCATGTAAAAAATACAATTTGTACCGGTCAAATTAATGTCCTTTTGGACATAAAACCGCAATTTTTGCATATATGTCATGCTAAAGATGCATTTCTAAAAGTTTAATACACTAACTGTTGTGCTGATGATGGAAAAATGCTGTAATATTTATAACAGGTCACACAAACTTTATTTTATTTGGTATTTTTATGTAAATTTTCAAGCAAAACTAAAATGTCTAAAGCTTGAAACTTTTTTAAACAGTAAAATATGGAATGAAGCATATTTTTAACCCTAAAATCAACAATATCAACATATTTCTTTCCTGTAAATGAAGAAAATGCTTCACCGTGATTTAACCTGGACTGTCAAGCAACACTTTTTTTTACAGTGTAGCACAATTTGCTGATTTAATTGATTTAATATTGAATTTATTCGTCTTTTGGATGTTCTGGCGTGCGTAAAAATCACCTTTGAGAGCATTTGGAAGCTGTGCCAATTGGTGAATTATGTTACACTGTAAAAACATTTTTATGGTAATTTTTTTTACAGTGTAGCATAACTCGCTGACAGAACTGACTCAATGTTCAGTTTATTCATCTTTTGGATGTTCTGGCGTGCGTAAAAATCACCTTTGAGAACATTTGGAAGCTGCCAAATGTGAGATGTTTGGAAGTTTCCAGCAACAGGTGCGTATTTTCAGGCTCTCCGTGATGTGAGGAGGTTCAGCCCACATCTCGTCCTGCTCTCAGTCCTCCGTCAGGCTCAGAGGGAAGAACTGACAGCAGCGGATTGACTGCCAGTCCTCTCCGATGCGCCGCGGATCTGCACACAGACACCCGGATGTGGCGAAAATGTTTGGCGCTCCTCTGCGGGTCTGCGCTCGGAAAACATTTTATAATTCAGGTTAGCGGCTCCTCCGCTCGGGTTTGCGCCGTCCGTCGACATCTTTGGATGGTTTTTCCAACGATGAGTTGGATTTAAAACGGATCTTTTCGATGTGGATTCGAGGATGCAAGAAGCAGATGAACAGTCTGAAGGTAAAAAAAAAAAAAAAAAAAAGCCGTGCGTGGAGCGCCGGGGAGAGTTGGAGCTGTGAGGGGGCGACAGGCTGTTTGCTTTATTCCGTGGATGTCTGCTTTCATCCCTGTGATCAGGAGCTCCAGGTCGTGTCTGCTGCTATCAGGGATTTTGTCCAACTTGTTTCAGAGCAGATATTGGTCATCAGGCTGCCTGATTGTCATGACAGCAGTTTTCAGCTCCAGTGGAGAGCGAGTTGTAGTTCTGAGTAAAATGGTGACTATGTGCGGTCCAGTATGTGGTCCAGTGGTGGCTTTGGAACCATGTGACCTCCAGAATAAACTACACCAACTTTAGAAGTGGTCCAGACAAACGTTCTGCTGGTTTTAAAATCAGGAGCAGCAGAAAGTCAACAGTTGTTTTTCCAGTGGTGTGACAGATGTGCAGCTGGACTGATGGGATGATTCCTGTTCATGTCGTTGGATAACAGTCTGGTTATTCTGCACCTTTGGTGATGTTGTGTCGCTGAGTTAGGAGGGAGGCTGACCAGTCATTCACACACAAACGGAATTTCATTTGAAGCAAGTGATCAGACTAATCTAAAGGCAAAACTAAGTGATGGTGGGGCATTTCTGTCGCTTAGTAGAACATCTTTATCTTTCAACGGCATCTCCAGCGTTGTTTTATCACATAGAGCAGGGGTTCTAACTCATTCAGGTTCCACATTCAGCCCAATTTGATCTTAAGTGGGTCACACTAGTTAAATTACAGCATATTAACTCATAAAACTTCAAATTTCTCCTTTGTTTTCATGCAAAAAAAAGTATGTTCTTCAAGCGTTCACATTTAATGAGCAAAACATCATGAGCAACCTGAAGTTTCTTCAGAAAAATAAATTCAATGTCAGCAACATTCAGCCTCAGTTTCTCATTTCCACATTACAACTTCCAGATCACAGAGTGTCGACAAAGGAACACAACATTTAGTCATGATCAAAACAACAACAGTCAGACAAGAAAAAACAAAAAACAACACAAAACATTTCAATAATGAGACACAAAATGACAACGAGAACAAAATGATAAAAAATGAGACAAACGATGTGAAAAAACGGAAAAGAGACAAAAAAGTTAGCAAAAAAGTTACAAAGTGACAAAAAAATGGACAAACGACGAAAAGGAGACAAAAAAACACAAAACAATGAATAAAGCAAAACACAATGAGAAAAATAAGACAAAAAATACAAGCGTGACTAAAAGGAAACACAAAATGGCAATAACATGAAACAAAATGACAAAAGTCACAAAAAGCAACAAAAACCTGACAAAATATTACAAAAATGAGACACAAAACGACAAAAGAACAATGAACAATCTAGTATTTTACTTTATGATCTCAACAACTTGTCATGGTCTAGAAATGATTTTAAATTTATAGTTTTACTAATTTACAATCTGCAGTTAATGTCTGCTCTGTAATTTTTACACTTTGAGGACCGGATTGGACCCTCTGGAGGACCGCTTTTGGCCCACGGGCTGCATGTTGGACACCCCTGGTTTAGGAGTTTCAGCTATAGAATCTATTCGGTAGTTTAACTGAAAACCAAACATTTTAGCTCGTCGTGTGTTTTGTGGACAAACATCTTGATTTATGAACCCACTGAAGCTGTCAGATAAATGTAGTGGAGCAGAAAGTGCGACATTTCCCTCTGAAATGGAGTAAAGTTGAAGCAGAAAGTGTCGTTAAAAGGCAAATCTGCACCTCCAGCTCTGCACATCAGTCAGATAAAGCCATCAGAGTGATTGTGTTTTGGGGTCAGTCCAGAGTGAGGGTAGTTTTTGTGCTGGTCGGTCTGTTAGCGGCAGCCTCTGATGGGACTCTGCTGTGGACCGACTGTGTCAAGGGCACCGTCCTTCCACTCACAGTCTGATTGATTTAACGACTCTCTCTGTCTCTCATTCTGCAGCCCATCCTGCTCTCTCTCTTTCCTCTTCCTCCTCGTCTCCTCACCTCTCCTCGGCTTACTTCTGGCTCATTTCCTGGTGGACAGTTCCACACATTTTAAAGCACAGTAGCTGCTCTGATCTTATCTGCTTCAACTGCAGATTAAGTAGGTCAAGTCCCATCATTGATGGTCTTTAGATCTTTATTTCCTCCAAGTCCAAATTAAATTCTGACTCACGAGATGAAGGCTTGTAATTTTAAGTGGAAATACAGACAGGTCAATATATAATTGTGTGACTTTTTGTATCATATTCCACATTTCTGCTGTCTTCAGGCCTAAAATCGACATGACCACCTAGAACCAAACACCACATGGCATTTGAGAGAAAGATTCTTCTAAATATTATATATACAACTGAGTAAAATGTAAAGTTATTTCTAAAGATATTGTAGTAAACCTGCTGACACTCGACTCACACACTACTTTATATGAAATATTACATACAAACAGACTGATAATGACCAGAAATGACCACAGAGAGACACAAAATGACTCAATGAGACTCACAATTATCATATAAAGACAACATGATGAAAGCCACACAAAATAACTACAAAACAGTTGCAAAATGACCAAAATACACCTAAAATCACCACAAACAGATTGAAAACGATCACAAAGGGGCACAAAATGACCACAAAAAGACCTAAAATTCCCACAAAACAGTCTGAAAATTACCAAAATGAGCACAAAGACACACAAAACAACAGCAAAAAGACAAAATGAGCACAAAACCACACAAAATGACAAAAAATGACACAAAATGACTCAGTGAGACACATAATTATCATACAAAGACACAAAATAACTACAAAAAAAAATTCAAAATGACAACAAACACCTAAAATTATCACAAACAGACTAAAAGAGGGGACAAAGTGGCACAAAATGACCAAAAAAGAACCAAAATGAGCAGGTCATGTGATCTGGAATTAACACACTTCCTGGAGGTGTTTTTGTAACGGGGAACTTAGTGGAACGGGATTTAATCTGTTATTTTCCATATAAAATGTGATATATTGCCAAAAAAGAAATATTTGTCATGATTATCTCAACTTACTAAAAGAACACAATCCAAACTATTTATGAATCAGCTCATTTTATTATTGTTTAGCTCATTAGAAGGTGGTTGGTATTAAATTCAGATGGTTATTTAGTTGATATTTTAATGATATCCAGTCATTTTTATTAATAAGTGATTGTTTCCATAATAAATAATTATGGAATATGTAAAGACGTGATCATAATGAACATAAAAACATTACTTTTTTTTACTTTTAGTAAAAATGTATGCAGATATATCCCATGGACTTCAGAAGTCCCTCAATTATAGTTTGACCTGGACAATTTAAAGTCATTTTGAACAAATTTCATGTCATTCTGGACTGATTTTCTGTAATTATGGATCATTTTCAAGTCATTTTGGACAATCTTCAAGTTATTCTGGACAATTTTTGAATCATTTTGGACAATTCTCTTGTCGTTTTCAACATGTTTTGTGTCCGCTTGGATCTTTTCTCATCATTTTAGATCATTTTTGTGTCTTTCAGATAATCTTTGAGTCATTTAGGACAAATAGTTGACATTTTAGTGACATCCAGTCATTTTGTATTAATAAGCGATTGTGTCCATAATAAATAATTATGGAACTCCTTCAAGTCACAGCCAGGAAGCATTTTATTTTTGTTCATTTGTTTGTGTTGCTGCAAAAAGGATGGTCTGTGTTGAAAATCTGTGCTTGTGTTTCACTATTATTACAGGATGTCAGATTTAGATATATTAAATTAAATATTCTCCATTTATATATCACTGTCAGTTGGATTTAAGTTTCCAGCATCATTTTAAAAAACTACAACACAGAGAAGCTGTTAAATGTTGTCAGTGCACTAAACAGGTTGTAAAGAGCTGATATTTGTATTTTTTAGAGATGTTTTGGTATTTCTGTAATGCACACTGTCTTGATAAGTAAAAAGAAGTTGTACAGAAATGAAAAGTCCATTTATGAGGTGACTTCATTACATTACATCTGGATCATTATTGTGTTATTGGGATCATTTTCAAGTCAGTTAGGATTAACTTTCTGTAATTAGATCATTTTCAAGTCATTTTGGACAGTTTGAGTCATTTTCAACGAGTTTTATGTCAGCTTGGATCTTTTCTCGTCATTTTGGTTCATTTTTGTGTCTGGGATAATTTTAAAGTCATTCACTGTAAAATGTAATTTTGCCTGTTTGTTATCTTAGCATATTATTCTGTCAGTTTGAAAAAACATTACTGAATTTGTCATGATAACATAAATTTACAAGTTGACAGTGTCTCAACTACATAAAAAACGTTGAATTGAAATTTTAAGTTCACCTGAATTAGTTCTTTACGTCAACTTGACTTTTGATACGGCGCCTGCGTCATCACGTATTTGCGCAAGTGCATTATGGGAAACTGGCGGGCGACTTCGCGTTCTTTTCGTCGGAAGGTAACTGCGCTGGACGTTACCAGTTCCTGAAGCTCCTTTTAAAGGTGAGTAAAATTGGTTGTAACTTCTAATTTAATGCAGCTACGAAAATTAGAACCTATTTTGAAGGGAGCCTGTGTGTTTTTGTTTTGTTTTTTTTCTGGACTGTAACGTTAATCTGTCTATGCAGCTATACAAGGTTATGCCCAGTCTTGCTAGACGGTTAAGGCGAACTAGCTCGGTGAATTACAGATTTATTTTGGTGAAAGCACATTTGGTGATTATTGGAGCAATGAAAAGACTAAGAGATTCCATTCATTTCTATTGCTCCGTGTGAAACCCATTCATTTCTATTGCTCCGTGTGAAACCCATTCATTTCTATTGCTCCGTGTGAAACCCATTCATTTCTATTGCTCCGTGTGAAACCCATTCATTTCTATTGCTCCGTGTAGCACCGGTATGAAACCCATTCATTTCTATTGCTCCGTGTGAAACCCATTCATTTCTATTGCTCCGTGGAGCACCGGTGTGCCGCTGAGCAAAGCGCAGGTGGGAGAGAGCGCGCGCTACTCGGGGTCAGAGTTCAGATTGGTTCAACTTTGACCCCTGCCCTATGACGTATGACAGCATGGCCAACAGAGACGTTCATCTCGCCTGCACGGAGGGCAAAGTGGAGGAAAAGCCGCTGCTGCGTGTCTGTGGTCTGAATTCACCGAATCATGACAAAACTTTGCTGTATTGAGACTCGGAGAAAAGTTTTCGTAATATCAAGAACCGTGCGTAAGTCGTCCCCTTACTATGTGAAGCGCTATGACATGGCATATATTGTGAATTGGCACTACTTACATAAAATTGAATTGAACCGTGCTAATGCTTGCTGCGTACTAGCACGGCTAGTGCTAATACTGGCTACTTACGTAGCTGGGGAAAAATACACATTAGCTGTTGAACTGTTTGCGTCAAACTGAAAGCTTCCAGCTTGAGAGGATGGTGACATCATCCTGCTGGAAATTTTTATAATCTCCGTCTATTTTGCTCTCTGGTCTGCGGCTCCCAGAAGCGGTGCGCTGAAACAGGTGGCGAGCACAGCGCATCCAGCGTCCTGTGTGAAAGCTGCTTACTCTACAGTCCTTTTAGGATATAGTTTTATATCTTTTAATTGTGGACATAGAGCTTCACACTATCATTGGGGCAACTGCTTTGACTCAGTACTCTATTAAACAGCAGCTCCCAATATGGTATCTTCATGAATAAATGTTTCTATGTAAGTCATAAATATAGCCTGTATATTGTCACTGTTGCTGTGGGGACCTGTATCTCCGTATTTTGTCATTTTTGTTGATCACTCTTTGCGTTTGTCTGAGGGTTTTAGAAATATTAAGCCTGTATTCAATTATTTGTACTCTTGTTTTGAGCATGCAAGATTCCCGCCCCACAGTGATGATATGTGATATATAAGCTTTTGTGCCATGCTAAATCTTAAATGGATAGTTCCGTTTTTTTGTTGTTGTTGCTTTTTGATTGGACGGTATGAGATACTTGACAGCACATTACTTCCAGTAGATGGTGATTGGCACACTCCCAGTTTGGAAAAGCAGCAGCGGTCCTGGTGTATGAAGCTAACCTATGTGTTGCTGTGGACAAGGTCAGCTGCAGAATGTATTTTAGCCACAAAAAACCTCCCCTAAATTCTATTTCAGCTTAGTTGTACACTATTTATGGAATGTTTCCACCATTTTACCTTGCCAGCACACAGCCTGGCTTAGGAGACAGTGACATTTGGCCTATATAATGTCACTTACCCATTAAAACATGCTGTCTGGTGGCAAGTCAAAGCTGTGAAAATATTCTAAATATAGCGTATGCTTAAAAAATAAACATCAGTTTAAGTGTCTAAAATACATTTTGCTGCTGACCCTGTATAGTGCTTCCTACACCAGGACTCCAGCTTCTCCAAACTGGGGATACGTCAACCAACATCAATTAAAGGCATGAATGAGTACAAAACTCCACTTAAAAAAATCTGTACTATCCCTTTAAATTCTTGCTATTGTATTTAATTATTTTTTGTATATATAAAGACTTATTCAAAGTGTTCAAGCATAGATTAAAGCTTACTTTTTGACTTTAACTCTTTTATTTTGCCTTCATTCAACAGGTTGAAGCAGAGTTGCCCCCTTTCCATCTGTTGACCTGAGGCTCCCTCCTTGCTGGGCCAGTATCTGATGAGGTTCTTTGAGCTGTACAAAGCAAAGAGTGATGCAAGTGTTCAAATGTTGTTCTTTCGTGCCTCACTCATTTCCCACAAACATGAGACTTGCATGGGTTCCTGAGTTGATCCAATGAAATGTTCAGATATGCCATGAACAAATTATTAATTGGAAATGTGTTTGTCAGGGTGTTAAAATAGTGGTTCCTAACTTTGGGGTGGGGATTCTTTTGTGCCTCACAATTTAGGTTTTTGAATCCATAAAGTTAAAATGGAAGTAAGAACATTTGTGACATTGATGCATTGATTGTGATTAAGTTTTTTTGTTTCTTAAAGCTGTAATATGTTAGTATGGTATGGTTGCAAAAGTATATGTAACATTTGGCTTGTGTTTTTGTTGTTTTTGAGACAGTTTCATCATGCTGCTGTGCATCATCCTGACTGAAGTTTACATTAGAAGGGTTACCCCTGAGACCATTGATGACTTCTACTCTCTCAAAGACCAAACTTGGATTGGAAGCAGACCTTGTTGTTAAATTTCAAGACCTTGACTTTGATAACAACTTTGCAATTTAGGTAGCATTTCAGAGCTTCCTGAAGATAAAAGATGAAAGTGTTGTTGATAGGTCTGTGGCTGTCGCCTGACAGCATATTCAGTTTTATGGTGAATACCAAGTGAGCACACGTGAAGCCACTCGTTCTCTTCAAGGGCAGTATTGATCACATTCATACTTGTTTTTTTGTTTACACTGTATGCAGGATGTTAAGTCATGACTGCTGACAAGACGTGCACCAATAAATGTGACATTGATTAGATGCGAGCTGGTGGTTGTAATGTGTCTCTTAAAAACTAACTTGCCCTAGTTATCTATAGGTTACTGTAACATTTATTTTGTTGAATCAGTTTTAATTGATCTTTTTAATTAGGTTTTGCTAAGCACAATTTGAAATGGTCAGGTCATTTTTTGTGGACATTTTGACAAAGATTTTGTAGTTTAAACAACTAGAAACGGAGTTGAGTAAATGTAGAAATTTCAATTGAATGTACTATGACAAACTTAACACAACATACCACTTCAGTTACGTTGAAATGGTTTTTAAATTTATTAACTTAATTCAAATGAACAAACCTGTTTCATTAACCTGAATTACATTTACAAGTTCAAATAACTACCCAAAACAGTTGAATCAATTTAAAAACAAAAGTTCACACAGCTATTTTAATTGACCTAAAATAGATTTGCAAGTTCAAACAACTACCCTACGGAGTTCAATAAATTAACGAATCCAAATTAACTAAACTCACACAAAGGGTTGACACGAGATATTTAATCAAGATAACAAAATAAGTTTGTTGACTCCACTCAAAATTTTAAGGCAGCCCTTTCACTCATAGTTTTAAGTTGAAACGTGTTACATTTTACAGTGTTTAGGACAAATTTCATGTCATTCTGAACGAATTTTCTGTAATTGAAGCAGGTATTTAATCATTTTTTTGTCTCTAAGTTCTGACCTTTCCGTTCCTCTGCCTCCAGGGACGTATCATTTTGGATGATTTTTGTGTCTGGGATAATTTTAGGACAAATTTCATGTTATTCTGGACTAATTTTCTGTAATTATGGACAAGTTTTGAGTCATTTTGGACAATTTCCTTGTAATTTTGAACGAGTTTTATGTCAGTTTGGATCATTTGTAATCATTTTGGACCATTTTTGTGTCTGGGATAATTTTTGAGTCATTTAGGACAATTTTCATGTCATTGTGGACTAATTTTCTGTAATTATGGATCACTTTCGAGTAATTTTCAGCCAATTTTATGTCAGCTTGGATCTTTTCTCGTCATTTTAGATAATTTTAAAGTCATTTAGGACAAATTTCGTGTCATTCTGGACTAATTTTCTGTAATTGAAGCAGGTATTGGTGATTTTTGTCTCACTGACTTTCCGTCCCTCTGCCTCCAGGGGCCCAGTATGCTGGCAACAGAAGGACCACTCCCTCCACGGACGCCTCGGCGCTCTGGTCGGAAAGCCAAACTCGTCTGCACCAGCTCCATCCACCCGAACCTCTGCAGGCTCCGGCCAGCACCGGCAAACCCGTCGGCTCCTCTTATGGCCTCCTTGGGGCCGACAGCGGCGTCCAGGGCCCCAGCGGCCCTGACGCCGGCGTCAGCCCGGTCCTCGCCTGGCATGCCGCCATCAGCGCTGCTCGCCAGGCGCAGGGCGACGCCGAGAAGCCTGACATGAGCTCACGGCCCTCGGTTTGCACCACTGGAGCAGCTCCTGCTGGATCGCTGGCTCAGAGGAAGAGGCAGCAGTACGCCAAGAGCAAAAAGCAAGGAGGGTCCACCAACAGCAGGCCGCCCAGAGCGCTGTTCTGCCTCACCCTCAACAACCCCATCCGCAGGGCCTGCATCAGCCTGGTGGAATGGAAGTATCCTTTAAACCCACACAGAGGCTGGACTCCGTTACTTTGGATGAATGGATTTCTTACAGATTCGTGTCTGGATGGTTGGAAGAGTGAATGAATGTTTAACCCTCATGTTGTCCTGTGGGTCAAACTGACCCGTTTTAAAGTTTGAAAATGTGGAAAAAATATATATTTTCACAGTGAAACTTCTGATGTCCACATTTTCAACATTTTTGGGAAATCTTTGAACGTTTTTTGGTGAAAAAAGAAATGTTAAAAATGTTTCTTATGAACATTCACAAAAAAATCAACCAAAATCCAGCGAATTTCACTGGGTTTTGGTTGATTTTTATGTGACTGTTCTTAAAGAAAATCTTAGAAGTTTTACTGATATATTGGAATCACTTTAGATATTTTTAGGATTTTTGAAAGATTTTTACTCATTTTTTGAAAATATTTACAATAATTTTCTTGCCAAATTTGGGGGATTTTTTTAAAACAAAACTTTTCAGGGAAACTTTTAAAGAATTATCGGAATTTTGTTCCTGAAGGTTTTGCAAATTTTCAGAAATTTGGGGAAACTTTTTACTGAATTTTGGGATTTTTTTCAGACAAGGAAACAATATTTTTTGGTGCCCGTAAATGAAGACAACAGGAGGGTTAAATGAAGTGATCTGAGTTTATTTTCAGACTGGAGATTACATTTCTGCTGGACTCTAGCTGGAAGGAAACTTAAACTGAGAGAAATCAAATACTAGACTGGGGGTGTCTTAACTCATCTTAGTCCAGGTTCCACATTCATCCAGTCTGATCTCCAGTGGATCGGACCAGTAAAACCACAGCATAATAACCTAGAAATAACCACAAGTCCTAATGGTTCCTTTGTTTTAGTGCAAAAAGTACATTCTGATAATATTCACATTTAATGAATTATCTTTTTACTAAACATTATGAACAACCTGAAATTTCATAAGAAAAATAACTTAAATTTCAGCAACAGTCAGCCTCAGTTTATCATTTCTACATTACAACTTCCGGATCACAGTGTCGACAAAGGAACACAACATTTAGTCATCTGCAACGGAATGATATAGGATTGTATTTGGTGATCAGAACGACAAAATTCAGACAAAAAAAAGACAAAAAACAAAAACAAGACAAAACATTACAAAAATGAGACACAAAATGACAAATAAGGGAAACAAGTCGAGTCGTTTGTCTCATATTTTGTCATTTTTTTCTAGTTTTTGTTGTGTCTCATTTCTGTAATTTTTTGGGGGATTTTTTTTTCTCTGACTTTTGTCGTTTTGATCATAAAGTAAAATACTATATTGTTCAGTTCCAGATAGCTGTGATTCTAATTAGGAGTTGTGGTTATTTATAGGTTATTCTGCTGTGGTTTTACTGGTCTGGTCCACTGGAGATCAAACTGGGCTGAATGTGGAACCTGGACTAAGATGAGTTGGACTCTTCTGGTTTAGATGCTCACTTGGATTGGAAACGAGTGAGTTTGAAAGGTAGGTCAGCGCCTCGGGCTCTTTGTCGTGTTCCTTGAGCTGTTCCTGAGCAGTTCTTACAGTCTGGGGGAGGCTGTAGCCTTGGGGGCTGTACTTCTGTCTGTAACAGTGTTTAGGTGGGTTGTAGGAACATCTACATGAATACGAAGACACTGAGTTCTCCAACAACAGATTGTATTTTAACCAGATGATCAGTGTTACTGGTTTTAATGCTGTGGCTGATGGTGTACAGGCTGCTGTCTTTTCCTTTTTACTTTGTGCATGTTCTACAGCTTCTCTAGTACCTACTGTGGACTTCATCGTATTCCTGCACCTTAAACTCTGACCATCATTAGACTGTGGTGTGAAATAAGCCATCATCTGCCCTGTTGCCCTCTCAGACTTGTTTAGACTCGACACCGTGACTGAACTGCTCAGAGGATTGTGGGTCAGAACGGCCAGAGAAGCATGCTGGATTGCATAATGCGGAATCTGACTGGATGTAGTCGGACGTCTGGGTATTTTTAGCGTGCTGCGTTTGACGTATGATGTAGTGGGACGAGCAGTTTTTTATGGATGCTGGAACAGCCGTAGCATTCATAATTAGTGTATGATCATCGAAGCTCTGCTTTCATTCAGAATGAGGCCCTTACGTCCACATAGGGAGCAGATCCTCTAACACAGGGGTGTCCAACATGAGGCCCGCAGGCCAAAAGCGGTCCTCCAGAGGGTCCAATTCGGCCCTCAAAGTGGAAAAATTCCAGAGGAGACATTAACTGCAGATTGTAAATTAGTAAAACTATAAATTTAAAATCATTTCTAGACCATGACAAGTTGTTTGGATCATGAAGTAAAATACTAGATTTTTCATTGTTCTTTTGTCGTTTTGTCTCATTTTTGTAATATTTTGTCTTGTTTTTGTTGTTTTTTGTATTTTTTCTGTCTGTCTTTTGTCATTTTGTTTCTCATTTTTATCGTTTTGTGTTTCGTTTTAGTCTCACTTGTGTTTTTTGTCTAATTTTTGTCATTTTGTCTTTTGCTTTATTCGTAGTTTTGTGTATGTTTTGTCTCGGTGTCGTTACTCTATTTTTTTGGTCACATAAGTTTTTGTCAAATTTTTTGTCTTTTGTTTTGTTTCGTGTCATTTGTCTCATATTTTGTCACTTTGTCATTCGCTTTTGTCGATATGTCATTTTTTGTGGTATTTTGTCTTGTTTTTGTTGTTTTTTTGTCTTCTTTGTCTGACTTGTGTTTGTCTATTTTTTGTTTTGTTTCTCACTTTTGTCATTTTTTTGCCTTGTTTGTCGTTCATGTAATTTTTTGTCTCGTCGTTTGGATTTTTTTTGCCGCTTTGTAACTTTTTGGTCAAATTTTTTGTATGTTTTTGTTTCATGTCATTTGTCTAATTTTTTGTCATTTTGTTTCTCGCTTTTGTTGTTTTGTGTCTCATTTTTGTCTTTTTTTTGTCTTATTTTTATAGTTTTTTTTGGTCTGACTTTTGTCGTGTTGATCCTCCAGTAAATCCTCTGGTTCAGTTCCAGGTGACTAAATGTTGTGTTCCTTTGTCGACACTGTGATCTGGAAGTTGTAATGTGGAAATGAGAAACTGAGGTTGAATGTTGCTGAAACATAGCTGCATTATTCCAGTAAATGTTGAGTTTACCCATTTTGTCATCATCTCAAGAATGCATCGACTTCAGAAACCATCTTTTTAATGCCTCTCTCTGATATCACAACGTTCCTTAACCATCTCCTCTCAGGCCGTTCGATATCTTCATACTGCTGTCTATTTTTGCCAACTGCGTGGCCTTAGCCATCTACATCCCTTTTCCTGGAGACGACTCCAATTCCACCAACCAAGAACTGGTGAGTAGCGATAAAAACGTGAGGCTGAGTGATTGAAATGTTCTGTACAACACGTATGACAGCAGGATAGGAAGCATGATGGTACAGATCGGCATGTGGGAAGCTGCTCCGGACTCTAAGAACGAACACGTTGTGATGATGTCAGGCTTCTGGCATAAACATGCTTCATAATCTGTAGTATATATGAGGATAATTCTGGCTTTTTAGTTTGAAAAACATTGTATGAAGCAAAACTGTGGGTATTGACACAGATTTAATTAAAAATGCTTCTTTGGTGTCCTTTATGGTTTATCTGCGGTGAAAACATGGGTTTAGATGCTATCAGAAGTGGCCTGATGTTGGACCTTCTTGATTGACTAACGTCTGAATTGGTTTTAATTAAAGGGATTTTTGTCTCTAAATGTTGGCCTGATATGTACTAAATTGCTGCTTCTTCTACCTATCTCTAGCTTCTTTACTCAGATGGTGGTTTAAGTTCTGATTTCTGCCTCCATGTTTTGTCTGAACAGCTTGTGTTTTCAGAAACGGTTTCCCATTCCTCTTAAAATCCAGATCTTTCACAAAACCTGATGGAAGTGCTTTTTAAAAACAGTCTGAGTGGTTTAGGTTTATAGACAAAGCAGCTGTGGTTTGATTATTTTGTGCTGTCTGAGGTTCTGCAGATGCTTCATGTCCAGTTGAGGTTGTGAGAGTTCTTTAAACCACTGTGATGCTGCTGTCGCTGCTCGTGCTGCTTTGTGTCATCGGCCAGATTACACACAACGGCTACACAATGGCGACACACGAGAGCGATTGGCTGGATGTGGGAGCTTCGGCAGAGGGCTTTCCCGGCAGTATTTGGATAGATGTGTCGGGTTTCATTGTTCTGTTGACACAAACACAGATCCAGCGGCTCTGAAGAGGAGCTCTGAGGTGAAAACACACAGTTAGAGATGGAACCAGTTCGCTGCCTCTAGAATTATAGCGTCAAACTACAAACAAAATAATAATTACAACTTTACACAACAGTATGATTAACTCATTTATAGCATCTGAATATGTGCCTGGATGATATTCATGTTGAAGTGTACGACTCCTGATGGTTATTGTGTCAATATTTTAGCGAAATAAAATGGTTATTCAGATATATGTAGGTACCATCAGGATTTATTTGTGTTCAGACTCTCAGTGCTGCCTCTGATGTAATGTCTGAGCATCAATCCTTCATTGTTGCTCCGTTCATAATGGAAGGTAACGTTATCTCACAATGGTAATGAAGATTATGAGGACCAAATAGAAGCCAAGCTTGTTAACACCGGAGAGGCTCAGTGAACTAGTTAATGAGCGCCAATAGAATGATCCACCATCCATCAGCTGGAACTGGAGATTTAACCTCCTACATTCCACCATCTCCCAAACTCTCCATGTCACATTTAATCCATCGGAGCAGCAGACACCTGAAACTCTCCTCACTCTGATGGGTTGAACCTCAGGCAGCTGGACATCAAGAAGTCTACATCTGTCAACCTGTCATGGAGATAACCCACTAGATTAGTAGATGTTTTTACTTGTTTATCATGGATGCGGGCTGCACAGTGGTTCAATGGTTAGCTCTGTCACCTCACAGCTAGAACATCCCTGGTTCGTGTCCCGGCCTTCCTGGGATCTTCCTGCATGGAGTTTCCATGTTCTCCTGGACATGTGTGGGTTTTCTCCAGGTTCTCCGGCTTCTTCCCACAGTCCACAAACATGCTGAGGTTCACTGGTGATTCTAAACTGTCTGTAGGTGTGAATGTTTGTCTCTGTGTGTAGCCCTGTGATAGACTGTTACCTGTCCAGGTGAACCTGTGATAGACTGTTACCTGTCCAGGTGAACCTGTGATAGACTGTTACCTGTCCAGGTGAACCTTCACCCTATGTCAGTTGGGATAGACTCTAATAATGGATGGATGGTGGAAAGATGGAAGGATGATCATGGATGGATGGATGGATGGATGAAAGGTGGATGGATGGACGGACGGACGGATGGATGATGGATGGATGGATGATAGACTGATGGATGGATAGGTGGATGGATGATGGATTTTGGACGTGTAGACAGAACAGGACTGGACTGAAAAAGACTTAATGATTTAAAACGACCTTTTATCATCCAGCAGCATCTTTTTTAGTTGAATATAGATACAAAAACACCAAAGATGAAGGCGTCTCTTACAGTTCTGAATGTTTTAGCTTCATTGTGGAAATGAGGAAAAGCTCCAAGGTGAGCTGGAGCTTCAGTAAATGTGTTCAGTTGACTTCACATAAAATCATTTCACCTCAGACTGCTTTGCCAAAAGAGCAGCATAAATGTTTGATAGCTTTAATCCTACGAGGGGAGCGCTGTCCTCACAGGACTTTGTCATGCAGAGCAAACATTTTTTTTTTCTCTGAGGCTGGCAAGGGACGATCTTTGCTTCATAGTGCAGTTTGTGTGTTTGTGCATGCGTGTGTGTGTTTGTGTGTGAGCTGAGTTGAGAGACGGATGCAGAGAAACGCTGCTTCCATCAACAGATGGGGATTATCCACGCTGTCCAAGTCCAAACTCATCACTCACTGCATAACGTAAAATATGTGTGAGAGAGACAGGAAAACGTTGTTTTTTCATCTGTCAGAGAATTTAGGTCACATGTCACTTTATTGTTTGTCTGCTGTCAGATTAGACATCCAGTCATCTTGAAATTATCATTAATCAGGTCAATCTATAATTGAGGGACTTCTGAAGTCCATGGGATATATCTACATACGTTTTTATTAAAAGTAAAAAAACTAATGTTTTTATGTTCATTGTGATCATGTCTTTACAAATTCCTTAATTATTTATTATGGAAACAATCACTTATTAATAAAAATGACTGGATATCACTAAAATGCCAACTATGATACAGAAAGTCCCTCAATTATAGATTTACCCAATCGGTATTTCTGGTCGGAGAAGCTAAATTAGTCGTATTTTACTTCTGGATTTGAGATCTGCACTCTTTGGTGTGAAAGTCTGATGTGATGGATGGTAAAGTGGCTCAGCAGTGACTTAAACATCAGATTCTTCAGTGAATGTAAAAACTAGACATGAAAAAGCCACATTTTTACTTAAAATGCTTGTTTCTGTTAACTAATGGTCCAAAACTCAAAAAGTTCAGGTTATTTATGAAATATTGCCAAGAAAATCAAGTATTCTTCTCACATTTTAGAAGCTTATGGCTCAAGTTCAAGTTGAATTCATTCGAAAGTTTGTCTTAAATACAGTAATTGAGGCTCGATTTGTCTGAAAACTGGATGTTTTCGAAAATTAATTTCATAAGTGATCAAACTACTAATAATTGCTTTCATAATATTCTTTTAAAAATGCTGTTGAACTTCTTGCTCAAATGGAATTAATTAGTAAATATTCATCAGAATGTTTTTAGGTCTTAACCCTCCTGTTGTCCTCATTTACGGGCACCAAAAAATATTGTTTCCTTGTCTGAAAAAAATCCCAAAAATCAGCCAAAAAATTCCCCAAATTTCTGAAAATTTGCAAAACCTTCAGGAAGAAAATTCCACTTATTCCTTACAAGTTTTATTTTTAAAAAATCTGTCAAATTTGACCAGAAAATTCTTGTAAATATTTCCAAAAAATGAGTAAAAATCTTCCAAAAAAAATCATAAAAATATCTAGTGATTCCATATATATCAGTAAAACTTCTAATATTTTCTTTAAGAACATTCACATAAAATGTTCTTAAAGAAACATTTATAACATTTCATTTTTTCCACCAAAAAATGTTCAAAGATTTCCCAAAAATGTTGAAAATGTGGACATCAGAAGTTTCATTGTGAATTTTTTTTTTCCACATTTTCAAACTTTAAAACGGGTCAGTTTTGACCCGCAGGACGACACAAAGGTTAAAATGAAAAGAACTCAAATGTTCTAGGATTTTAAGCCTCCATTAACATGATTTTTGACGTCTGGTTAGCAGCAGAAACAGGCTTTAGGTGCAGTACTGATGTGTTTTGGGTCATTTTTACATCCAGAAACAACAACATGATCCGTTTAGAATGTGGTTTCTGATGAAAAAAGGTCCAACATTTCCTCTGCTCTGCTCACCAGAACTTCTCTCTGGACATATCGGAGTCTTTAGGTGTTAATTGCTCCACTTTGTCGACCAGTTTGTCCCTGATTTCCTGTTGTGTTGTGAAGAGCAGGTGGTTTAAACTTGCTTTATCTTTCTCACTGAGAACAACTGCATTTAGAAATTATGAGGTTAGCTGAAATTTATCAGTCAGTGGAGTCTACATCTGTGGATCCCTGCACAGATGTTCTCATTTATTCTGGTTGATCAGACCTCTGAAAAATCTGCCAAAGCTGCCGTATGCTGGGAATGAAGTGAGGTTACAAGTCTACAAGGATGTTAATTCATCAGAATGTAATATAACTCCCATTTTTTCATATTACAGTCGATGAATTCACCCAGAGCCCGAAACTTGCGGCCTCCTGATAGATTTATGTTTGTCAAGGTCTAGAAATTATTTTAAATTCACATTCATTTCCATATGTGTAGTTATCCTGATCACCAAACAAACTGAACTGTTAAGGAGGAAGGTTCATTTATCCCCCTGCCCTGTAAATGTATAATGTCCAATTCCGTCTGTTAATCTGTCTATTTTGAAAAACAAATTAATCGCTTTGGAAGTTTTAAGTCATTTTGACTAATTTTAAGTCCTTTTGGAAAAATTTTTTGTTAGTCAACCCAACATAAACAGAGAAGAGTGTCATAATTTAATCACTGCTATTTCTATTTTGCAGAATCTGGAGAATTCTGAGTCACTTTGGGCACATTTTGAGTCATTTTTGTCAAATGTCTGTCCATCTGTCTGTTAGCAACATTACTCATACAAAGATCAATGGATTTGGATGAAATTTTCAGGGAAGGTCAGAAACGACACAAGGAACAAGTGATTAGATTTTAGCAGTGATGCTTCTTATAGTCTGGATCCATGGATTGGTTAAAAATTTCTGTATCATTGCCAGATAGCGGCACGGCGTCACTGTAACCATGACAACCAGTGAACACTACATCAGCTGATTGTGATCCTGCTACAAATCCACTGCTGAGGACTAATCAGGACTTATCCATCAGAAATGATCCAAGGAACAACTGATTAAATTGTGGGGGTGTTTCTGAGTCCCATCAGTTCCTGCTGCCCGCTACATATTTAGATCACGTGATCCGGTATCCGTACGTGTTTATACTTAAGTTTGACTTAAACATTTCCTAGTCTTAACATTTGTTCAATCTTAAAATCCCACAACATTCACTTCTTCTGTCCTGAGAGGTGCAACAAACTTCATGAACTTTGAGGGAAATGTCAGTCCAGACGCCCACAGAGGTCACGGAAGGCGCTAGAAGAAGGTGGACTCCTGCATTTTTATTTTCAATATGTTCCAAAATATCGACAGAACACCGCTTTGGTTTGTTGCTAAAGATGTTCCTGACATGGAACATACGGAGGCCGTGATACGTGCACCAATGCGAGCGGTGTGATGCACTTAGAAGGATTTTTTCTAAAAATTCATTCAAGTCCTGGGCATCACCGCCGTAGTATTTCCACAACTCCTGCTCCGTCCTTTTTTAGAGAGTGAGTAGGTGTTGTTTGATCAGAGCGAAGGATGGGAGGGAGGAGGAGAAACAGACAGCTGGAGGATGCAGGAATCCTCATGTGAACCTGGATGGAAATATAAAGAAAGTAGTTTATAGTGTTTATAATACCTGACTTTATTCCTGCAGTGTTTAAATCACCGTACCAGCATGTTTTAGCTTCATGGTTATAAAGTGCTTATTCTTAATATGACTGCTTTAGCATGAAGCGGGAATGGAAGTTTCACCAAAAACATAAATCCAGCAGGAGGCAGTTATCAGGGCTCTGGGTGAATTCATCCACTGTAATATGACAATATGACAGCTATATTTCAACCCGCCCCCTTCAGGCTTTTTGAACAATTTTCTTCCTGTTTATAGAAGAAGAAAGGGGGTGTCCCAACATGTGGCCCGTGGGCCAAAAGTGGTCCTCCAGAGGGTCCAATCCGGCCCTCAAAGTGTAAAAATTCCAGAGAAGACATTAACTGCAGATTGTAAATTGGTAAAACTATAAATTTAAAATAATTTCTAGACCATGACAAGTTGTTTGGATCAGAAAGTAAAATACTAGATTGTTCATTGTTCTTTTGTCGTTTTGTGTCTCGCTTTTGTTTTTTTTTGTCTTTGTCTGACTTTTATCATTTTGTGTTTCCTTTTTGTCTCACTTGTGTTTTTGTCTTATTTTTGTCATTTTGTGTTTTGCTTTATTCATTGTTTTGTGTATTTTTTTTGGCTTGTTTGTGTGTTTGTCCATTTTTTTGTCGCTTTGTAATATTTTTGTCTCTTGCTTTGTTTCGTCGTTTGTCTCATTTTTTGTCGTTTTGTTTCACGCTTTTGCAGTTTTTTGTCTCATTTGTATAGTTTGTCCTTTTTTTGTCTCTTCGCAACTTTTTTTATCAAATTTTTTTCTTTTTGTTTTGTTTCGTGTCATTTGTCTCAGTTTTTGTCATTTTGTTTCTTGCTTTTGTTGTTAAGTGTCTCATTTTCTGATTATTTTGTCTTTTTTTTGTCTTTTTCAGCTTCACTTTTATCATTTGATGTTTTTGTCATTTTGTTTCACGCTTTTGTCATTTTTTGTCTCATCTGTGTCATTTGTCTTTGTGGCTTTGTAACTTCTTGTCAAACATTTATCTCTTTTTTGTTATATTTCGTGTCGTTTTTGTTTTTTGTCATTTTGTTTCTCGCTTTTGTTGGTTTGTGTCTCATTTTTGTAATATTTTTTCTTGTTTTTGTTGTTTTTTGTCATTTTTAAAGTAAAATCCTCTCTGGTTCAGTTCCAGGTGACTCAATGTTGTGTTCCTTTGTAGACACTCTGTGATCTGGAAGTTGTAATGTGGAAATAATAAACTGAAGCTGAATGTTGATGAAACTGAATTTATTTTTCTTCAGAAATTCCAGGTTGTTCATGATGTTTTGTAAAAAGATAATTCCTTAAATGTGAACATTTTCAGGAGTTGTGGTTATTTTTAGGTTATTATGCTGTGGTTTTAAACTGGGCTGAATGTGGATCTAACCTGAACTAAGACGAGTTTGACTCCACTGGTTTCGGGCGACTTTAATGAGGAAATGTTTGCTGTGAATCCGTGTGACCATGTGTCTGTGTGTGTTTTGTGTAGCAGGGAAAGTGTGCGTGTGTGTGAGCAGGTTGTGGGATTAAAGCTGGACAGTGGATTAGTCGTCACTAAATGAGTGGAGGTTGTAGGAGGGAGGATGGGATGTAGGGTGGGAGCTTACAAGTGGGAGGTTCCGCTGACGGAGAGGAGGTTTTAATGAATGCTGTCATGTGACCGACTCCATCCATCTCCTCCTCCTGTCCTGTCCATCATTCATGGAACTAAACCCATCAAACTGATGTGTTTTTAGGTTTCAGTATCATATCTGCAGGTTACATGTGACTGAAACCAACAACATGATGAAAAATCTTCAACATTTTTCTTCATTTTCACAAAAACCACACAGGAAATTTTGATTGAAACAGACGTTTGTTTCTCACTTACAGCCGACAGCTGAACAGTTAACAGAACGTGATCTGAAATGAAATCTGAGTCTTTTATTGTCATAAAATTACAGTAAAATTGCAAACTATTACCATTTTTTTCCCTCAAAGTTCAACTTTTGTTTCCAAAATGTTTGAACTTCTTTTTCTTTTAAATGATGACTTTTACATTTTTCCTTCAGCTTAATTGCATAAATATTGACTGTCTCACCTTCAAATTGCAGATTTATTCTCATAAATGACGTTTCTCTTAATTACTGTATAATTTATCGCAGACTTTTTTCCCTCAAATTACCAAAATATTACAACATTTTTCTTGTAGAGCCTTTCATTGCAAAATTAGAAATTAATTCTCAGAATTCTCACTTTTTTTTAACTCTTCTGGATGAATGTGTCTGATAATCATGTTTAATCTGATCAGAAAGGCGTTTTCATTTGTTCTTTTGTAAATTAAAATAATTGGAAACTCTTAAAGCTCCAATTCCTCAAGGAGAAACAATTAGTTTACCATCCATCTACGTTCCAACCCTCACCTATGGTCATGAGCTTTGCTGGTATTTTTTAGATATTTTTAGGATCTTTTTGAAGATTTTTACTCATTTTTTGAAAATATATACAAGAATTTTCTTGCCAAATTTGGGGGATTTTTTTTTCTTGAACAGGAACCAATATTTTTTTGGTGCCCGTAAATGAAGGCAACAGGAGGATTAAATTGGAAAAAATAAGTCTTTATGGCACAATATTCCTTTCTGCTGAAGTTTTGCACAAAGAGAAGAGTTTTACTTGCCAGAGTCTCATAGTTAAGTTTTTTTAATCATTTCATTTGATTACAGAGCAGAAGGTTATAAAGCTGCTGGCTGAGCTTTAATGCTGCCGCCTTATTCCACATGTTTGACATGAATCTCATATATCTAATCTGTTGAGCTCTTTATTGAAACTATAGTCTGATGTGGATCAGCTGTGGTCAGAAGAGTGTGTTTCTATGTGGCAGGCTGAAAGTCTGATCACTGAAAACTCATATATATATTTTTTTAGACTTAAACTTGGATTTAGATGACTTTATTAATCCCCAGAGGGACATTAAGTTGTTCCAGCAGCATGAATATTAAATAAAGGGGTAGAAAATGACACAATCCAGAACATTAGGGTGTAAAGTGAAAGTAAAATATAATAAAATAAAGAGAAATAGGGGGGGGAGAAAATAGAAAATACCGGGAAAAAAACAGAATATACAAGAGTTTTTTCTAACTGGTTCTGTGTCTGACTGGTTGCTGCTTGTTAGAGAGTTTGGAAGTCTGAATCTAGAATCTCTGAGTCATGTTTGGAAACTGAATCCGCCGTCACATTGACTACGACCGTCCATACACGGTCTACATTACCACTGTGATCATGTCTGTTTTTATAATAAGCACACACAGAAAATGAAATGTGTTTTCATTCTGTTGAGCCTTATAGTTCCTCCAGTGTTTTGCATCTTGGAATCCCAGTGAATAATATCTTCATTTGTGCTCATATGAGGAGAAGATGCTGACTCACCGCCCAGCTCCAGCTGGATATAGAAACGTGGCGTGAAGTGAAGAGAGCAGGTGTGATGGAGAGCAGAGGAAGTGGATTATAAGAGCTGGTATATTATTATTATATTATTATATAGCAGACAAGAAGACAACCTGGGCATTATTACCATCCATCCATCCATCCATCCCCTACATCCATCTGTCCATCCATCCATCATCCATCCATCCATCCTCATCAGTGTCTTGGGGGTCTGGAGTCTATCCCAGCTGACTGAAGGTGAAACTAGGAGACACCTGGACAGCTCAGTGTGGGCAGATGTTTCCACCTCTGGGGAGTGTTTTCATGCATGCATCAGTCTGTGCCTCACTCAATAACACACACGTTATTATTACATGTAGGAAAGCACTCCCACATCTGCACACGCATGCTGAATGCAGTCAGTAGTTCAGGCTTTTCTGATTGCTGTTACACAACAAACAGGGCAGGGCTACACATAGAGACAGACAGACAGACAGTTTGGAATCACCAAAGATCCCAGAAAGGCCGGGACACGAACCGGGGATCTTCTAGCTGCGAGGCAACAGTACTGACCGCCAATCCGCAATCCTGCATCATTACCAGCAAAGAAAAAATAAAATTCTTCCTGAAGCGTTTTTCAGATGCTCATAGGATCATGTGTGATGAGTGTGTCGGCCCAGTTAGCCGATGTGGGAGAGCCTCCACATGAGCAGCGTGAGTCAGAGATCAGAGGCTAAATCATCTTTTGGCTAATGCAGGGTTGTGATATTAAAGTTAAAACCATGGTAACGCCACATCATTTTCTGATTAAAGCCATAGACGGACCCTGCAGCACGGCGTTCAGTCATAGCATGGAGTCAAAGCACACAGCAGAGGACGGCCAGACGTCCACCTGGTTTCATTCTGACTGTGGAATAGAAAAACACCCTGAGAAACCTGAAAGAAATGGAGTCTCTATGGCCATTCTTTCAGGTTTGGCCAAATTTCGGCTCCTGTTCGGTGATTTTTGAGGGTTTATCATCTCCGACTGCTTGCAGGAGACTCAGCCTTTATAGAAACCTAAACCAGGGGTGTCGAACATGCAGCCCGCAGCAAGACAAAATATTACAAAAACAAGACACAAAACGACAAAAGCAAGAGACAAAATGACAAAAAATGAGACAAACGACACGAAACAAAGCAAAACAGAGGCGAAAAATAGACAAAAAAGTTACAAACCGACAAAAAAATAGACAAACACAAGTGACACAAAAAGAAAACACAAAACAACAAAAATGTGAGACAAACGACAAAAGTCTGGCAGAAAAAAAAAACAAAAACCAGACAATATTACAAAAGTGAGACACAAAATGACAAAAGTGGGAAATACAATGGCAAAAAACGAGACAAACGATATGAAACGAAACAAAACAAGGACAGAGTTACAAAACGACAAAAAATGGACAAATGAGACAAATGACAAAAGCGTGAAACAAAATGACAAAAAATAAGACAAACGACGTGAAACAAAACAAAAGACAAAAAAATTAGAGAAATAAGTTACAAAGCAACAAAAAATTAACAAACGAGACAGAAAATGCCAAAAACATGAGACAAACGACAAAAGTCAGACAAAATACAAGACAAAATGTTACCAAAATGAGACACAAAATGACAAAAGAACAGTGAACAATCTAGTATTTTACTTTCTGATCCAAACAACTTGTCATCATTTACTAATTTACAATCTGCAGTTATTGTCTTCTCTGGAATTTTTACACTTAGAGGGCCGGATTGAATCCTCTGGAGGACCGCTTTTGGCCGGCGGGCCTCATGTTGGACACCCCTGCATTATAGTATCAAACATCCGGTTCTGAAAAGTTTGAAACTAAAGAAAAACAAAAGACGCTACGATTAACAATTGTAGCGCCTTTTGTTTTTCTTTAGTTTCAAACTTTTCAGTCCTCGACTGGATTAATTTTACCAGAAAAGGCTTAAAAAAAAAAAAAAAAAAATGCACTAGATAAATCTGATCTAATGCAAATTAAAACCAGAACAAAAGCGTGTGCCGTGGATCGTCCTGTCAGTAAAATGTTTCGGTGCAGTTTGAAGGCTGTCCTGTTGCGTCACACTGTAGAAAGTGCTTCCTTCCCTTCACTGTGGAAGATGTTTGTTGTGTAACAGCAATCAGAATGCTGGAAGGTGGAGCGCTTAATCCAAAACAGCAGCGCAGGACGGGCTGCATTCAGCATGTGTGTGCACGTGTGGAGTGTTTTCATACGTGTGTGTGATTTATTAGTGAGGCACAGACTGCATGTTTACATGAAAACACTCCCCAGAGGTGGAAACATCTGCCCACACTGTACCTCCACTACAGTGCACCTGTTTCCTGTCGGTCTGCATGCAGCTGTGCACATGTACGTGCAGGATGCGTGTTTTTTGCGTGTTTGAGTGCAACTCTGAGAACAGAATGTCAGGTTGCGTCATTTTTGTCTCAGTCGGGGATTAAAGGTTTAGAGAGGAGGGGAATGAGAGTGACGCTGGACCACCGTGCACGTGAGCGAGGAGGCGTGTTGGATTCTTCTTAACATGTTGTAAAGATGTTCCGTTCAATCTTTATTCACATCTTTGGTTGCAGTTTAACGGGTGGCCAGAAAAACGTGAGAAACCATGACGACACACGGAACAGGAATGAATGTATGCAGAAAAACACACATCCAGATGTGGGATGATTAGAAGATGAAAATATATGTCTTTAACCCTCGTGTCGTCCTGCAGGTCAAATTAACCCGTTTTAAAGTTTGAAAATGTGGGGGAAAAAAAATATTTTCACAGTGAAGCTTCTGATGTCCACATTTTCAACATTTTTGGGAAATCTTAACATTTTTTGGTGGAAAAAAGAAATGTTTAAAAAAAAAAGTTTCTTTAAGAACATTTAGAAAAAAAATCAACCAAAATCCAGTGAATTTCGCTGGATTTTGGTTGATTTTTTTTCTGAATGTTCTTAAAGAAAATATTAATGCTTTTACTGATATATATGTAATCACTTTAGATATTTTTAGGATTTTTTTGGAAGATTTTTATTAATTTTTTGAAAATATTTACAATTTACATATTTTTTTAGTTTTGAATTTTTTGAATTTTTTTTTCTTGCCAAATTTGGGGATTTTTTCTGAAAATACAACTTTTAAGGGAAACTTTTAAGGAATTTTAAAAAATTTATTCCTGAAGATTTAGCAAATTTTTATAAATTTGGGGAATTTTTTTGCTGAATTTTTGGATTTTTTTCAGACAAGGGAACAATATTTTTTGGTGCCCGTAAATGAAGCAACAGGAGGGTTAAGAGGCTTTTGCGTGACTACTTAATAATCTGATTACTCTGAGAATAAAAGTGTTTCCTGCAGTTACTTCTAATCTTTTGTGTCCAGAAATGCTCGAACTTAGAGGTTATTTTGTGGAGGTTTTGCAGTGAAAGCTGTGCAATCGTGCAGATTTACTGACTTGACTGAGCTTAACTGTATTGTGGCGTTATTTCTGCTAAATTATTCTATATAATATTAAAAATCACCACTACAGCTGTAAAGCAGCATTGTCAGATAGCTTGTTTTAACTGGTTGACCTTCCAAAACAGCCAAATGTTTAGTTTTTAAAGGCAAAAATGAGAAATAAAACAATAAATGTTCACATTTGAGAAGCTTGTACCAACAAAAGGTGCGTTATTGGACTAACTGATCGATAGACTGGTCGTCAGTGGGAGGTCTGTCTGTCTGAACATCTGCTGTTTATGTAATCCTCCATATGTTCTTGCTGTATTCTAACACACATCAGATTAAATCTCATATAAATTCTACACAGTATTGATCATCAGCTGCTCGTCCTGAGCTTTAGAAACAGCAGAGATGGAGGGAGAGGATGGATTGATCGTATCGGTGATCAGATCAGAGCAGCATGTGACGGTTGACCCAGCTAGTCCAGCTTTAGGGCACTTTTTATTCATCCAGGCGTGAGCAGTGATACTATATAAACCCGACATCACTTCCTGCATCCCAGAGTGTTTGTGTGTCTGTTTTTGTGTGTGCATGTACACGAGGTGTGTGTGTAGGAGGCATGAGGAGGGATGGAGGTCCTGCCAGAGTGCAGCTCATTAGCAGATTGGACGGACAGAGTGGAATATTATTATTATTATTATTATTATTATTACTGCTACTATATCTGGTTTTTGTTGTTTTTTTGTCTGACTTTTGTCGTTTGTGTAATTTTTTTGTTTCACTTTAGTCGTTTTTTTTGCCTTGTTTGTGTCATTTATGTAATCTTTTGTCTCGTTTTTGTCATTTGTTCATTTTTTTGTCCATTTGTAACTTTTTTTGTCAAATATTTTGTTTTGTTTCATGTTGTCATTTTTTGTCATTTTTTTCTTGCTTTTGTCGTTTTGTCTTATTTTTGTAATATTTTGTCTGTTTTTTGTTTGACTTTTGTCGTTTTGTGTTTCCTTTTTGTCTCACTTGTGTTTTTTGTCTTTTGTGTTTTGCTTTATTCATTTTGTGTTGCGTTTTTGTCGTTTCGTGTTTTTTTGTCTCACTTGTGTCATTTGTCTATTTTTCTAATGTTTAGTTTCTCATTTTTCTTGTTTTTTTTGCCTTGTTTGTGTCATTTATGTAATTTTTTGTCTTGTTTTTGTCCATTTTGTTGTCCCTTTGTAACGTTTTTGTCAAGTTTTTTGTCTCTTTTGGTTTGTTTCGTGTCGTTTGTCTCATTTTTTTGTCATTTTGTGTCTTGTTTATGTAATATTTTGTCTTGTTTTTGTTGTTTTTTGTCTTTTTTGTCCAACTTTTGTCGTTTGTCTCATGTTTTTGTTGCGTTGTTTCCTTTTTTTCTCACTTGTGTTTTTTTGTCCTATTTTGTCATTTTGTGTTTTACTTTATTTGTTGTTTTGTGCAGCGTTTTTGTCATTCTGTGTTTGGTTTTTTTTGTCTCGCTTGTGGTTGTCAATTTTTTGGATGTTTTGTTTCACGTGTGTGTCATTTTTTGCCTTGTTTGTGTTGTTTGTCAATTTTTTTGTCCCTTTGTAACTCTTGTCGTTTTTTGTGCTTTTAAGCTGAGGATAGGAAGTGTTTGGATACAGAGATGGACTTTATTAAAAGATTCTTCTAGGAAAAGTCCAGCCTGTCGATTTATTGGATCCCAGCTTGTCTTTGTGTTCTTGTCCTGCAACAGAACGAGGCTTAGAGGAGGTTAATGGGTTTATTGGAAGGGAAGCAGGTATTGTTCTGCTCTCAAGCAGGGATTGACAGATTAATCGGCTTGGCTCATTACCAAGGCCGGTGTTATTCCCCATTATCGGTATCGTTACTTTTATTGAGTGCTCATCGATAAGTTCAATGTGTGACCAGGCTGAGTTTTTCAGTCTGTAGTCAGTCTGTGGTCACGTTAATGTCTCTCTGGCAGAGAAACGACCTGAAACCGGACAAGAAACACAAGTTTGGAAGTTAGCCAAGTGTTAAGTGGCTAAGGCTAAGCTAACGGCTAGGGGTTAAGGTAGGAAGCAGCCTCAGATGACCTGAAACAGTCTGGAAAACAATAAGAAGTAATACTTTTAACCCTGAGATGCATAAGCGGGTCAAAAGTGTGTTTTTAGTCTTATTTTAGTCATTTTGCGTTATGCTTTATTCTTTGTCGTGGACGTGTACGTTTACGACGTCCTTGACTTACGGCGTTTCGTCGTTAGGTTGGAACTGGTTCAGTGGAACTAGTTGACGAGTGGAGTGGATGAATACTGTATGTACAGTCGTCACGCAGGGCTATAAGATGGCTTGGTTTACATTTTTGCTGGTATTTTCATACCGAGTTGTGTTCCAGTGTGAGCTAATGACTGTTTGTCGTTACTGTAGTTGTACTAATGTGTAAACTGATTGATATCGTGATGCATGGAACGGCTTTGTTTAGATTTCCACTGGAGCTCCGGCTTATGCTGAAAATCGACTTATGTCACACTGTAGGAACGGACATAAGTCAAGGACCCTCTGTGTGTGGTGTGTGTGTGTGTGTGTGTGTGTGTGTGTGTGTGTGTGTGTGTGTGTGTGTGTGTGTGTGTGAGAGCTCATTTGCATAAAATAGACATGACTTCTACTTTATGTAAATTCGATGCGCTGTGTGGAGGTCCTATGCATCACTTTGGTCAAACATCTAAACTATCTGTTGGTGAACTAAAACCAGGACAGATCCAGCTGCTGAGATTATTTCTCACCTCAAATGCTTTCAGAAATACTTCTCACTGAATTGTTTTCATAATAAAAGAGAAAGTTTGCGACCGAGCCGCCAGCTTGAAATCCAGGATCACACAACTCCTGAGTCGAGTCGTTGGTCCATTCAGGAGCAGAATAGTTGGAGAAGAAGGAACCAGGAGTTGAACACTGGCTAGTGGTCTCAAGGACACGCCCACCAAGCGGGAGATTTTCAGATGTTTACATGCAGGAAAAACACATCTAGTGGACACACAGCATTATTGTCACGCATACCACCACACATGCACAAATGGGAAGTTGATCCGGCAGTGGCAGAACCAAGCAACTCAAAATGGAACATGCCAAACAGCAAGTTGGCCGTCTCCATGGGAAATATATACATATATATTCCCTTCTTTCTTTCTTGAGTCTGTTTGTTGCTCGTGCAAAAGGAAATGCTTCATGCTTCAGGGTTCGTGTGTGTGTGTGTGTGTGTGTGTGTGTGTGTGTGTGTGTGTGTGTGTGTGTGTGTGTGTGTGTGTGTGTGTGTGTGTGTGTGTGTGTGTGTGTGTGTGTGTGTGTGTGTGTGTGTGTGTGTGTGTTGTTAACACACGGAGCAGTAAAGACGGTTCATGCATGAATCTTGTGTAAACATGTTTCTGACCTTTTTGTGTTGTGGAAAAAGGAGCTACTGTAAGTCCAAGGTTGTTTATCTGTGTGTGTGTGTATGTGTGTGTATATATATATATTATATATATATATATATATATATATATATATATATATATATATATATTATATATATATATATATATATATTATATATATATATATATATATATATATATATATATAGTTTTTAGAGTAATTTTAATATATTTATTTAAATATCCTGCATGACCTACTGTGAGACAACTTTTAGGTGCCACCACTTGATTATTTAGTTGATATTTTAGTGATATCCAGTCATTTTTTATTAATAAGTGATTGTTTCCACAATAAATAATGATGGAATTTATAAAGACATGATCATAATGAACATAAAAACATTAGTTTTTTTTACTTTTAATAGAAATGTATGCAAGATATATAGTCCCTCAGTTATAGATCGACCCGGACAAGTTTTGTCAGTTTCAACGAGTTTTATGTCAGATTGGTTTGTTTTTGGTCATTTTGGATAATTTTTGTGTCTTTGGGATAATTTTCGAGTCATTTAGGAAAAAATTCGAGTCATTTAGGACAAAATTCGAGTCATTTTGGACAAGTTTTGAGTAATTTTGGACAATTTTCTTGTCATTTTCAACAAGTTTGATGTCAGCTTGGATCTTTTCTCATCATTTTGGATATTTTTTGTGTCATTTGGGATAATTTTCGAGTCATTTGGGACAAATTTCGTGTCATTGTGGACTAATTTTCTGTAATTATGGATCATTTTCAAGTCATCCTGGACAGTGAATATATAATTGCGAGACTTTTTCTGACAAAAATGTATGCAGATATATCCCATGGACTTCAGAAGTCCCTCAGTTATAGATTGACCCAGTTATAATGTCAGAAATCATAAAAATGTATATAAAAAAAAAAAAAAGTAAAAAATTAGAAAAGTGGAATTTCTTGGATTATGTATTTTTACAAAAATGTACAAAATTTGGAGTCAACATGTACAACATTTTTAGGTGAACACAGCTGTACGCAAAGCTGATGGAAAATATGGTGACTCTACTTTTTATAGATATTATGACTTAGATTTTTAAATTTTCAGTTACATCTGCTCTGCCTGTAGACACCATGGTCCTATTATCACATTTAAACTAGTTTTATGGATCTTCTCCAGGTTGTTTTCTCCTGACTGGATCCCTGCTGGGGTTGGATCTCCTCCCAGATATACGTCGCTGTGGATAAAAGCGTCTGATAAATTAATCTGTAGGATTGTAAAGTTGCATGCTGGTGCCTTAGTTCAGCTGAAAACTCCCTGAATTGTTGTCGTGTGAATGTCGGTCACAACTGAGTCAAAAATAGCTTTTTAGTTACAACAAGAAGTGCAGAATTTTATGTTTGTTACAGAATTTGGTTCATGCAAATCCTGTATTTTTGGCTTTTCAAAAAAAATAAAAAAATTAGGTACATAAATCTGTCTAATGAAATGCAAAGGTTCCCATCTTGTTATTTTATATATGAGTATAAAATGTCTTAGTTGATTTTCCAGAATACGTATTTGCACATGTGCAAAAATATTCTCTATAAATGGACAGGTAAAGTGAATACTACAGATAATTTCATTACAATGCAGCTTTCTGTTGGGAAACCCTGGATTCTGACATTCTTCCAGATGTTACTGCAGACCTAAAACTGTAAATGAATCGTCCCATCGTTTCCAGTCTGGTGAAGCCGTACATTCCCTCTGGTGTTCTGCGTTCCCAGGTCGGTTCTTCACGTGCACAGAAAAGCATCTTGCAGTAACGGAGGAAACTGGTGGACGCTGGAGATTTAAGTTCTCATTTATCCCAGCAGCCGTAAACCTGCTTAGCTGTAACAGATAATCTCCTCATCACATTTCCTCTCATTCAATCCACCAGCGCTTCCATTATTCACAGTTCAGTTTGAATAAAATGCATTTTACATTTGAAGCTGACAACACCTGCAGAAAAACATGTTAGAAGGGCAAAAACGAGTCATGTTACTTTTTCAAATGACTGAAACTTAACCCTCCTGTTGTCCTCATTTACGGGCATCAAAAAATATTGCTTCCTTTTCTGAAAAAAATTCTGCAAAAAAATTCCCCAAATTTCTGAAAATTTGCAAAACCAGGAAGAAAATTCCAATAATTCCTTAAAAGTTTCCCTTAAAAGTTTCATTTTAAAAAAATCCCCCGAATTTGGCAAGAAAATTCTTGTAAATATTTTCACAAAATGAGTAAAAATCTCCCAAAAAGATCCTAAAAATATCTAAAATGATTCCAGATATATCAGTACAACTTCTGATATTTTCTTAATTTAAAATTGAAAATCTAAGCCATAAAATATCTACAGCAAGTGGAGTCACCCTTTGTTCCCCCAGTTTTGAGTACAGCTGTGGGCACCTAAAAAATGTTGTCCATGTTTCATTATATTTGGCATTCCAACTAAGTTCTCTTCTTCTAATCATGGTTGTTCTGTTTCCATGGAGGTGCTGGATTCTGTACTGCAGGGGCAAAAAAATGTCAAGAAATTGCTTGTGGCTCAGAACATTTAAGTGTTTTCTGACCATAAATATAATATTTAATGTATGGATTTTGCTGTGACGTCCATCCATGAGAGTTTCTCCTCTTGTGAGTAGCAGACGGTATATCTGGATGCTTGTTTGCCGGAGTTTTTTCCAGAGCGTCTATATTTAACACAGGATAATGATGAAGAGGAGTGACAGCTCAGAGAAGGACGGAAATGACTCACAATGATGGGACTGGGCTGTAATAAAGCCGTATGATCGCAGACGTCCTGAGGCAGCTTTAACTGCATTCATGAACACTCAGACTCTCTATGACCATCCTTATGAGGACATAATTCAGATCCCAGTAACTCCGTGCTGGAAGCATCACAGCAAAACTGAACCCTAAAACCTCCTCTGAGCCCCAAACATCACGTCCACGGACTGTCAGAACATCCTAAATATTCTCACTTTTCCAAAACATCTTCATTGAAACTGGATGGACACATTTAGGCAACTTACAAATGAATCTGACACTTGTGGTCGATGAACACGCTCCAAATATTCCATTAACTCACTGAATAGTCTCATGAACACACTCAGAGCTTCAAAATTTACTACTTTTTTTAGTGTTGTTGGCTTTTCTGCACTCAGTAACTGGCCTGGAACTAATTAATTGGTTTTGTGAATTACTGATTGATGAACCTTTTCACGTTGGCATGTCAAAGGAGGAAAACCAAAGCTGAAATCGAGATATTAGCCAGTTTCAGGGTTGTGTTATTAGTATCACTCCTGCATTTTTACTGCTGTATTTATGTTCACGGATCAACCACAACGATAAAGCCACAGGATGAATACTGTACTGGTCCCATTGGTGCCTCGAAAATAACTCTGACCTGTCTGAGGTTGATCTGTTTGGAGGCCGGTCAACACCTCTGGCTCTTGGTCGTGTTCCTCGAGCTGTTTCTGAGCTGTTTTGATGTTGGAGGAAACCACTTGCATTGGAGAGTGAAAGAATATGATAGTAATTCTATTTATAAAGTGCTTTCAGTCAAAGTACTGTACATAAAAGCAGTAAAAACATCAGAAATCCACAAACACATCCAAACGTACTGAACCAATAAAAGGACGTCAGTAAAACCAACAGTTTCACACTCATCTGTAGCAGTAAACCAGTGGGTCTCAGCTTTGTTTTAACCCTCATGTTGTCCTGTGGGTCAAAATTGACCCGTTTCAAAGTTTGAAAATGTGGAAAAATATATTTTTTCACAGTGAAACTTCTGATGTCCACATTTCAACATTTTTGGGAAATCTTTGAACATTTTTTGGTGGGAAAAAAAGAAATGTTAAAAATGTTTCTTAAGAACATTCACATAAAAACGAATGTTCTGAAGGAAAATATTAAAAGTTTTATTGATATATAAGGAATCACATTAGATATTTTTAGGATTTTTTTGGAAGATTTTTACCAATTTTTTGAAAATATTTACAAGAATTTTCTTGCCAAATTTAGGGTATATTTTAGAAATAAAACTTTTAAGGAATTATTGGATTTTTCTTCCTGAAGGTTTTGTAAATTTTCAGAAATTTGGGGAATTTTTTTACTGAATTTTGGCATTTTTTTTTAGACAATGAAACAATATAATTTTGGGTGCCAGTAAATGAAGACAACAGGAGGGTTAAATCCATCAGTGGAAGATTCCTGCCTATAAATTTAAAATCATTTCTAGACCATGACAAGTTGTTTTGATCAGAAAGTAAAATACTAGATTGTTCATTGTTCTTTTGTTGTTTTGTGTCTCATTTTAGCAAGATTTTGTCGCTATTTTGTTTTTTTTGTTCGTTTGTCTCATTTTTTGCCATTTTCTTTCTCGTTTTTGTTGTTTTTTGTCTTTTTTTGTGTGACTTTTGTGGTTTTGATCCTCCAGTAAATCCTCTGGTTCAGTTCCAGATGACTAAATGTTGTGTTCCTTTGTAGACACTGTGTCATCTGGAAGTTGTAATGTGGAAATGATAAACTGAGGCTGAATGTTGGTGAAATTGAACTTATTTTTCTTCCGAAATTTCAGGTTGTTCATGATGTTTTATGAAAAAGATAAATCCTTAAATGTGAAGATTTTCAGAATGTACTTTTTTGCACTAAAACACAGGAACCATTAGGAGTTGTGGTTATTTCTAGGTTATTATCCTGTGGTTTTACTGGTCCACTGGAGATCAGACTGGACTGGATGTGGAACCTGGACTAAGATGAGTTTGACTCTCCTGAATTAGAGGATAAATAACAGCCTTTAAACAGACTCAGATACAGATGTTTTTGAAATTCTCAGCTGCAGCTTTACTAAATTTCATCCAACATAAATGAAGCTGCACTCGTTTTCCTCATTGTTCCACCAGGTTGCGTTTCTAGGGACTATTCCACACTTAGGAAGTTTTTATAAAAGCAGATCTCGTTTGGAAAAGGTTAAAAGACACTTAAATAAATAGATGTTCGCTGAATATTCACTATGCATGAGAGCATGATCCTCCCGGTCTCCCTGCCTGTGCCGTCTACATCTAGTTTGACTGGCCGGGTGTTAATATTCATTGTGTTTCCTCCTTCACCTCGTTTTACATACAGCACAGCCTGCTGCCGTGACAACTGTGGCCATGGAGACTTGTGGATTATCAGAGGAGAAAGCTCTCGACGGGAGAGCAGAGAGGAGGGGAGAGGTGGAAGGAAAGACAAGGGAATAGAAGGAAAATTAAAAGAAAGAGCAGAGAGGACAGAAGAGTGTTGAGGAGAGGTTCAGAGTGGACAGGAGAGGACGAGGAGGTGATAACAAGAGAGGGGAAGGAAAGGTCAGGAGAGGAGGAGGAAGGAGAGGAGAGGTGATGAAGGGATGAGAGAGAGTAATGAGGAGGAAAATGGAGAGAAAAAATCAAAAAGAAAAGCACAGGCTGTGGATCAATCTATATCTATCTATAGTCTGACTATAGTCTATATCTCTGGATTAATACTCAGCTACAACTGGCTGTTTGTCGCTCTTTTGACATCTGGATTATGATTACTCACAACTAAAAATAGATCCTGTGGCTACAGTTGTACGGACTTAACCAGAAAACCGGAACATCACAGTCTGGACTGATGCTGCCACAGAAATGTTATACACAGAAAACACCACATCCTAACACTTTCTTGTCCTCCAAAGGGGGGCGTGGCAGAAAAAAAATTGAGAACCACTGCCTTAACAGGAGAAAAAAAACACATTTCTTTAAAACCATAACTGAAAATGCAGTTGAACTGTATAGGAACATACATTATTAGGATGGAGCTTGGAGGTGGTTGTAAATAGGTTGCTAATGGTTCCAACTTTCTCCTAATGGAGTGTTTTATTCCTGACATGTTCAGCATTTTAGCTTCATTTTGGCACACAGGGAAGATGTAGGCATTCAGATTTTGGTTAGAAGAGGTATCTACAGCAGATAAAATTCATGTTTGTGCACCAATTAAGGATTCATTTCTCTTCAAGTGTGCAGGAATCACTGCCCTTCACATCTTGACCACAGCTACGATAGAGGCTAAAGTTTCTGTGAAACTTCCTTTCCGGACTTTAATCACAGGTAATGAGAGAATAGATTCATCTTGACTAAATGAATCATTGGAGTAAAACAGACGTGACGGTTTATCCCATCCAACCTCCGCTGCTCTTTCTCTCATTAACCGACTGATCAGTTCAGTGATTAGCAGGCAGGAATTACATCTAGTACGATATCACAGGACGGACCTCTGTTTCTGGAGATGTGTGGAGATGAGGAGAGGAAGAGGAGAAGGGACGCTAGAAGGAAGAGACAGGAGATGAAACCAATGAGACGCTGACAGCTTAAGTCACGTCTTTGTGTTTCTCTGTGGGACGAAGCCGGATTTTTAGTCGTTGCTTTGTTTCCTGCAGGTATTTAACAGGCGGTTATAAGAGAAAATGGGACATTTAGTCTCCTTATGTAACACACAGGTTAGCCTCTCTATTGTTGTCACAGATTAGCAGATGTATGACCTCTTTTGTCTGTTTCATGTCATCTGATGTCTTAAAATCTTCAAACCTGACCTCAAACCTGCAGGAGGTGAAAATAATTAAGAATCTGCTGAAGTGTTTCTAATACAAACCTTTACTTTGTCTCATGACGGCTGATGATGTGCACTAGGCAGAGCTAATGTTCATCTACGCTTGTGTTTCTGTGATGAAAATCCTTCACTGTAAATAAAAAAAGAGTTGTCCTTACGGCACCTGAAGTCACCAGAACGCTACTGCAAAATATCGGTAAAACAGTTTCTACATTTATAGTAAAGAACTGTATCAATGTTGTTGATTTTAGGGTTTAAAAATATGCTTCATTCAATATTTTGCTGTAAAAAAAAAAAAGTTTTAACCTTTAAAAAATTGAAAATTTACATGAAAATACCATATAAAATAAAATTTGTGTAACTTATAAATATACCAGCATTTTTCCATCATCAGCACAACAGTTAGTGTATTTAACATTAGATATGTGTAAATATTAAAGCATATGTCCATTCTTAACACAAACTGACCGCTACAAACTGTATTTTTACATATAATAAATGCAGAAATGTTCCTTGTTCTAAATATTGCAGCATGTTTCCATTATCAGTACAATATGTACATTTAACTGGAAAAACTGAATTATTTTAGAGAATTAAATGCAAAAATTACAGTATTGTTCTACATATTATGGCATCTTCCATTAAAAACTGAGCAGGAGTCTGAAAATATATTTTTTTCAAGACAAAAATAAATCTAAAAAACACACATTTCTCCTGATTATTTACGGCGATTCAGTGTTAAATAAACTGCATCAAACTGAGTTTCCAGATTTTTACCGTCATGGTTTGACAGTTTTTCACGGTAAAATCTGCAAACATTTTTACAGTGAGACATCTTGACGTCACAGACTGATCGAACCATGCAGGAGACCTTTAAGAGCAAACATTGATGGTGATTTCAGCGGCTCCAGGGCTGTCGGTGTCGTGGAGCGATGAGCAGGACGTCCACCGCCTCTCTGGCCCTCATTAATCGTATTAAGACCAAAGGGAACTCAGGCTAATAGGAGCTGATTAGCCTGCTTCTGCCTGGTTCACACACACTGACACACTGGCAGAAATCACTCAGTACAACACTCACCCCAGCAGAGCAAACCCAGACATTGACTGAAGCATTTCCCTGCATAAACACTCATAAAGCCGGTCAGCATTTGCCAAAGAATGTTTCTGAGGCCGAGCCGAGGCAGCGAGTTCCTCAGGATGGGAGCCAGCCGAGCCTTTCTGGCTAACATCAACCTTCAGACCGACTATATCTCCACCTCAGACACTTTTTTCCTTCTTTGTGATACGTTGATGTGCGTTAAATGAACTCCAGTGTGTTTTTATGATCCTCTAGTAAACACCGCCAGAGGCTTTTTTAGGCTCATGTCAGGTTTCTTCCGTCGTTCTTGGAGGCTGTTTTAACCCTCCTGTTGTCCTCGTTTATGGGCACCAAAAAATATTGTTTTCTTGTCTGAAAAAAATTCAGCAAAAAAATCCCCAAATTTCTGAAAATTTGCAAAACCGTCAGGAAGAAAATTCCAATAATTCCTTACAAATTTGCCTTAAAAGTTTTATTTAAAAAAAGTCCCCCAAATTTTGCAAGAAAATTCTTGTAAATATTTTTTAAAAATTTGTAAAAATCTTCAAAAAAGTCCTCAAAATATCTGAAGTGATTCCATATATATCAGTAAAACTTCTTATATTTTCTTAAGAACATTCCAAAAAAAAAAATCAACCAAAATCCAGAGAAATTCACTGGATTTTGGTGTAACCTAACCCTCACTCCAGAGAAGGCGTCTCCACTGCTCTAGAGTCCAGTGGTGGCTGCTTTACACCACTGCATCCCATGCTTTGCATTGCACTTGGTGATGTATGGCTTGGATGCAGCTGCTGGGCCATGGAAACCCATTCCATGAAGCTCTCTGCTGAAGCACTGTTCTAGAGCTAATCTGAAGATCACATGAAGTTTGAAGGTCTGTAGCGATCGACTCTGCAGAAAGTTGTCCACCTCTTGGCACTATGCTCCTCAGCATCCACTGACCCCGCTCCATCAGTTTACGTGTCCTACCACTTGGTGGCTGAGTTGCTGTCGTTCCCACACACTTCCACTTTCTGATAATACAGCTGACAGTTGACTGTGGAATATTTAGGAGCCAGGAAATGTCACGACTGGATTTGTTGCACAGGTGGCATCCTATCACAGTTCCACGCTGGAATTCACTGAGCTCCTGAGAGCGAGCCATTCTTTCACAAATGTTTGTAAAAGCAGTCTGCAGCCTAGGTGCTGGATTTTATACACCTGTGGCCATGGAAGTGATTGGAACACCTGATTCTGGTTATTTGGATGGGTGAGGTAATACTTTTGGAAATATAGTGTATATACACACATCAGAGAGAGGGTGTACATATATGCCTGGAACTGATCTGAAAAAAGTGCTGCACCCCCATCATGCCTGACCTGCCGAACAAATCAGCTGGGAGTAACGCACACACACACACACACACACACACACACACACACACACACACACACACACACACACACACACACACACACACACACACACACACACACACACACACACACACACACACACACACACACACACACACACACACACAGAGAGACTCAGGTTCAGTCGATGTCACTTCTCTCTCTGACAGTAATGAGAGCTGACAGGAACTCAATGCCATGTGGCTCTGGTCGGTCTGTAACTCTGGTCCCCCCCACCCACCCATACAGTCTACCCCCCCACCCATACAGTCAGTCTATCCCCCCACCCATACAGTCAGTCTATCCCCCCACCCATACAGTCAGTCTATCCCCCCACCCATACAGTCAGTCTATCCCCCCACCCATACAGTCTATCCCCCCACCCATACAGTCTACCCCCCCACCCATACAGTCTATCCCCCCACCCATACAGTCTATCCCCCCACCCATACAGTCAGTCTATCCCCCCACCCATACAGTCAGTCTATCCCCCCACCCATACAGTCTATCCCCCCACCCATACAGTCAGTCTATCCCCCCACCCATACAGTCAGTCTATCCCCCCACCCATACAGTCAGTCTATCCCCCCACCCATACAGTCTATCCCCCCACCCATACAGTCTACCCCCCCACCCATACAGTCTATCCCCCCACCCATACAGTCTATCCCCCCACCCATACAGTCAGTCTACCCCCCCACCCATACAGTCCATCCCCCCACCCATACTGTCTATCCCCCCACCCATACAGTCTATCCCCCCACCCATACAGTCAGTCCATCCCCCCACCCAGTCAGTCTACCCCCCCACCCAGTCAGTCTACCCCCCCCACCCATACAGTCTATCCCCACCCAACCAGTACTGGAGCATCCCGTGATGTCAGCCCAGGGTCACGTGATGTAAACAGGAAGAACGTCTGACTGCTGTGGCACAGTTTGGCTCAGCAGACCAGTTGGAACACAGTGGGGTCAAACCAGTCCTACAGCAGCTAAATCTACTAAAGCAGGGGTGTCCAATATGTGGCCCGCGGGCCAAAAGCGGTCCTCCAGAGGGTCCAATCCGGCCCTCAAAGTGGAAAAATTCCAGAGAAGACATTAACTGCAGATTGTAAATTAGTAAAACTATAAATTTAAAATCATTTCTAGACCATGACAAGTTCTTTGGATCAGAAAGTAAAACACTAGATTGTTCATTGTTCTTTTGTCGTTTTGTGTTTCATTTTTGTAATATTTTCAGATTTTTTCTTTTTGTTTGACTTTTCTGTTTTGTCTCATGTTTTTGTCATTTTGTGTTTCCTTCTTGTCTTGCTTGTGTTGTCTATTTTTTTGTCCTGTTTCTTTTTTTTGTCATTTTTTGTCTCATTTCTGTCGTTTGTGTAATTTTTTGTCTTGTTTTTTTGTCTTTTTTTGTGTGACTTTCGTCGTTTTGGTCATAAAGTAAAATACTATATCTAGCTGTCACTAAATACTTTGTGCCTTCTTGTCGATGCCCTGTGATCTGTAAGTTGTAATGTGGAAATGATAAACCGAGGCAAATGTGAACATTTTCAGAATGTGCTTTTTGCACTAAAACAAATGAACCATTAGGAGTTGTGGTTATTTCTAGGTTATTGTATGCTGTGGTTTTACTGGTCCGGTCCACTGGAGATCAGACTGGACTGGATGTGGAACCTGGAATAAGATGATTTTGATTCTCCTGGTTTCTACACAGAGCTAGAAGAAAATGGAACACAGCTAAAAAAGACACAAAGCAAATCTGTTGTTTTTACGGGTGTGAGAAAGAAAAATCAGGTTTGCGATTCCAGACTGTCAGTCCTGTCTCCTACATCTATTATCCAGTTAACACCTCCACCTCCGTCACCTCCGTCACTCATTCCCACTCAGTCCACACATTATCTACAGCCTCATGCCATGCAGAAGGAGGACTGGATGTGTGTTGCTTACAGTTTATCTTAAAGTAGTCCTGCTACTAATACTGTTCATGGTTTGATTCTTTTTAAAATCAATAAATAAGCATCATTTGATTGCTGTTCTGAAGCAATTGGTTGTAAAGGCCTGTTGTCTTTTTCAAAAATACGCAAAATTGCAGTTTTTCAGAGCCAGAACTGAAAAAACAGAAATAATTGTCATATTTGAACTACTCATCCAAGCTCAAAATCCTGACGGTTCATCCAATCACCTTATATTCTACATGTGCCATTTAAAAAATTTCCAAAATAAACTATTTTTTCTAATCACATTCTGTAAAATACAAAATAATCTGCTGTATCCAGCGCAACAGGGAAACTATTAGTGACTAAGTTGTGACCAAAAGTCACATAAAATAAATTCAGCGACTTTGTGAGTGAACTGCCGGATGTGTTTACATGAAGCAAAGTGGAGACAAGTGATAAAACTAATCAATAATATAAGCAGGAGAAATATTTATTGTCTATAAAGACACCTTAATTTTTCTTTTTGAATATTGGTAACACCTGTGGGCAAAAGAGTTGATTTGATTTGTTCAATTTTTGTAAAAAATAAATAAAATCATCATAAAATTAAACTATCATTCCCCCTTTGTTTATAGAATAGAGTAGAATTTATACTTTATTGAATAATAATGTTTTTAAATATTATAAATGATCATATAATTTATAGCATAACTTGTAATATAATTATATAGATAATATCAATAGATAATATATTGTATTACGTGTTGTTTGTTATATATAATGTTACATATTATATGTAATAAATTTTATATAATATGTATTTTATGTATTGAAATAATATATTTTAATCTTTATAATTATATTTTAACATATTGTATATGAAATATATTTGAATTGTTCTAATATATTTAGATATTTAGATATTTTAAATTATCATATAATTAATAGCGTAACTTGTAATATAATTACATAGATAATATAAATAAATAGTATATAATATTACATTATATATTATTTACTATATATAATACTCTATGATATTATACGTATTTAATTATATATATAAAATTTATTTAAATATTTTACCATTACATTTGAATAATATTAAATATATTTTAATATTTATAATAATGTTTTTAAATATTTAGGTAATATAAATTATCGCGTAATTTATGGCATTATAACTTCTATAAATATTTGACTTCTTTCTGTTTCTGTTCATGGTTGTTCTGTTTCTGTAGAGGTGCAGGATTTAATATTCCAGTGAAAAATGAACCCACAGTGAGTAAAAACATGACAGAAACCAACACAAACTGCGTAGGTGTTCAGGGGATTAAATGAGACTGCAGTAATGAACACATTTTTTACTGTCAGATTTCCTCAGAGAACATAAACCATCCTCTAGTCTGAACTGAACACTGTTCTGTCTGAGCCTCGCATCGTTCAGTGTTCAACAAACAGCAGCTCCTCCACATAAACACAGTTTATTCCCAGCAGCTTAGAGGAGGATAAAGTTAGCTTCATGTACATCCAAATAATATTAGTTTAGAGCCACTTTAAAGTCACATAATTAAACTGTCATTAGTTGTGTTTATGTTTAGTGTTTCTGCCGCTGGTTCAGAGCTCTGTGTTTTATTCTCAGCAGATATAGATGCTCTACGTCTACGCAGCTCTTCTGTGTATATAAAGCATCTCATCCTCGCCCAGGCGGATCATAAATCCTCTTTCCAATAATTAATTAGGTGCTCATGTGTGCCGGGAGAGCGCCAGAGAAATGGACTTGTTAGTATAACTGCAAAGATTCACACAACATAATGTGGCAGTGGAAGAGTACAGCCAACTGCTGCTGGGACTGAGTCCTACTGCAGAACTCTAAAAGACTCAGTATCTAGTTCTACTTCTAGAACTCATAAGGAGACTCTCAGCACTTTACAGCCCAATGACGGAGGATCTAAACTCATCTTAGTCCAGGTTCCACCTTCAGTTTGATCTCCAGTAATCCGGACCAGTAAAATCACAGCATAATAACCTATAAATAACTCAATTTTCTTCCTTTGTTTTTGTGCAAAAACTTTTTACAAAACATCATGAACAACCTGAAATTTATTAAGGAAAATAAATTCAATTTCAACAACATTCAGCCTCAGTTTCTCATTTCCACATTACAACTTCCAGATCACAGTGTCTACAAAGGAACACAACATTTAGTCACCTGGAACTGAACCAGAGGATTTACTGGAGGATCAAAACCACAAAAGTCAGACAAATAAAGACAAAAAGGAACAAAAACAAGACGAACCTTACAAAAATCAGATTCAAAACGAGACAAATGACTTGAAACAAAAGAGACAAACAAGTTACAAAGCGACAAAAAAATGGACAAATGACAAAAATGAGACAAAAAATTGCACAAATGACAAACAAGGCAAAAAATGACAAAAGTGAGAAACAATGACAGAAACATGAGACAAGTGACATGAAACAAAAAAGAGACAAAAAAATTAGACAAAGGGACAAAAAATGGACAGATGACAAAAACAAGACAAAAGATTACGAGACACAAAATGACAAACAAACAGAACAATCTAGTATTTTACTTTCTGATCCAAACAACCTGTCATGGTCTAGAAATGATTTTAAATTTATAGTTTTACTAATTTACAATCTGCAGTTAATGTCTTCTCTGGAATTTTCTCTGGTGATTTGTGGTGATTTATGGTGATTTGTGATGGTTTATGGTGATTTGTGGTGATTTGTGGTGATTTATGGTGATTTGTGGTGATTTATAGTGATTTATGGTGATTTGTGGTGATTTTGTGATGATTTGCGGTGATTTGTGGTGATTTATGGTGACTTGTGTTGATTTTGTGGTGATTTGTGGTGATTTATGGTGATTTGTGATGGTTTATTGTGATTTTGTGGTGATTTGTGGTGATTTTGTCATGATTTTGTGGTGATGATTTGTGGTAATTTGTGGTGATATTGTGATAGAAACTCATGCAGGAGTGTGTCTTTCCTTTTTAATGCTAACGAGCTGTTTGTAATTGCAGCTGGATTGTTCTGGGTTCACTGAGGGTTCAGAGGCAGATTATTAGAGAACTGATGGACGTTAGATCGCCACATTTATTCCACCATTCTTATTCAAATCACGTTTTCCCTCTTTAGTTCTGACTTTTGTCATTTTTCCATTAATTTTGTCGTGCGGCTTTTCTAATCAAAAGTGAAATCCCATTTAGTAATTTAGTATCAGATTAAATTAAAAAATAACTTAATAAGCTGTAAATCAGTGATCATCAACTGGCGGCCCGCGGGCCGAATCCGGCCCATCGAACCGTCCAATCCGGCCCCCGACTGGATTCCAAAATTGTGAGGATCAAAGAGAAAATATCATGTGATCCACACTATTAAAGCAACTGAAAACAACAATAACTGAGACTCTTAACTATCAGTAATCCCCACCATTTATGACTCTATTTAGGCTACATTCTGAAATGAGGACAGACTCGCTGCATTGTTTAACATTTATTGTTTCACACAGTTCTTTTTTTTTTAACATAACTTTTCCTCATGCCCTTACTTAACATTTGGTTTTTATTTCAAAGTCTCAACAACAAGCTTCAAACTAGTGGACTTCTCAGGACAAAAAAGGAGGAAAAACCAACTGGCATAAGTTAAAATAGCTTGGTAAATAAATACTAACCTGGTACCAGAACAAAACAGGTCACAAATAATGTTGGCACATCAAATAAAACGTTAAGTGGGCTACAGCGATTTCAAATCACAAGGCTGAAATGGGCTACTCACACTGCTTAATGGCTGAAGTTACATTTCCCCTCTGACACCAACTTTTCCACATCAGGTTTGGTCGCTGTCAGACTTATGAGCAAACAGTCCTCCAAAGACTGGTTTGACAGTCGGTTCCTCTCAGTGTTTTTATCGAGTTCATCTTGGAGAACGCAGCCTCGCAGGTGTAGGTTGAACCCAACATGGTGAGCAGATACATAGCCAGCGTCTTCAATGTGCCATAGTCCTCGGGACAAGACACCCAGAATGTGCTGAGGCTTTCAGCACCATGGACAGCAGCCTGGATTTCAGCCAGCTGGCTCTGAATGGACGCCTCGTCCAACGGCATCATTTTCACCACGTTTGTGGAGAATTCTCTGCTTGGGCTGATGGTGAATGGGTCACGCACAAATCCAATGACATCCCTGGAAATGAAAAAGTCATGGAATCTAGCAGAGAAGTCGTCTTTTAATTGTGTGATGAATGTCTTCATCTTGTCTGTTACGTTGCTTTCTCCCACCGTCTTCAGTGTGTTGAAGTGCAGCAGCCTCTCTGACAGCAAATCTGCATGGAACAGATCAAGTTTGTTCCCAAAGGCATCAAGTTTTTCCACCAAATCCACCACTGATTTTTCTTTTCCTTGCAGCTGGAGATTAAGTGTATTCAAATGGGAGAAAATGTCTGTTAAAAACGCAGCGTTGCACATGTATTCTCTGTCTTGCATGATGCAGAGATGGTCAGCTGCCACTTTTGATTGACTTTGTTTCCAAAAGTCCACTACTTGGGCACGGAGTTCAACGAAGCGCTCCAGTGCTTTGCCCTTACTGAGGCAGAGCACGTCATTGTGGAGTAACAGGTCATCATGAGAAGCCTGGGATTCCAGCACTAATTTACGGAACAGGTGGTGCTGCGTGCTTGAATTTCCTCTGATGTGGTTAATAATTTTCATTGTTCTCTCCATCACCTCTTTGAGCTCCTGCTTAGCTTTGCACACAGCACGCTTTGATGGATAATACAGTGAAGTGTGTTAGTTTTAGGAGCGACAGTCTTTATTCTGCTCACCAGACCCTTGTTTTTGCCAATCATGGCAGGTGCACCATCTGTCACTGTCAGGTTGATTTTATCCAGGGACAATCCATGGCTTTTAAAAAAATCCTCCAGTTTTCCAAAGATGATGTCAGCAGTGGTGTTGTCCTCCAGCGGAAGCAACGCCAGCAGTTCCTCTCGGAAATCTTTGCCATCAAAGTATCTGACAAAAACGCACAACTGTGAAATATCCGTGTTGTCAGTGGACTCATCAATAGCCAGTGGAATGTATTTGGCTTCCTTGATCCCGTCAATGACAGCTTGCTGGACATGCTCTGCCAAGACGTGGACACGACGTGCAGCAGTTGAAGCAGAGAGAGGCATTTGTTTGAAAGATGCAATAACTCTGTCCATGGATTTGTGGGGGGTAAGTTCCTCCAGAACGGTGACCATGCTCTCCTTTAAAACCTCACTTTCTTTCCGTGAAAGGCCGGTTATGTTTGCAAAGCACCCAGGTAGCCTGCAGAGATGCACACGTTACTCTCTCTGGATCAGTTAAAGTTCCAGTAATAATGCCATTTGCACGGGAGCAGGCAGATTTCAATGTGGCCATTTTTCTCTGACGGGCCTCTGACTGCTCAGGATATGAATCCTTGAAATTTGTACGTTTAGTGTTGTGGTGACGGCGCAGATTATATTCTTTTGCAACAGTTTCGTTGCAAATGAGGCATACAGGTGACGCATTTCGGAAGGTTGGCATGATAAATGCCTACTTTTCAGTCCAGTCATTATTAAAGGATCTGTTTTCCACATCAACTTTTCCTTTCATGGCCTTTGAGAGCCATTTTACCTGTTAAGAGGCCTTTTCCTTTCACTTCCACAGTGTTTGTTTTTCAAGTGCTCTATAAATAAAGTTGACTTAATTGAGTTGAGGCAAAATCTCTCTATCACTCCTGGTGGTTGACTGTGGTTTAGGTGATAGGAGCCGGACTCATAAAGGCTAAAAATGCCTTCAGTTTTGTAATGAAATGGAAAAAATATGAACAATAAACATCAAATAATAATGTTATGCCAAAATTAGATTTTTATTTAATTTTTGTTTGAGGGTCCGGCCCCCAAGGTGACTGTCTGGTAAAATCCTGGCCCTCTGACAGATGTAGTTGCTGACCCCTGCTGTAAAGTTTGCATTCAGTTTTTCTCAAAGCTGTTATTTAGTCCCTCTCTGGTCGTCAGCTTAACCCCTAAAAGCTCACATCTGTGGATCAAACGTAAACATTTACAAGCTTTATTTCCATGAAAATAATCAATTTTTGCCTTAGAATGTCGTAGATGTGACTCTACACTTTTAATGTGCAGATTTATGACATCTTCTCTTTTGAAACCGCTGCAGCTCGAGCACACTAGCTCACCTAGACTCTGCTCAAACACTGGAAAACTGTTTTTATGTTGCACAATACCGAGTTGTAAAAGTGAAAAAACTTCAGCTGGAAACTGATTCTAGCGGTGCAGAAAGCCCCACGAGGGTTTCTGTATCGTTTGTTTCTCAGGTTTGATCCATTTCTAAACTCTGATTTTGTGTTTTTGGAATCTCATGAAGCGTCTTCTAGCAAATAAAAATCGCAAAGTGGAAAAGTTTACAGGGTATAGATTCACATCGTTACCAGAGAGGACTTAAAATAAAGTTAATTTCAGCACAGGAACAGACAAGAAGTATCAAGTATCTTGCTAACGCTGATTTATCAGATATTTCCAGTATTTTGTTCACAAACCGATTCCACTAATTCTCTAATTATAATCCAGAGGTGGCGTTGTTTTTAAGACTTTGTTCAGTTTGAAATATCGGTTGTCTTTTCTAAAAGTGATTGTTCAGGTCATAATAACAATGTTTTTCAGCCTCTGGTTAATGAAGATCCTATCTGAATATTCTGTAGTATGCAGTCTGGAAGGATGAAATCCAACCTTGATTAAGGCCAATTAGATCTTTATTGTTTTACGCTGAGTCATGATGTGGGAACAGAAACTGATGTCAGAGGGAATCCTAGCAGAACATTAATGCCTTCCAGAGCTCACTTCACTAAGAGATCTCAGAAATGAGCAGTAATGATTGAATCTGAACACAGAACATCAGTCCATCAGCACAAGTTTGTGTTTTTAAAATGAAAGAAAAGTGAAAATCGAACAAATTCTCTCCTGGTTCCAGCTCAGATCTGCTGCTGAAAGAGTTCATTCTAGAAATCTGAAGTTATGTTTATATTTCGCCTGTGAAATATTTCCTGTTTTACACAAAATGTCGATTAGCTCCTCCTCCTTCTTCTTCCTCTTGAGCAGAAACTTATCCATCTTTCCATCCCAGCTCCATGTCTCCCAGACCAAACTCCAGGTTTCTATCTCCTCCTCCTGACTGAAAATGTTCTTCAGACTCTGTGAATCCTCAAACCTCATCCAGGACATTTTTTTCGTCCTCTGCAGCTCTTTTGGCTTCAGCTCAAGCAGCCAGAATTTTCTTGTCCGGCTCCCAAACCGGAGGATTTTCTGAGCTTACGCTGCTCCTCCTGAAATCAATTAAGCCGCTTCGCTGTGACTGGCTGCTGCTGATGAGGAGAATCTGAGAGCAAAACGAGGTGAAATTTACAGAAACGCAGCAAATCCTGCAGTTGTTTAACATTTAACTACTGTAGAAGAATAGAGACAGACAGGGTGTTTATGGAAGTTAGTCTAGTTTCATTTAGATCTAGATGCTGTTTTAGTCCGATTTGGGTCATGTGGGTGGAGTTCTGGTTAGACAAGCTAAAGACGGGGAAAAAAAGGTCAACTAAGGTAGACAAATTAGAATGAAATGAGCTGCTGGTCTCTTGCATTTTTTGTAGTGAAGATGCTGTTTTAGTCTTGTAGAGAAAACGGTTTCTGTTGTCTTTAATTCACTTTTCACTATTTATGTCATTTGAGACAAGTTTTGAGTCACAATAATTCAATTTAGACACATCTTGAGTTATCTTTGGACAAATTTTGGCCCATGCTGAGTAAATTTGGACAATTTGAGATTCATTTTAGACTCATTTTGGGTCATTTCAGACCAATCTGAAGTCATTTTGGACAATTTTATGTCATTTGGGTTAATTTGTGATTTATTCATTTCACTGTAGACATATTTTGACTCATTTCAGACACATTTCAAGTCATTCTGGACGATTTTTATGTAATTTTGGATGATTTGTGATGTATTTTGGCCTGTTTTTAGATTTTATCTGCCTGCAAAGACAATTAATGCTACAAAAAGTAGGATTTAAAAGTGCATGGAAAATGTATTCGCCTCATTTTGGACTATTCATCGGCCATTTTGGAGATATTTATGTCATTTGAGTCATATTCTGAGTCACCGTGATTCAATTTAGACGTATTTTGAGTTATCTTTGGACAAATTTCAGGTCATTTTGGACAATTTGAGATTCCTTTTAGCTGTATTTTGAGTCATTTCAGACAAATCTGAAGTCATTTTGGGCAATTTTATGTCATTTGGATTAATTTGTGATTTATTTATTTCAATGCAGACATATTTTGAGTCCTTTCAGACACATTTTGAGTCAGTTTGATAAAATTTTATGTCATTTTGGACAATTTACCATTGATTTTAGACTAACTTTGGACAATTTTATGTAATTTTTATGTCAATTTGTGATTAATTTGTGACTCATTTTGAGTCATTTTGGACATGTTTTGAATTTTATTATCCTGGAAAGACCATTCCGACTCTAAAATGCTGAAATAAAACAAAAGTTCTTCTGCCTTCTGTGATTGAATCTCTTCCTGCTGCTGCTTCACAGTTAATCTTTAAACATGAAGCTAAAAGTGTTGAGATTTCAGTTGCATTCAACTGTGCTCTGAAGACTGCTGTCTGCTGCTCTTGCAACTTTTTATTATTTTTTTTGCGTGATTAAATGTTTTGGGGATTTTCTTTTTCATTTTACTCTCAGCTGATGCAGTTGTATAAGCAGGAAAATCCCTGGATGCAGTCGACTTGAGCATTTAGGAAAACAGTAGCTGGACTGTTAATGTGTTCGGGTTAAACTGAACTTGGTCTGCAGATTTTTAAATCATTCAGATCGGACCTTGGGGACGACAAACTGCAGAGAATCCATAGATGGAAGACTGAGACTTCCATGTTTCCTCGTTAAAAGACAAATAGGAAAGAACAGAACCCAGACTGGGTGCCCTCTTATGTGTGATATTCTCATTCTGTCTTTAGATGTGGAGGTATTTGATGTCTAACGTGTTATTTTAAAGATGTTACGTCAGGTTTGAATGGGTTAGAGCGTTCAGTGGAGTCTCTTGTTGGTCTGAAGCTTCCTGCTGCACCAGAGCCGCTCGTCTTCAGCATCTCTTCCTCGACTTCAAGTCTCACTCTCTGCTGCCCACTCATGAAACAAGCCTGGTTTCCACGGCAACGCTATCTCTACTACTCACACCGAGGGCGTGTTTCAATTCAACCAAAGGTTGGACACAGGAAACTAGAACAAGGGGACTCCATCATTTTTCAGTTTTTTTTCAGAAGATGTTCACCTAAAAAAGCAGAACTAAAACCACAGACAGCCGACGTGCAGAACGTCTCCTGTTTCAGAATAAAACGTCTATAAACGAGGGTTAGGAATAAAACGGTGTCTATAAACGAGGGTTAGGAATAAAACGACGTCTATAAAGGAGGGTTAGGAATAAAACGGTGTCTATAAACGAGGGTTAGGAATAAAACGACGTCTATAAACGAGGGTTAGGAATAAAACGACGTCTATAAACGAGGGTTAGGAATAAAACGACGTCTATAAACGAGGGTTGGGGTAAAACGGTGTCTATAAACGAGGGTTAGGAATAAAACGACGTCTGTAAACGAGGGTTAGGAATAAAACGACGTCTATAAACGAGGGTTAGGAATAAAACGACGTCTATAAAGGAGGGTTAGGAATAAAACGACGTCTATAAAGGATGGTTAGGAATAAAACGACATCTATAAACGAGGGTTAGGAATAAAACGACGTCTATAAACAAGGGTTAGGAATAAAACGACGTCTATAAACGAGGGTTAATAATAAAACTGTGTCTATAAACGAGGGTTAGGAATAAAACGACGTCTATAAACGAGGGTTAGGAATAAAACATTGTCTATAAAGGAGGGTTAGGAATAAAACGACATCTATAAACGAGGGTTAGGAATAAAACGACGTCTATAAACGAGGGTTAGGAATAAAACGACTTCTATAAAGGAGGGTTAGGAATAAAACGACTTCTATAAAGGAGGGTTAGGAATAAAACTGTGTCTATAAACGAGGGTTAATAATAAAACGGTGTCTATAAACGAGGGTTAGGAATAAAACGACGTCTATAAAGGAGGGTTAGGAATAAAGCGACGTCTATAAAGGAGGGTTAGGAATAAAACAGTGTCTATAAACGAGGGTTAATAATAAAACGGTGTCTATAAACGAGGGTTAATAATAAAACAGTGTCTATAAACGAGGGTTAGGAATAAAACGGTGTCTATAAACGAGGGTTAATAATAAAACGACGTCTATAAACGAGGGTTAGGAATAAAACGACGTCTATAAACGAGGGTTAATAATAAAACTGTGTCTATAAACGAGGGTTAATAATAAAACAGTGTCTATAAACGAGGGTTAATAATAAAACTGTGTCTATAAACGAGGGTTAGGAATAAAACGACGTCTATAAACGAGGGTTAATAATAAAACGGTGTCTATAAACGAGGGTTAATAATAAAACTGTGTCTATAAATGAGGGTTAGGAATAAAACTGTGTCTATAAACGAGGGTTAATAATAAAACTGTGTCTATAAACGAGGGTTAGGAATAAAACGACTTCTATAAACGAGGGTTAGGAATAAAACGACGTCTATAAACGAGGGTTAGGAATAAAACAACTTCTATAAAGGAGGGTTAGGAATAAAACTGTGTCTATAAACGAGGGTTAATAATAAAACGGTGTCTATAAACGAGGGTGTTTGGGTTCCTCCGTCCAGTTTAATTCTCTGTTTCAGGCCGGCAGCACGTGTTCCTCTCACACTTCTCTTACTATCCAGGAAACCCCCGGGGATGTGAGGAATAACAGGGATTTGATATTTCTTACGTAACCTCATGCTGTGTGTGTTCCGGCTATCATGAGGTATGTAAAGGTATTAAATCCTGCAGGGAGGAGGACGTTACATGAACATGGCTCCTCGTTTTATTGTTTAGATTCCTGATCTATGGGATTAAATGTAAAGCGACGTCCTCAGATGTGTTTGCTCACTAAACTGGACAAATAGCACGATTTAAACTGTCTGGGGACTCAGAGTGAAGTAGGATTTTTTCATTTCAGACTATTTGTCAGTCATTATTGAGACCTTTATGTCATTTGAGACGAATTGTGATTCAGCTTTGATAAATTTACAGTCTTTCTGGACAATTTTTATATCATTTTGGACGATTTGTGATGCAATTTAGACTCATTCTGAGTAATTTTTGACAATCTGTGATGCATCCTCACCAAGTTTTTGGATTTTATTTACCTGCAAAGACAGTTAATACTACAAAAAGTAGAATAGAGAATGTATTCACCTCATTTTGGAGATATTAATGTCAGTTGAGACAAGTTTTGAGTCACCGTGATTCAATTTAGATATATTTTGAGTAATCTTTGGACAAATTTGAAATTCCAAGTCATTTTAGACTAATTTTGAGTCATTTCAGACAAATATCAGGCCATTTTTCAAAATTTTATGCAACTTCGTACAATTTATGATTCACTTCAGACTAATTTTGTGTCTCTGGACAATTTTGATTAATTTTATACTCATTTCGAATCATTTTGGACAGTTTGTGATTGTACGTATTTTGGGTCATTTCAGTCAAATCTAAAGTCATTTTGGGCAATTTCATGTAATTTGGGTTCATTTGAGATTTATTTAGTTCAATTTAGATGCATTTTGAGTCATTGCAGACAAATTTCAAGTCATTTTGATTACATTTTATGTCATGTTGGACAATTCACGATTATTTTAGAGTAACTTTGAGTCATTTTGAATTTTATTTATCTGCAAAGACCGTTCCGACTCTAAAATGCTGAAAAAAACCAAAAGTTCTTCTGCCTTCTGTGATTGAATCTCTTCCTGCTGCTGCTTCACAGTTAATCTTTAAACATGAAGCTAAAAGTGTTGAGATTTCAGTTGCATTCAACTGTGCTCTGAAGACTGCTGTCTGCTGCTCTTGCAACTTTTTATTATTTTTTTTGCGTGATTAAATGTTTTGGGGATTTTCTTTTTCATTTTACTCTCAGCTGATGCAGTTGTATAAGCAGGAAAATCCCTGGATGCAGTCGACTTGAGCATTTAGGAAAACAGTAGCTGGACTGTTAATGTGTTCGGGTTAAACTGAACTTGGTCTGCAGATTTTTAAATGACTTTAATGCGTCTTTAAAGACCAGAATATGCAATGCTTTATGGAAATGTGCATCAGTTAAAGTCCAAACTGAATCCTTCTGTGTGTTTTTTTCTGAGTCTCCAGATGATGAAGGGAATATATTGAAAATCTGAACTGAAAATTAACCGAATACTTGGCATTTAAAACTATTTTTGTGTTCTAGACGCTTATTTCCTTCAAATGCATTTTTCTAATTGTGTGTGTGTGATTCTGTGTGTGTGGGCGTTCATGTGTTTTTTTGTGTGTTAACTTTGCACGCGATCACGTAACTGCTTCATCTGTTGTCTCTATTGTCTTTTAGTAATCTCTTTTCTGCACACAACCCCTCTTAATTACCACACACACACACACACTTAACCGAGTCTTTTTACTAAAATGGAATAGTTTACACTGTGGATTTGCTTTCAGATGTTCCCACACAGTGTGACTATGCAAACAGCTTCATGTCGCCACAACTTAAGTAAAACACACTTTGTCAGCTGTTCAGTGAGCAGAAGAGCGGACGTTTCAAACCAGGTAAACACGTGGAGGACGGAGGGAGAATGTCGGGCTGGACGGAGGCAGGTGTGTGTTCATGTTCGTTCTTATCAGCGGGAAGCAGCTCTGAAGGGTGGCTCTTGTTGACCTGAACAGGTCGTTATGTAGAAGTTCCACTCAGGTTACAGCAGTTAAGAGCTGCACAAAGATGCAGGAAACCAGTATTTACTCAGAGCTGCTCACCGAAAGCATCTGGAACACTGTGGACAATAGAAAATCACCACAGCTGGGAGTTTGCAGGTTTTAGCTCGTTTCTTGCTCTCATTTAACCCTCCGAACCACCAGCAATCATGCCTTTCACACATGCCGATAGGTTTTGGGGTTCTGAAATAAAGAATCTGTGGAGCAGGAGATATTTTTCATGTTAAAGTTAATTGCTGGACAAAAAAATTGTCTTCTCCCTCACTGAAAAACACTTTTTTTTTTTACATTTTTACATGTTCCAGATAACAAGGAACCTAAACGACACAAAATAGTTACAAATCACGGTTTTAGTTTTCAAGTGAGCACTGAGAAACGTTCTCTCTGCGGCAGATAAAAGTGAAAAGATCATTTCACGTAGTGATGGTTAAACCTACATATTAAGTAACAGCAAGTGAAATTAAATCTGCAGCAGCGTCAAACAGGTCGAAGTGTGGTGTATGTTGGGGTGTAACAGAAATTTCAAGGAGTTGAAGCTTTGCTGACCACTGTGAAGGATTAAGTCACAACGTTTCTTGCAATGGCACATACAAATATAATGGCTACAACTTCCTGTTACCAATAGGTGGCGCTTTGACTATGATTCAGCATTGGAACGTGGATGTCTTCAGACCTGGACTCCAGCATATGAAATGTGGGCCAGATTTGATCTCATGCAGCTGAGATGTAAACACTTCAGTTGTCACGATGAATGATATTGTCATATAGATGTGATCAGGGCAGGACTGTGATCAAACATGTAAAGTTTGAGGCGGATTGGAGCTTGTTCAGGAGAGTTAGACAGCACTTCCTGTTTCATGGCGAAGCATCAAAGTTCAGGGGACTACGTCCTTACACTTTATGTAACAATTTGATAACTTTTCATCCTTAAGGTCTGTTGTATATAGTGGCCAAACTTGAGTTATCTTGGAGTTACCCCCTACAAGGAAATAACCCTTGAAAATGATTTTTTTTTTTTTTTTTTTTTTTTTTTATTAAAAAAACAAAAAAAATTCACAGTTAACGCAAAATGGTGGACTTCCGGTTTGGTTTAGAGTTTAAGTTGCAGGGGGCGCTGTGGAGCCATTTTGCCACACACAAGTCCCATTAAATATAAAATTTATCACCAGTTCTGTTGTGTGGACAAATTTTCATGAGTTATTCAGCATGTTTAGGCCCTCAAAAATGCAATTCTGTTGGGCAAAAAAATTACTGCTCGGGCCCTACTAAAAGCCAGTGTCTGGATGGATGGATGATAGACTATAGATAGATAGATAGATAAACTTTATTGTCCGTCCCAAACGGTGACCGAAATTCTCCTTCGAGGCTCCAACAGTAAAAAAAGAACACATTAACACAGTTAAAACACCAGCGCACAAAGTACAGATGTCTAAAAGAAACGTTAAAAAGAAACGGCATCATAAAAAACTATGGAGTGTTCAGCGTCTTCTTTCATTTAGTTCAGGGCGGTTGTTGCAGTGGGATTGAATAATTGTTTTATAGATGTGAGACTTTCTAACCTCTGGAAATGTGAAGTAGGTAGCAGTTGCTGTAGTACAATGCTTTCTGTTCAGATTCACTTCCTGTGTCTTTCTCTAGATCTGCACTTCCAGGAGCTCTGTAATCCCTCTGTGAAGCTGTTGTTATCTGCTTGGCTTGCTGCCGTTGGGTTTGTGTGTCTCAGATCTGTGTGGGTGTCCAGTCTGAGTGTCGTCCACGTCGTCAGCCGTCCGAACGTCCTTTAGATCAGCGGCAGAGAAGCGCTCAGCCTAATGGGCCTTAAAACCTGCCGACTCACCAACCTTTGGTTGAGTGGGGGAGGAGAGGGAGGAGAGGGAGTCGGTGTGTGGGAGAGGAGTGAGTTACGTGGGAGAGGAAGCTCCGAGAGAGGGAGAAGGAAAGAAAGTGGAGGTGAAGTAACGTGTGAGCACAATTAAAGAGATATGTGTGGAAATACCAAAATCCAGGCGCCGGTTTCCATCAGCAGACTCACAGTTACCATGGAAACCTGCTGATGATGCAGCGGGACATACAGTAGCCTTCAGACTATATATATTTACTGGCCTTGGAATGCATGCTTTGGTTTGTTTAGTGCTTTGGTGCTTATCCATCAGTCAGAATGCACCATTTGTTTTAGATTTTAGCTCGTTTTATTCGTTCCATTGCTTTGTCTTCAGCTCCACAGCTTCCTGTTTTGTTCCTGCGCTGCCTTTGTGAGGGTCACCTGAACATCTCATTGTGTGTTTCAGGGTGTGAGACTTTTCCACCCACAGTCGCATCTCTCCATAAAAGCGTCAGTATTATTTTAAACAACGCTGCTGCTGCTGCTGGAGACCTTGAGCTCTCTAAAGGCATCTTGTTAGTTTTAGCTTTGGTTACTGACTGACTGCAGCTCTTAATGTGTTTTATTGTGAACAAAAACGTCAGTAGAAAAGAAAAATCAACTGTCTTTCAAGTAATTTTTTTCCAGATTCAGTGAAGGAAAAGTCACAATAAGACATAGAGATTACAAGGTTAAACTGATGCTATGCATGGATTGGATTTTTTTCAAGTCTGAACCAGAAAACTCACTTCTTCTGACAACTTTTCATCCTTAAGGCCAAATTTGACTTATCTTGAGTTCCCCCCTATGAGAAAATAACCCTTGAAAATGAGAAAAATAACCAAAAAATGGTGGACTTCCTGTTTGGTTTAGGATATGGCTGTAACTGAATTTTTTGTTCAAATGATTCAAAATGACATGAAATTTGTTCAGTCACTCAAAAAATTCCCCCAAATCACATAAAGTTTGCACAAAATGATCAAAGATTGTCCAAACTTAACCAAAATGAGTAAATAATTGTCTTCCATGGCTTTAATTAGTTAAAAATGACATGAAAATGGTTCAAAATTCTAGGAAAAAATCCAAAAATTCAATTTTTTCTTTAGATTGTAACACCTGGATGGATGTAAAACTGATCTGGTGACAATTTTTATCAGAACTCTGATGTGTTTTCCTCCTAAATGTCATGGTTCTATCTGCTGGACTGATGAAGTTCTGAGGCTCAGAAATGATGGAAAAAGTCCATTAAAAAGTGATAAATCTGGACCCACCTCTATGGACTTGAAGGACCTGGAATGTTCTAAGTGAGACTTAACTTAAAGACTGGAAGCAGGAAAGGAGACGTCCCCTGGAGAAAGTTCTAGCGTAGACCTACCAACAACTGGAGAAAGTTCTATCGTAGACCTACCGACAACTGGAGAAAGTTCTAGAGTAGACCTACCAACAACTGGAGAAAGTTCTAGAGTAGACCTACCAACAACTGGAGAAAGTTCTAGCGTAGACCTACCGACAACTGGAGAAAGTTCTATCGTAGACCTACCGACAACTGGAGAAAGTTCTAGAGTAGACCTACCAACAACTGGAGAAAGTTCTATCGTAGACCTACCGACAACTGGAGAAAGTTCTAGCGTAGACCTTCCGACAACTGGAGAAAGTTCTATCGTAGACCTACCGACAACTGGAGAAAGTTCTAGAGTAGACCTACCAACAACTGGAGAAAGTTCTATCGTAGACCTACCGACAACTGGAGAAAGTTCTAGCGTAGACCTTCCGACAACTGGAGAAAGTTCTAGAGTAGACCTACCAACAACTGGAGAAAGTTCTAGAGTAGACCTACCAACAACTGGAGAAAGTTCCATCGTAGACCTACCGACAACTGGAGAAAGTTCTAGAGTAGACCTACCGACAACTGGAGAAAGTTCTAGAGTAGACCTACCGGCAACTGGAGAAAGTTCTAGAGTAGACCTACTGGCAACTGGAGAAAGTTCTATCGTAGACCTACCGACAACTGGAGAAAGTTCTAGCGTCGACCTTCCGACAACTGGAGAAAGTTCTAGAGTAGACCTTCCGACAACTAGAGAAAGTTCTAAAACAGACCTACCGACAACTGGAGGAAGTTCTAGCGTAGACCGACCAGCAACTGGAGAAAGTTCTAGAGTAGACCTACCGACAACTGGAGAAAGTTCTAGAGCAGACCTACCGACAAATGGAGAAAGTTCTAGAGCAGACCTACCAACAACTGTAGAAAGTTCTAGAGCAGACCTAGAGTAACTGGAACTCTGGAGATATTCCCAGTATGAAGGTAGAACTCTGATCATGAATAAAGTTACTGGACATGAAGAACCAGATGTTCTGAGGAGGTTTGGGGGGATCTTTGTCCAGACTTGGTTGATTTTTTTTGGTGGTAATTTTCTGTCTTTTTGTGCTTGTTTGGTAATTTTCCTTCCTTTTTTAGTGGAGATTTTGTGTATTTCTGTGGTATATTCATCCGTTTCCGTGGTGATTTTGCACCTATTTGTGCTGATTTTGTGTCTTTTTGTGGTAGCTTGGACCTATTTTGTGGTAATTTAGCTTTTTTTTTGTCGTGATTTTGCATCTTTCAATGGAAATTTTATGTCTCTTCCTGGCATATTTACCTTTTTTTGTGGTGATTTTGTGTTTCTTTGTGTCTGAGCGATCTTCTCTCTGATTGTCACTTTTTCAAACATCACTATAGATCACAGATTGCACCTTATTGACATTTTTCTTCTTGAAAATGAATAAAATCCTGCATTTAATCTTGTTTTACCTCAGGTGTCACAAATCTGGACTAAATCAGCGTCACATTTCTATTCCTACTCAGGAAACGGACACACACACACACATTCCTCCACCCACTCATCACATTCATTTCCGTTCTTACGAGTAGATTTCTGATAAATTCATCATTTATCTTCACTTTGATCCTGCTTATTCTTCTGGATTAGACCGATCCCTGCATCACTCAGCTTTATGAGGACCAGAATGCACAGATTATACATGCTGACGCCTTTGACTCAAAAAATACAAATGTGCACCACAAACTGTCAAAATACTGCTTACAGTAAATACACCAACATAATTCATTAATATAGTCACCGAATTGGTGATTTTGTCAACCGTTTGATGCAGACATTTCTCTCTGAATATGAGTTTCTTGTATGTTTTGTCAGATAGACGGTGTTTTGCTCTGAACCTCTTAAGACCAGAGCTTTGGCTGGGCTGCATTTTAGATTTCTTCTGGTTATTGTATTGTATTTATATATATTTATATTATCATTGTTGTTGTTGTTATTTTTATCATTATTATTATTATGAACGATATGCTCTTTTTGAAAAAAAGGGACATAATAATAGGCAGTTTCTGGGTGTTGTTTTTTTCTGGCTCCTGTCTCATTTTTACTGACTGTGGGCTCTTTTTTCACAGTATTTTTAAAATAAAGTAGTCCACCTCCATAGAAAAAGCACAACCGTCATTAGAAATAGAGACAACTTAGAATGTGTTTTGTGCCTTTTGACAGATTTCTAATGTTGTAAATCATCAAATGTAAACAAAAATAATGAGGTTACATTTGTTTAGTTATTTGAACCTGGACTCAACAGGTGCAATATTTTTCCCACAGTTGTTACCAATGCTGGAAAAAATAGTGACTTTGCATGCTGTTTTCCTCCTTACATTTTAAATCTGTTTCTATCTCCTGTCTGCGCTGCACAAACAGAGCCTGCAGTTCAACCCAGTTCAGCTAAAAAGAATGAATCTTTTGGTTACATTTAAGTCACTGATGACTTTCTGTGTGTGTCGAGGAGCACAGAATATATATATATATCTTTTAAATGTAGAATGTGGTTACTGCAAACAGTTGATCATTTGGCAATTTTTAAAATTAGACATGTAGAATACAGAGATTTTTTTTGTAGGTTAGGAGAGAGGCAGACAGGAAAGTAGGTTGAAGAATCGGGGGGAAGACCTGCAGTAAAGGGCTATGAGCTGCAATCGAACCCAGGCCACCACATCACAGAGTTTAGCCCCTGTTTACTGGTCATCCACTCAACCAGTTGAGCTATCTGGTACCTGAGTAAAGAGGTTCTGGTAGAATAGTTTTGCGACACCACATGTTTAGAACACAAACTGTCAGAGAGTTTAAAATTTGACGCTGGCTTAAATACATGACATAATTTGGGGATTTTGTGAAAAACGTGCCAGCAGAGGATTAAATTACAGCTTGCAGGGTAGTTTTATGTTAGATTTAGGGACACTAAGACATGTTATTTGTGGATCAAATTCGAATCAAGGATGCATTTCTGCTGCACAGTTTCATCTAGTCTTCTTTGTTGTCTTTATCGTTGCATCTGTGTTGTATTTTGCACCTTATTAAACCCACGATGTTGAAAACTTGAAGCTAACTCTCTCTGTTCTCTTTTGCTTCTTCCTTCCTTTCTCTCTGTGCAGGAAACAGTAGAATATGCCTTCCTGATCATTTTCACTATAGAGACATTTCTGAAGATTATTGCCTACGGCCTGGTCATGCACCAGAACTCCTACGTCAGGAACGGCTGGAACATGCTGGACTTTGTCATCGTCATAGTGGGGTGAGTTCAGCAGCTTTCAGATAATGTGCACCTGCAAACACACACACAGTTTCCCTCCATATAGCTGAGCTTAAACCACACACACCATCCTCCATTCACTCACTCTACAAGCATCTTAACTCAGCGTTCGGATGTCCATCATTTGCATCAGTCTCTGATCAAAAATGGATCATCCGCTTATAAATTCTCATCATGTCCAGATGCCAGACGACAGCGATGTTTGGGTACATGCACAATTGAATACGCAAACATGCACACACACTCTCACACACAGCGTCTTTGTATAGGGTGCTGTTGGGTTTATCAGTAGACCACCTGGAACCTGCAGGACTTCAGTGTAAACTGTGCTGAGGTGTAAAAACACTAGAGGTAAATATACAGAGACATAAAGCATGTCCAGACAAAGTGCCGCTGTGTGGACGGACACAGGTACAAAGAGGACGCACCACTTTGTTCTCTGCTTTCTGACTCTTTTGTTTTCATCTTTTTTTTACCGACTGCCTCTCGTCGCCCATGCTTTCCCTTCCCCCTCCTCTGCAGGTTGTTCAGTGTGGTTCTGGAGATGATAACCAAAGACGCTGACTCTGGTGGCCAGTCTGGAGGCAAACCTGGGGGCTTCGATGTCAAGGCCCTCCGAGCCTTTCGCGTCCTACGACCCCTTCGCCTTGTCTCTGGAGTTCCCAGTGAGTCAGAGCACAAATGTTTTTAGTCCAAGTTATGTCATATTTCCTCATTTTCAAATGAAAAAGCCCTGTACACCCACATTTACCCTCCTTGATTAGAGCTGTAATCTGGTGAAACATGGGGGTTCTGTAGGCTGGGAATGATGTGTCTATATGTTAGATAAGATGATATAAGATAAGTAAGAGTCAAGATAAGAAAAGCTACCATACAATAACATAAGACAAACTAAGATACGATACGCTAAGCTAAGCTAAGCTATGATAAGATATGATACAAGACAAGATGCGCTAAGATGCGATACAATAACATTAGATAAGCTAAGATAGGACACGCTATACGGTAAAATGTAGTAAAAATATAGTACTAAATACAATAAAATATAGTAAAAATAAAGTAACAAATACAATAAAAATGTAGTAAAAATACAGTAAAAATATAGTAATAAACACAATAAAATATAGTAAAAATATGGTAAAATATAGTAACAATACAATAAAAATGTAGTAAAAATACAGTAAAAGTGTATTCAAATACACTAAAAACATACACCACTGTTCAAAAGTTTGGGGTCATCCAGACAATTCCATGTTTTCCAGGAAAACTCCCACTTTTATCCATATGCTAACATAACTGCAGGGTTTTCTAATCATCAATGAGCCTTTCAACACCATTAACTAACACAATGTAGCATTAGAACACAGGAGTGATGGTTGCTGGAAATGTTCCTCTGTACCTCTATGGAGATATTCCATTAAAAATCATCTGTTTCCAGCTAGAATAGTCATTTACCACATTAACTATGTCTACACTGGATTTATCATTCATTTCATGTTATCATCATTGGAAAAAGAAAAGCTTTTTTTTCAACAATAAGGACATTTCTAAATGACACTAAACTTTTGAACGGTAGTGTTTATTAATTACATGAAACACCTGAAAAGAAGCATCCTCCCTGTAAATAATATATCTATATATAACATATGTCTGCTCCTTAATAATCCCTTTATCATCCAGGAGATGCTGCTTCCTTCACTCTTTCTGTTTTCGGCACACATTTGACCTCACATCATCACATGCCCTGATGTGTCTGCATTCTTTGGGTTGCCATGGCAACGTAGAGAAGGACCTCTGGGAAAGACGACATTTTCAGCTCCGCTCTGCTTCAACATTTGTCTCTGTCGGGTGGAATGAGGCGTTTAATGAAGCGGTGATATTTCGGAGTGTTTTCTGGAACCACAGAGGGCGGTTTGTTGGCTCCAAGTACACAGAGGATGGAATTATGACAACTGGTAGTTTGCACAAATAGTTTTTCTACGAGCGCCTGTTGGCTTTTGTGTGGATGCAGCTGTTTGTGTTTCTAGCAGGAAACACTGAGAGGGTTTCCCCCCAGAAACTGACTGCTGGCTGAAATAACGATTCACCGCCTGGTTAACTTTAATAGAGCTTAACTGATTTTATTCTATCAGCTGATCCTCCAAGTGAAGATTTTTATTTTTATAACTAACTAAAGTAAATGTCCAAAATAAAAAAAAATGATCATTTCAGCTTCTTAATTGTAATAATTTGCTGTTTTTATGTGTCTGATGTGACTACGTCTTTGGATTTTTAGTGACATCTCCCTGAAATTCTATCTTGTTTTCTATTTACTTTGTAGTCTTTTAAAATAATTCACTTAACCATCAATTTTTTATAATTGTGTCCAAATTTCTGGAGTTAAAGGAGGTAAATTATTGGGAGAAAGTTGGTTTTAATTAAAGCAAAAAATGCATTCTTTGTTTTAGTTTGAGATACTTGTATTTTTCCCAAAAAAATAAGATATGATACAACAATATAATATTAATATAATAGACTATAGTAGAGCATAATGTAATATAATACAATATAACATAATATAATAAAATAAAATCTAATCTAATATAATAGAATTGAACATAATAGAACATAATATATAATATAATATCATGTAATGTAATGTAATATAATAGAACATAATGCAATGGAACATAATATGCAAGAGAAAATAAACATTATTGATCTTTCACTGTAAAAACTTCCATTTGGGAGCATTTTTCCTGCTCTAATGTACACATCGTGTACAGTATGCTGTCAGTAGGAGAACTTTTTATCGTACTGTTGTATCATTGTGTTTGAAAAATGTTAGAAAATAGTAAAAAGTTCATTTTAATCTTCCGCAGCCCATAAATTTCTGTGTTTCAGTGACTTTCTGGCCGTTATTCTTGACTGACATTTGCAGAAAGTGCAATTTTCTTTTTCACATGAGCAAACTTGGCAAATATTTGACGCTTTTTCTACTAAAATCCTCGATCTATAATGAAAAACAGACTATTTTTCTGTTGATTAGTTCCCTGCAGCTCCAGTTTGACCTTTAATTAAGATCCTGTTGCTGATTTTTCCTCCAGGGCTTCTGTTTGTTCCGTCTCTGACTCTGTTCTGTGTGTTTCTTTGCAGGTTTACAGGTGGTTTTAAATTCCATCATTAAAGCCATGGTCCCTCTGCTGCACATCGCCCTGCTGGTCCTCTTCGTCATCATCATCTACGCCATCATCGGTCTGGAGCTCTTCATCGGCAAAATGCACGCCACGTGTTATTTAATACAGACAGGTAACGCAGCAGAGCTTTGTGGTAATTCTTCCTGTCTGGTGAACTGAGGGCACATAAAATCTATGCAGATGTGTTTTTTTATTACCCTGTAAAGCCTTGAGTCTCACATCCAGCCTCCAACGTAAACAGGCTTAAGAGTAGCTGCAGGGTTTAATCCCTGGGAATGAATGGACACATGTAGCTCGTATGTGAACTCTAACGAGCTGCTGAAAAACAGGACAGAACAACAGATGGAGGATTAAATCTGCTGATTAAATGACTAATTTCTGCCTATTATGTAAACGCCGTTTGACCCTTACTGTGCCGTTGCTTCCAACTTAAGCCTGTTTCATGCTCACCGATCCGTGCGACTCCGCGTGGACAAATTACATCATTTTCGCAGCCACGCCCCTTGAGCGGCCCTTCTCACGTGGAATATTTCCGCGCCGTGCACCTCTGAATTTTCTAACTACGCGAACGGAGCCGCGCGGAAAAACATGGCGGAAGACCAGTACCTACTCGTAGCTGAAGTCTAGAAATACAGGAACTTACACGATTCATCACACAGAGATCACCATGGTAACCGGGTTATGAACTATTCATGGCGTGAAATTAAAACTAACTGCTGAAATGCTTTTATTCGATAAAATGCCATGTTGTAAGTGGTGTAAACAATGGCAAACTTCTTCTACTCTACTTTGGTACCAGGGTAGACCAGGTAGACGTGTGTTTGAGCTACACTGCCCCCTGCAGTTTGGGAGCAGATGCTGCACGGACTATAAATGCACACACGTTCTCTAGCGCGGATTTTCCTGCGGAAAGTATAACCCAGCCTTTAGAGGAATTATTCAAGAAGTGAGGATGACGAGTTGATAAAACGCCATAAAACACAAATCTGCGTGAATATAGTAAAATGGCTGCCTGACAGGATGGAAGCAGCTGAAGTTATGGTGAGGCTTCAGTCTCTCTGACATACCGTTATTAATCTCTTCCTCTTTCCCTCTTTCTGGCTTTGATGTGTTTGCTTCCTGACATCAGGAGGAGCATCGTAGATTCAGACCAGAGACATGGAAGCTGATTTTAATCCCAAACAAAGGCCTCACCTTTTCCTTTTGTAGTAGGAGGAGTTTCCATGTAAACAGGACAAGGATGCATGTGCCCGAGATATTCTCTTAACCCTTTACTTTTAGGGTTAGCCTTTACTTCTGTTATGCTGCAGGTCAAATTGAAGTGAAAAAAATAGTTTAAAAATCTTTAAAAAATAGTTTAAAGTATCTTTGGTTTTAATAAAGTAAACAACATATTAACCCCGTAAAACCCACTGTTAAAAAAATGCAACATCAATTTTATTTTTTTACTCTTAATTTCTATTATTTGCACACATATATATTTATATGTATTGTTTTTTTGCTAGTTTGTTTCTGTATTAGATAGATAGACAGATAGATAGATAGATATTTTTTATTTAATTTTTTGTTTTTTGCTACAAATTTTTTTCTTTTTTCTAATTTTTGTCTGTATTTGGGTATTTTATATATATATATCTATATTTTTTTTATTTTTATATATATATATATATTTTATATTTATATGTATATATATATATATATATATATATATATATATATATATATGTGCGTGTGTGTGTGTGTGTAAAATTTATAATTTTTTGCTTTGTTTTATTTATTTTTTGCTGCTCATTTTTTTCTATATTTGGGTTTATATACATGTATTTTAGTTTTATTTATTTACTCATTTTGGGTCTTACAGGGTTAAATGAAAACAGTTCATTTTACATATTTGCAAACCCACCTTGAACAGAGAAGGTGTCACTCCATAAAAAGAAAAAAAATTCAACATGAAAAATAATATATTTTTCTTTTTAAATCAATGCTGTTTAAATTTATTGTATTTTATATGTAGGTCTTTCCAGTGTACATTTAAAAAAAATAAAACCTTTAACATGCGTTTTTAGTGGAAAACAAGTGAATTATCCTCATTGTACCGCGATCTGTGAGAAGTAAACAACACTGCACTAAATATTGATTGACATTTGTATTTATTCATTTAGGGACAGTGCACGTTATTGAACGTCTGTTTAGACGGCAATAGACAGATATATGACAATTTATAGCAACAATGATAATTTACATCCGCAGTCCCCAGACAGGTAAAAAACAGAGAAACACAGGACAATAGGTCACAATAAAAACACATTACAAAAAATACACAAAGAACTTAAAGGTCAGAGGTCACCAGACTGGTGGACTTTCAGCTGTTGCTAAATGGTTTAATAATGAGATAAAAACCGTGTTTATCGGGAGTTTCTGGATAATTCATCATGTCCAGGAACATGACTGCTGTTCCTGAGAAATGAACCCAACAGGAGGTTAAAGGGGGAAATGTCAGCATGTTGGGGGCTAATCTGCCGTGCACATACTGGCTTTATTAAACGTGTGTTATAATTTCCTGCAACGCTTACATCGTGACCTCCATGTGCTCGGCGATGCAGATTAATAACCATAATCTGTATACGGAAACACAGATAATCTCTGAATCAAAGGAAAACGCAGCGACAGCATGGAAAAAAGCAAAAGAGAAGCGAAATGTCCACAAGAAAATGAATTATGAAGAACTAAGATAGAATTTTTAGGGTTTTGACATGATATTTGAGCTTTAAATCTGAGTTTTTCTCTCATTTTTTAATTGGAAAGTTGAAACAGCACAACCATGGTTAGTAGAGAGAATTCCAGAGTGTTTTCTGTGTAGTTATAATACCATAAATCATAAAAAAGAAAGAAAACAAAAGAATAACTGTGTATTTATGTATATATTTTTACAACTTTTTTTTTAACATATATTTATACTTTTAGGACATATTTTATCTATTTTTAGGACATATTTTTCTAGATATATTTATACTTTTAGAACATATTTTTCTACTTATATTTATAATTTAGAACATATTTTTCTACTCATATTTATACTTTTAGAACATGTTTTTTTACTTTTATTTTTTAGACATATTTTTCTAGATATATTTATACTTTTAGGACATATTTTATCTATTTTTAGGACATATTTTTGTAAATATATTTATACTTTTAGGACATGTTTTTTTACTTATACTTTTAAGACATATTTTTCTACTTATATTTATAATTTAGGACATATTTTTCTACTTATGTTTATACTTTTTTATACTTACTGATCATAATTTGGTGACATTAGATGTTTTTTTTAGCATAAACTGTCTTGCCACAGCTTATCAGTTAGACTCAAAGCCAGACTTTGACTCCAGAACCTTAATTTTGTTCTATCTGAGCCTCTCAGAGGTGGACTTGGTTGTTTGCATAGCCTCAGTAATAGCTTTGGAACCCTCCAGACTGATAAATCTTTAGAACGTGCTGCTTTTTGAGACCCATTAGCTGCTTCATAACACCAGACAGGTTGTGTTTAGTGACGTTTAGAATCAACAGGAATCATTCGTGGCTGTAGCTGCTGAAATTAAACCCAGTTCCCAAATGAATTTGGTCATTTAGTAAACTGGAAGCTACTTTTTCACACAGAGCAGTGTGGGCTGGAATACGTGAAATCAGGATTTATAAATACATTCTGTGTTTTCTTGGGTTATCTTTGTCCTGTATTAAAACCATTTTGATGGTTAGTGTGCCAACAGGTACTGCTGACTCCTCATGCTATAGATATTATCACTACCTTTCCATATTTTCCTCCATCTGCTTTGTGTAAACACTGCCTGCAGTTCAGCTGAAAAGTCTCATGACTGTTAGTCACAGCTGAGTCACTGACGGCTGCTCTGAAGCACCGAGGAGGAGAGAAGTTTATGGGTTTTTTCCACAAAATCTGATTGGTCATTGGTGACAAAAAAATAAATTCAGAAATGAGACTCGTAGAAAAAAAGTGATTTTGATGATTCTAAGCTGAGATTTGGCTCCAAAAAGGAAAATTGAGTTGCTAAGTCAATTTTTTAAAGACAACACACCTTCTATAACCAAGTTTAATATTTTAGTATTTTATCTTTTATTACTCCTGTACAGTGTTTTGTTTTGGACATTTTTCTGCTTTGATTGGCGTTTTTTTTTTTTTTTTTTTTTTTAACTCTAAGAGAATTCGATTAGAAATTGTTTTTATCCAACAAAGTTAGTAACGGTGATTTAATTTTTATCTGTTAAAAAAAGGCCTGAGTTGTGATCTTAACCCAACAACTTACCAAGTGTCAGATTAATTTGGCGGACAGCTGACGTTAACAGGCGTGACCGGTAGATTAATCTATTCTGAAGGGCTACTCAGCTGATTTAACTGTCAGAGCGAGAGGGATGGGCGTCTGGATGGAGGCAGGTAGAAGCTAGGCGAGTTTCCTCATCATCGATTTAAGCTCTTGATCAGAACCCATCAGAGTCCAACCCTGTGGGCTGGTGGAACCTTATATATATATATTTATATATATAAGCCTAGAAACGGAGAACTGGTCCAGTAGTCCCCTTGCTGGGGGATTAACACTGGGATCAACGAGGTATAAGGTAACTTAATCAAAAGGTCATTAGGTTATGGCATAATTCCTCTGCCAAGGAACGGCGGAGTTACGTGATGATCGGCGTACGTTTGTCTGTGAATCCGTCTGTCTGTCTGTGTGAAACATTACTCAAAAACGGAGCAACAGATTTGGATGAAATTTTCAGAGAAGGTCAGAAATGACACAAGGACCACCTCATTAAATTTTCACAGTGATGCGGCTTATAGTCTGGATCTACAGCTTTGTTAAGGATTTCCCATTGCCAGATATAGCTGCCAGCACGGCGTCACTGTAACCATGACAACAAGTGAACCCTGTGTCAGTTACCTGCTGACGATCACATGATTGCATCCTGCTACAAGCTGACTGTGATTTATCAGTTGGAAATCATCCAAGGAACCAATGATTAAACTGTGGGCTGTTTCTGAGTCCCTTTATTCCACATTAGTGCCTGCCTCTAGGATCTCATATCTCCACTCTTCTCTCCACTTATTATTGTGGGATTGTGAAATGTTTTCAAACATATTTCGATCATTAGAAAGTCTCTATCCAAATTTCAAAGCGACATTTCAATCATTTTTTTCAGTTTTGACGTGTTTTCAGCCCTTGTAACGATCATCACGTTCACCTGTCGGTTTCTGTTCCTCCAGGTGTTCTTGCAGAAGAAGAACCGACGCCGTGTGCGGTTTCGGGTCACGGCCGACACTGTCTGCTCAACGGTACCGTCTGCAGAGAGGGCTGGCAAGGACCCAACAGCGGCATCACCAACTTCGACAACTTTTTGTTTGCCATGCTCACCGTGTTCCAGTGCATCACCATGGAGGGCTGGACGGACGTCCTCTACTGGGTAATCCACCGACCTGCACCACAAAATCACTCCATGTTTAGGTTTTGTTCAGCGACGTGGCTCAAAATAGACCATTTCTGCCATCTTTGATTTTGTGAAATGCTGAATTCCTTCCAGGAGTTTTTAAAAAATGCGTGAATCGAAGGAAACCTTGATGAAATTGTGACAACACGACAAATTCCAAGACTGCAAATGAAAACGAAGCCACAGATTTGTCCTGATTGAAGTTCTACAACTTTATTTGTAAAAAATAAATCTATTGTCCTTCCAACAGCAGCATTCCAACTTCCTGAAGTCTTAAAATCAGTCGTAATAAATTACATTACATTAGAGCAGGGGTATGAAACTCATTCTAGTCCAGGTTCCACATTCAGCCCAACCTGAAATTTCTGAAGAAAATAAGTTCAGTTTCATCAACATTCAGCTTCAGTTTATCATTTCCACATTACAACTTCCAGATCACAGAGTGTCGACAAAGGAACACAACATTTAGTCATCTGGAGCTGAACCAGAGAGGATTTTACTTTAAAAAAGACAAAAAAAACAAGACAAAATATTAGAAAAATTAGACACAAAATGACAGAAATGTGACACAAAACAACAAAAAATGAGACGAGCAACACAAAACAAAACAAAAAGAGGCCAAGAATTAGACAAAAAAGTTGTAAAGCAACAAAAAAATGGACGAACAAAAACGAGTCAGAAAATGACAAAAATGAGAAAGAAAACGACAAAAACATGAAACAAATGTCAAAAGTCAGACAAAAAAAAGCCAAAAAAACTGCAAAAACAAGACAAATATTACAAAAATGAGACACAAAATGACAAAAATATGACACAAAACAACAAAAAATGGACAAATGACACAAAGGTGTCAGAAAATGACAAAAACAAGAAACAAAACGACAAAAACATGAGCCAGATGACAAAAACCATACAAAAAAGACAAAAAACCAACACAAACAAGACAAAATATTACAAAAATGAGACACAAAACGACAAAAGCAAGAAACAAAATGACAAAAAATGAGACCAAATTTACAAAGTGAACAGAAATGGACACAAATGAGACAAAAGAGGACAAAATATTACAGGAAAATAGACAACAAAAGCGAGACAAAAAAACACAAAACAAGAAGCAAAACGACAAAAACTTGAGAAAAATGACAAAAGTCAGACAACAAAAAGAAGAAAAACAAAACAAAATATTTCAAATATGAGACAGAAACAATAAACAAAATGACAAAAAATGTGACAAACAACACGAAACAAAACAAAACAGACAAAAAAAAGTTAGAAAGTCACAAAAAAGGAACAAAACTACAAAAAAATTTACAAAAAAACCACAAGCGAGACAAAAAAGAAACACAAAACAACAAAAACATGAGACAAAGCGACAAAATGAACAATTTAGTATTTTACTTTCTGATCATAACTTGTCATGGTCTAGAAATGATTTTAAATGTATAGTTGTACTAATGTACAATCTGCAGTTAATGTCTTCTCTGGAATTTTTCCACTTGGGCCGGATTGGACCCTCTGGAGGACCGCTTTTGGCCCACGGGCCTCATGTTGGACACCCCTGGTTTAGAGTCATTACAGTAAAGTGCATCATACATTGTAGGTTTAGTTTAGATACTGCGGCTCCTTTTCTATGGCAGGATTTGTACACGTCTTATTATATTCACATTACAAATCACTGTAATTACTTTAATTTATTCATTGGTTATAATGAATTATAATTATAATAATTATTAACGGGCCAAACTGGTAAAATGACACACAGACAGATTGTGTTTCAATAACTAATTTATGAACTCATTATGTAAAATCTCAAATGAATACTGACTCTTTTCTACAAATCCAAGTTATATCATTTTTTATTAAAGAAGGCGTCATTGAGAGCCGTCGCCGTCCTTTTAGAGAATAACGAGTGTTTTAAAAGTAGAATAAAATAAAAGCCCGTCTCATTAGCAGCTTTTAATGAGCCCAAACACTCGGCATGGACGATGAGTTTTCCTCCCGGTCCGCCCACGGCCTCTTATTGATGGAGTAATAATCAGCCTCCTTCTCTTTCTCCTCTCAGACTTCTCTCTGCCTCTTTACTGCATGTATGTGTTGCCATGGCGACTCCATGCTAACACGGCTGCTGAAGTGGACTAGAGGCTGGATAGAAAGACAGATGTGGAGTTTAAACCTGAACTTTCTTCACTGGTATTGAGTCAGATAAAAGTTTATCAACCTGGAGGAGCACATCTACTGATGTTTTGATTTTTTTATTTTCTTAGAACAATGCACATTTGATATTTTATGCTCTTTTTTTTTTTTTTAACTTATATTTATATTTTTAGGACATATTTTTCTACATAAATTCATATTTTATGACATGTTCTTCTACTTATATTTATAGTTTTAGGACTTTTTTTCCTACTTTTAGGACACATTTTTCTACTTATATTTATAGTTTTAGGACACATTTTTCTACTTATATTTGTATTTTCAGGACATTTATTTCCTATTTTTAGGACCTATTTTTCTACTTATATTTATAGTTGTAGGACATTTATTTCCTACTTTTAGGACCTATTTTTCTACTTATATTTATTGTTTTAGGACATATTTTTCTACTTATATTTATACTTTTAGGACATTTTTTTCTACCTATTTATACTTTTAGAACTAATTTTTATACTTTCATGACATTTCTTTCTACTTATGTTTATACTTTCACAAGACATTTTTTATACTTTAGAACATTTTTTCCTACTTATGTTTATGATTTTAGGACATATTTTTCTACTTATGTTTGTCTGTGTATAAATTTTTTATGATTCTGATTCTGATTTAGCCTGTGGTAAATCTCAGTCTTGACCTCAGCAGCTTGTTTTTATCTCCAGTTCAGACATTTTTCTGCATGTAATCTGTTTTTTTCTTTCTTTCTTCATGCAGTATGGGTGACTGATATGTTGCTGTAACTGGAGACAGGAAGATTTTATTAGGAAATATGAGTATTATAGTAGGAATATGAGCATTATAGTAGAAATATGAGCATTATAGTAGAAATATGAGCATTATAGTAGGAATATGAGCATTATAGTAGGAATATGAGCATTATAGTAGGAATATGAGCATTATAGTAGGAATATGAGCATTATAGTAGGAATATGAGCATTATAGTAGGAATATGAGCATTATAGTAGGAATATGAGCATTATAGTAGAAATATGAGCATTATAGTAGAAATATGAGCATTATAGTAGGAATATGAGCATTATAGTAGGAATATGAGCATTATAGTAGAAATATGAGCATTATAGTAGAAATATGAGCATTATAGTAGAAATATGAGCATTATAGTAGAAATATGAGCATTATAGTAGAAATATGAGCATTATAGTAGGAATATGAGCATTATAGTAGGAATATGAGCATTATAGTAGGAATATGAGCATTATAGTAGGAATATGAGCATTATAGTAGGAATATGAGCATTATAGTAGGAATATGAGTATTATAGTAGGAATATGAGCATTATAGTAGGAATATGAGCATTATAGTAGGAATATGAGCATTATAGTAGGAATATGAGCATTATAGTAGGAATATGAGCATTATAGTAGAAATATGAGCATTATAGTAGGAATATGAGCATTATAGTAGGAATATGAGCATTATAGTAGGAATATGAGCATTATAGTAGGAATATGAGCATTATAGTAGGAATATGAGCATTTTAGTAGGAATATGAGCATTATAGTAGGAATATGAGCATTATAGCAGGAATATGAGCATTATAGCAGGAATATGAGCATTATAGTAGGAATATGAGCATTATAGTAGGAATATGAGCATTATAGCAGGAATATGAGCATATACATCAGTCAAAAGTGTTAAATTCGAAGGAAATTGTCCATAAAACCTGGTTGTGTGGTGATAAATTCCAGCTCCACTGAAAGACACTTTCTAGTGTTGTAATTTAGCACTAATGCAAACACTTCCTCTCGCTCATCACTGACCCAGTTATCTCTCAGACAGCGTCCTCTAGTGGCCACTGCACGTCTAGTTCCACCTCAGAGCTGAATATCCTCAACATCAAGCTTTAAATAAAAAACTCACTGTGATTTAGGAGCTGAGGAAGCAATACTTTATCAGCTGATGCATGCAAAAGAAGATACCAGATGAAATAAAATTAAAATATAATCCATGAACAAAATATAGGTCAATCAATAGACAGTGAAATAGTAAATTAAAGGAAAATATTTCTTCTTGTTTGCACTGGATGAGGATGAAGAGTTCAGTAAACATTTACCTCAAATTCAAAATGCAATAATGTAAATTTCAGATACCGGATTTCTGATAAGCCAAAATCATCAAAATTAAAACAAACAAAAAGGCTCAAAATACTTAACTTTAAAAGAAAGTTTAGAATATAAGAAAATTTTTGAAATGAATCACCAAAAACATGAACTTTTCCACAATGTCAATTTTTTTGAGCAGAAATTAATAATAATAAAATAGTGAAAATGAAGTAATATTCAATACATTAAATATACAAAAAAATGTAAATAAGTGAATAAATAGAGAAGTTGATAAGTAAAATTAGTTCTAAAAACAGTAATAAATAAATAAATCAAATCAATCCCACGCAGTTATTTCCTTTGAGCCTTTGCGTGTGAATATAATAATAATAATAATAATAATAATAATAATGTTCATATATTCCACTGAAAACATCTTCGGCACTTAAAAGCAGTAAATAATATTTAATTTTATAAATTAAATTCAAAGGTGAGGATCGATTGAACGGTTGAAACGTTCACCAGCTGAAATTTTCTCCAAAAAAAATCTGAAATTTAGAGAATCTTCAACGACTTTTCTTCCTCTTTTCCTCGACTTTTTTGTTGAGTTTATTGGATTAACCCTCCTGTTGTCTTCATTTATGGGCACCAAAAAATGTTGTTCCCATGTCTGAAAAAAATCCAAAAATTCAGCAAAATATTTATTAAAATTTGCAAAATCTTCAGGAAGGAAATTCCTTAAAAGTTTCTCTTAAGCGTTTTATTTTTTAAAAATAAAATCCCCAAGTTTGGCAAGAAATAAAAGTTTAAAAAATAAAAGATGTAAATGTTTTTTAAAAATGAATAAAAATCTTCCAAAAAAATCCTAAAAATATCTAAAGTGATTCCATATATAGCAGTAAAACTTCTAATGTTTTCTTTAAGAACATTCAGATAAAAATCAACCAAAATCCAGCGAAATTTGCTGGATTTTGGTTGATTTTTTTTTCCGAATGTTCTTAAAGAAACGTTTTTTTTGAGCATTTCTTTTCTTTCCACCAAAAAATGTTCAGAAATTTCCCAAAAATGTTGAAAATGTAGCAATTTTCGCTGTGAAAATATATATTTTTCCACATTTTCAAACTTTAAACCGCAGGACGACACGAGGGTTAAAACAGACGACGGAGTAAAACTTAGAAAGTATGTGTGTCAAAAATGGGATATAATTATAGATTATTAATCTAACATTAGTAATCTTGTTTTTTGTGTGTCTGTGCAGATGAACGACGCAATGGGCTTCGAGCTGCCGTGGGTTTACTTCGTCAGTCTGGTCATCTTTGGATCCTTCTTTGTTCTGAATCTGGTTTTGGGTGTGTTGAGCGGGTGAGTTTTATTTTATGTTGTCCTGTCATGAGTTCTAAACTTTAAATGAGAGAAACATCCAGTGGCTTTGTGATTCGAGGTTTGACGTTGTTCTCCATCCTCTCCAGAGAGTTTTCCAAAGAGCGAGAGAAGGCCAAAGCTCGCGGAGATTTCCAGAAGCTGCGTGAGAAGCAGCAGCTGGAGGAAGACCTGAAGGGCTACCTGGACTGGATCACCCAGGCCGAAGACATCGACCCCGAGAACGAGGAGGAGGGAGACGAGGAGGGCAAACGGAACCGTGAGTGCAATTATTTACTTCATTCAGTCCTTCTGTTCTCATCTGAAGCAGGAGAATCATGTTTCCAAGCCTCCACTTCTACGGATTTTAGGTGATTTTGCAGATCTTTGTCTCGGTAAAAGCAGAAAGAGGAAGAAAAACTGTCTAACTACAGTCTGATAAACTGACTGAAGAAATGTTGTTTGTCTCTGTGTGGCTAAAAAGACACTGATCTGGAATAATAACACGACATTTCCCCCTAGTTCTATTCCCACTGATGCATTTTAACCCTCGTGTCGTCCTGCGGGTCAAATTGATCCATTTTAAAGAAAAAAATCTATATTTTCACAGTGAAACTTCTGATGTCCACATTTTCAACATTTTTGGGAAATCTTTGAACATTTTTTGGTGGAAAAAAAGAAATGTTAAAAATGTTTCTTAAGAATCAACCAAAATCCAGTGAATTTTGGTTGATTTTTTTTTGTGAATGTTCTTAAAGAAAAAATTTGAAGTTTTACTGATATATATCGAATCACTTTAGATATTTTTAGAATTTTTTGGAAGATTTTTAATCATTTTTTGAAAATATTTACAAGAATTTTCTTGCCAAATTTGGGGCATTTTTTTTTTTTTAAATAAAACTTTTAAGGGAAACTTTTTAGGAATTATTGGAATTTTCTTCCTGAAGGTTTTGCAAATTTTCAGAAATTGGGGGAATTTTTTTGCTGAATTTTTGGATTTTTTTCAGACAAGGAAACAATATTTTTTGGTGCCTGTAAATGAAGACAACAGGAGGGTTAAAATGGAATTATATTCAACAAACAAACAATGCTGTATTAGGGGAATTAGCTTTTTTTAAAAGGTCAGAGGTTTTTTTTGCCATTTATTTTTAAAGATTCTGCATTTATTTATTCTATTTTAACTACACATAAAGTGAAATATTTAAGTTTCAAATGGCTTTTAGTTAATGTAAATCAGAAACAAGTGTCTCATAATATTACAATATTTCATGTGGAGTTTAATGACGTCGACCTTCCACATCTGGAGAAACACAAAGAAAGGTGTTATTTATCGTGTCTGTTGTCCTATAAAGCTATCCTCTTCGTACAACAGTTCAGAGCCTGTGTTGGATATATTTATTCTTAAAAACAGATGCAAAAGAGGCAGTGATTCAAAGACAGAAGCTCCTGAAGCTAGAAGGACAACGCAGTGTGTTTCGCCCAAATCTGCCTGAATTTCTTCACAAATGCAGAATTCTGAAGACAAGAATGTGTAGATTTCAGCTGTTTAGTTCAAATACTGTGACAGATTTTCCTACTGTAGCTGAATCCCAGAGCAGGCTCCTGGTTTGAGTGATTAGTGAATCCATTCCTCCTGTTAGTCCGTCTGCAGTGCCTTATAGTCCCTCAGTGTTCTCCAGTATTTTCCTGCTTTAACCGCTGATGTAGACGACGACACTAACACTCTCTCCTGGACTCCTGCAGTCTTTTTGTGCCTTGTTTAAACTGTCTTTAGATTCCTGCTAACATTAGGGTTTTCCTCCTTTTTTTCCCTTTGTTTCTTCTCTTGTTGCCGACAGCTGTCTTCTTCTCTGCCGTTTATTCTGTTTTCTTACTTCAGTTTTGTTTTAACTTTAACAGCCTTATAGTGCATCGTAGACCACCATTCAGAAGTCAGGGGTCAAACAGACAATTTCTCACTTCTATCCATGTTCTAACATAACTGCAGGGTTTTCTAATCATCAATGAGCCTTTCAACACCATTAGCTAACACAATGTAGCATTAGAACACAGGAGTGATGGTTGCTGGAAATGTTCCTCTGTACCCCTATGGAGATATTCCATTAAACATCAGCTGTTTCCAGCTACAATAGTCATTTACCACATTAACTATGTCTACACTGGATTTATCATTCATTTCATGGTATCTTCTGCTATTCTTTCAAACATTGACCCTAAACCTTTGAATGGTAGTGTAGGTATATAGTTACTCTGTCCAGAATTTAAAGAAGTAAAATTTATAAAAGCAGATGCTTTATTTCTGAGGCTTCTATCTAATTTTGTATGTTGTCTTCTTATGGAGTTTTAACCAAGATATATTGAGGAAACAGGTCATTTATTACAGTCTGATGGAGAGTAGTAATAATATTACAGTTTCACAGCATTTATATCTAAATATATATCTATAAAACACATCAATCTGGCTGATTGACATTACATTAAATAACCGTTTCAGACATTAGTCCTAAAGTTTCTTGTGTAAATGATGGATAAATGGTTCTGTGAGTTATTTTATTCTAACTTCAGAATAACTCAGTGTTCCTATTCTGATGTAAATGCACAAATGATCACAAATACCATTTCTGTGTTACCTGCAGTTGCTCTTCTGGTAGAATACTGAATGTGTTCTGCAGTCGGTGTGTTCTGGACAGGTGTAGTTTCTAAATGTGTGTGGTGTTTCCTGGTAGTTGTGTATTCCGGCTGTCTCTCTTGTTCTGCTGTGTTTCTGACTCACTGCTTCCTCTGCTGTCTGGCTGTATGAACTGCATGTTGGTAACCCAGGGGTCACGCTGGCTGACCTCACTGAGAAGAAGAAAGGAAAGTTTGGCTGGTTCACTCAGTCCACAGAGACTCAGGGTAAATGTGTGTCTGGAATGTTTTCCTCTTCATCAGGACGTTTTCATCTTCGTCTCTGCTTCGCTTCTGCTTTTCTGTTCGTGTGCTTTGGTGTTTCACTAATCTGTGTCTGATCGTCTCTATCATAACAAAAATCATTTCTGTTCACGTATTATTGCACAAACGTTTCATTGTGACCGATCTGCAAACAAACCCCAACTGCTGGTGAAATTAGCCAACAGAGCGACAGGGTCAATATATAATAGCAGGACTTTTTGTATCATAGTCGACATTTTTGCTGTTTTCAGGCCTAAAATTAACATCAAACACCACATGGCATTTTAGAGAAAGATTCTTCTAAATATTATTCATACAGCTAAGTAATATTAAAACTGAAAGTTATTTCTAAAGATATTGCAGTAAACCTGTTGACTACTTTATGTTAAATATTAGATACAAACAGACTGATAATGACCAGAAATGACCACAGAGAAACACAACATGACTCTCCTCTTTTAGTAAATATAAAAACAGCACTGATTTACAAATATAACTGTAGAATTATCAGTAAAAAAAAAAGTCAGTAAATTTAATCTAAGTTATTGTAATCCTTATTTCTTTATATTTATAAAATTATTAATCTAATCAACATATAAACTGAATCAGTGGCCCTAATGTTAAGTGTTTCATATATTTTAGTGTAACAAAGCATGAAGGAAATCATGCAAATTATTTTGAATTTAAGTGTTTTCTCACAATTTGTTGCCATAAAGCATGTTTTAACATCTGAATAGGAAATTCCAGCATCGTCTGTTTAGTTCAGGTTGGTTTTAGTTCCAGTTATGGTAAAAATCTGTGTTTTTAAGTGAATTTAAGAGCTGCGTTTATTGTGTTTTAGGTCAGAAATAACAGATTGGCCTCAGCGTTTGTGTTCAGATCGTCCATCAAGTCATCGTCATTCCAGATCATTTCATTTTTCATCCATAAATATATAAATGTGTGTATCTTATGCATGCTCTCCAGTTTACTGTATGTTGTAACCGTGTGACTAAAACTAGTTGCAGCACTCAGACCTGGACCAAATAGTTTGATGTAATCTGAACAGTAGATCAGATATTTCCGTCTTGGATACAAACTTTTATGTGAGCAACAATCTATTCTATATTAATATTATGCTGGGTTTCTAATTGCTAAATGTTAAACTCTAATTTGGAAGATTTGACTCAGGTCTGGCAGCATGTTTTCACTCTGAACATTTAAAAGTCTTTTGATCACAAAACAGAACATTTGGTTTCGTACGGTTCCAGGAATCGACACCAAATTATCAGTCTGTCTTTGAGAGATTCTTGAATTAAGGAAAAAAAAACGTATTTTCCATTATGTTTTGTGAAGGAGTCGCTCCAGCGTTTTCAGCCCGACAGTTTTTATTTTTGTCTGCTGGAGGTTTGGCTTGGCATTTAAAAGAAAAAAAACAACTGGAAGCTCCACATTTCTAACCACCAGCTGAATCCTAAACGTTTATTATCTACTACGCTACTTTAAATCTAATGTTAAAGATTAGAGAAATAACTCTCTTCTTTCACCCGAGAGCCAAGCCAAACCAGAGATGCATGGGAAGAATTCAGTCATAACAGATGAAAGCTGTTTTTATCAGCGTTTTCTTTCAGGACACAGAAAGCTGGTTTTAGAAAGGTTTCATGAACTTCCTTGTGTCTGTGTGCACTGCAGCGAGCATGCCCAGTGAGACCGAATCAGTGAACACAGAGAATCACAACGGAGACGACAGTAAATCTCCCTGCTGTGGACCGCTGTGGTGAGTGTTTTATGTCAGAAACAAGCATCTTAGGAGGCTTATTACCGCTCAAATCACTGGATTTTTAGAATCATTTCTGCTCGACCACCTCTGCTTTGTGTGAAGTTTAAGCTATGGATATTTATAGGGATCTTTCTGAAATTTTAGCTTAATACAGTCATTGAAAAAATGATTAGACCACCCATGTTTTCTTCAATTTCTTGTTCATTTTAATGCCTGGTACCACTAAAGGTTTATTACCTGAAGAATACAATGAACAGGACTTTAAATGCAGCTGATTCCATCATACTTTATGTCCTATCTGACCTGCTTCAGCTTCATTGTATTCCAGGGTCTATAAGAGGACATTTCATGTCATCAGCAGCACATGCAAAGTTCTAGAGTGGTTTCCTGCTGACATTCAAGCTGTAGCACAACTCAGAAGTTGTCAGCTCTCACCTAAAACTAAAGAATTATGTGAAGCCACAAAGGCAGCCATCATGAGTGAGAGACAGGTAGCGAAAAAACTGAAGATCTCCAAGACAGACGTTCATTACAGCAAGAAAAAACATGGTTCTACCAAACTACTAGCTGGTCAGGAAGCGTCTTTCTACCCACCAGATGACCGTCACTCATCTGTTCCTGTCAGGAATCGTCCTCAGATCTCCAATGACTGGATTTTCCAACAAGACAAGGTCAGTTAAAGCCTGGATGGAGAACCAGAACACTGGAACCATGCCTTGGCTGCTCAATCACCAGGTCTAAATCCAACTGAAAACTTGTGGAAAATCATCAAACACTAAACAGAGAACCACAAGCCCAAAAACAAAGCAGGTTAGTTAGAATTAGTGCAAAGGAATGGGCTGCTGTGACAGCAGAACAATGTCAGAAGCTGGTGGAGAGCATCCAAGACGCATGGATGCAGTCATCAGAAACAATGGTTATGAATCACTACTAACTCCTGTGTGGATCATGGGACTAAAACAGACAGAAAAGAAAACATGGAATCCTAAAAACTGTTTCTGGCAGAACAATGCCATAGATACTGATGGAAGAACTGAAGGGATTTTGGTTATTATCAAGAAAATCATGGAAAATGTCTGATATCAGCTCTGAAATTAAACTCTGATCAGATATTTTTGTTGTTGTCATTATATTTGTTCACACAAATGTACCTTTAGTGGTACCAGGCATTAAAATGAACAAGAAACTGAAGAAAACAAGGGTGGTCTGATCATTTTTTCCATGACTGTATATTTTAACTTACCCATAATCAGATCTATTTCATCTTCTTGTTGAATATTGTAGCTTCTAAATCAGTTGCATGATGATAAATTACTGTCAACGTTTCGGGTTTTTATCCTTAATAGTTCTTGAAATGTTGTTGTTCAAATAAGGTCAAATTTCAAGACTTGAAACTTGCTGAAAGTTTGTCAACAAGGAATTTAAAAAAAAATCTTCTGAAGAAGTTGATATTTTGAGCTACAATTTTACAGATTTTAAACTTTCTTCTGGTGGAGCAGAAGGCTGCTGATGATTTCAGATGGAATAACCCAGAGTTTTTAGTTTAATTTTTTTCCAATTAACCAGATGTTGACTGAAACACCTGAAGTGCTCGATGCTGTTGCCTTTTATTAAAACCTCATCTTTTATTCTCCTCAGTCAAAAAATTACTAAGTCAAAGTGCAGGTTAGTACCCGGTTCTTCTGTACGTTCTCCATTTATCTGCTTCTTCTAATCCTGCATGGCTCATTTTTGCCTTTTCCAGATGTTTTCATCCGTGTCTAATTTTTCCTGACATCACCACAATTCCACCGTCTTACTTTTTCCTCATGTTGTTTGTACCTGAAATCTTCTCCTCATCCTGATCAGCTTTTGAATTCATAGTGAAGATGATGTTCGTTTTTTTCACCAAACATTAATCAGCATGTGTGAAGCAGAAAAGGTTGTAATCAAACACAAAAAGTCTGAAGAGTTTCACACTAAATATGTCAAACTGTTTGTCTGGCAGTCGGCAGTGGCGTCGATGGAACCGTTTCTGCCGCAGGAAATGCCGAGCAGCCGTGAAATCTGTGACATTTTATTGGCTGGTCATCATCTTGGTGTTCCTCAACACTCTGACCATCGCCTCAGAGCACTACAACCAACCAGACTGGCTGACTGAAGTCCAGGGTATAGAAATATGTCCATTAGATTCTCTGGGGATGGATGGATGGATGGATGGATGGATGGATGGATGGATGGATGGATGGATGGATGGATGGACGGACGGACGGACGGACGGATGGACAGATAGATAGATAGATAGACTGTGGATAGATAGATAGATAGATAGATAGATAGATAGATAGATAGATAGATGGATGGATGGATGGATGGATGGATGGATGGATGGATGGATGGATGGATGGATGGATGGATGGATGGATAGATAGATAGATAGATAGATAGATAGATAGATAGATAGATAGATAGATAGATAGATAGATAGATAGATAGATAGATAGATAGATAGATAGATAGATAGATAGACTATAGATAGATAGATGGATGGATGGATGGATAGATAGATAGATAGATAGATAGATAGATAGATAGATAGATAGATAGATAGATAGATAGATAGATAGATAGATAGATAGATAGATAGATAGATAGATAGATACTTTACTAATCGTGAGGGAAATTCAAACATTCAGCAGTTTACGTACAACAACATAAATAACAAAAACACAAGCTGGTTAGTAGGATTAAAGGTTAGTATATACTTCGAAAACTTTGCTGTACAATACTATAAAAAACACTTCAAATTTTAAAATCTATGGATAGAAAAACATTTCCTTAGACTTGGTTCATTTGTGAGAGACTTGATAATATCTTGAAGAGTTTGTATTGTTCTCTCCAGATGTGGCCAACAAAGTCCTCCTGGCGTTGTTCACGCTGGAGATGCTGGTGAAGATGTACAGTCTGGGACTGCAGGCCTACTTCGTGTCGCTGTTCAACCGCTTCGACTGCTTCGTGGTGTGTGGAGGAATCGTGGAGACCATCCTGGTGGAGCTGGCCATCATGTCTCCTCTGGGCATCTCCGTGTTCCGCTGCGTTCGCCTCCTCAGGATCTTCAAGGTCACACGGTGAGCAGAAATCAGAACAAACAGTCATCTTTATCTCTGTTAACGAGGATACAAGATCTTTGAGCAGAAATAGTTTGTTTCCTGGATGTGATAGAAATGTTCAAGTTCTGTAGCTTTTTTTATGTAGACACCAAGGTCCTATCATCACGCCTGAACTTGTTTCATGGATCTTCTCCAGGTTGTTTTCTACTGACCAGATCCTTGCTCTATAAAAGTTGCAAAGTTTCTCGCGTTTTGAATAATTTTAAGCCACCAAATTTGAGTTTCAAAAATCGAGACAATAACTCACAATCGGGTTTCAATAATAAGCAAACCAGCTGCTATGTTTAAACGTAATGCTTCATGCAGGAGACGGTCAGAAACAGCTGGTCTAACTGGTCTCAACATTCGTCCCTCGTTATATCTCTCTCTGCTTGTTTTCCAGCCACTGGGCATCTCTCAGTAACCTGGTGGCGTCTCTGCTCAACTCCATGAAGTCCATCGCCTCGCTGTTGCTGCTGCTCTTCCTCTTCATCATCATCTTCTCGCTGCTCGGGATGCAGCTCTTCGGGGGGAAGTTCAACTTCGACGAAGCTGTGACCAAACGGAGCACGTTTGATAACTTCCCTCAGGCCCTGCTCACCGTCTTCCAGGTACGAAGCTCAGCGGGGCTTCATTCAGCACTGTTCTGTTTACTTTTCCACAACCTCCAATGCTAGTGTTTGACAGCTTTAGATGATTCAAAATGTTCCAGTATTGGAAGATTTTCATGTTTGGATCCTCCATTCTGTGCTGTGTTTGTTAGATCCTAACAGGAGAGGACTGGAACACAGTGATGTATGACGGGATTATGGCGTATGGGGGTCCGGCCTCCTCTGGGATGGTGGTCTGCATCTACTTCATCATCCTCTTTATCTGTGGAAACTGTATCCTGCTGCCTACAAAATACTCATTCACACACTTACCAGATGTACACCACCGTTCAAAAATTCACTTAGAAATGTCCTTATTTCTGAAATAAAAACTGTTTTTTTCAATAAAGATACCATTAAATGAATGATAAATCCAGTGTAGACATTGTTAATGTGGTAAATGACTATTGTAGCTGGAAACAGCTGATTTTTAATGGAATATCTCCATAGAGGTACAGAGGAACATTTCCAGCAACCATCACTCCTGTGTTCTAATGCTACATTGTGTTAGCTAATGGTGTTGAAAGGCTCATTGATGATTAGAAAACCCTGCAGTTATGTTAGCACATGGAGAAAAGTGGGAGTTTTACTGGAAAACAGGAAATTATCTGGATGAACCCAAACCTTTGAACGGTGGTGTAGGTCAACGGTAACTCAGATAGGTAGAGCAACTTTAATAAAGAGCAACTTTAACTAATATGGAGCAACTTTAATAAAGAGCAACTTTAACTAATATAGAGCAACTTTAATAAAGAGCAACTTTAATAAAGAGCAACTTTAACTAATATGGAGCAACTTTAATAAAGAGCAACTTTAACTAATATAGAGCAACTTTAATAAAGAGCAACTTTAACTAATATAGAGCAACTTTAATAAAGAGCAACTGTAACTAATATGGAGCAACTTTAATAAAGAGCAACTTTAATATGGAGCAACTTTAGCTCATATAGAGCCGCTTTACAATAAAGCAACTTATAATAAAGCGGCTTTAGCTAATATAAAGCAACTTTAACTAATGTACTGCTGCTGTTACTTAGAAATGTCCTTGTTTTTGAAAGAAAAACAGTCTTAGGACAACATTAAACTGTTGATCGGTAAATGCTAACCATACAAGCTCAGGTGGGTTTTAAAGACCAGATTTCACGGTTTCGGTCAGTTTTTCTCTCTTAAAGTTGACGATCAGACATCCTGCTGAACGTCTTCTTGGCCATCGCCGTCGACAACCTGGCCGACGCCGAGAGCCTGAACACGGCTCAGAAGGAGGAAGAGGAGGCCAAGAAGAGGAAGAACAGCGCCAAGTACAGCTTCAGATCGTCACATTTTCATTTCTGCTCACATTTTCTGTGTTGGACTTTAGTCACTAGTCCTCTTCCATCACTGAGATTAAGGAATGACTTCTTGTTTTATTGTTTCCCAACAGGGAGATCATCTTAGAGAAGAAGAGAGTTGAAATAACAGAAGCCAAAGATGGAGAGACGAAGGTAGCACACAGAGCAGCTAAATCTCTTTAAGAAATAACAACTTCTGAGAATTTTGTATCTGAAAGTGCACTATTGATTTCATTTTTCTGTCAGTATTTAAAGGTTTTCCAGACGTTAATTCTGCATTCTTTCTGCAGGTGCCAGTAGAGGAGGAAGACAAAGAGTTGTATCCTGTTACTGACTCTCCAGGTGAAATTTTCTGTCTTCAGAGAGGAGCTTTAACCAAATTATCCATCATTTCCTCCAGTTTTATGGTTCTGGAACTGACTAGAAGTCTGAACAAACAGAAAAAAAAATTAGAAATGGAGGATTTTGCACCCTCAAGTTTCGATTGTAGCACAAGTTTTAGTTTTACTGGCAAAGATTTAGCAGAAAATAAATAAATTCAACAAATGCTTTAAGGCAAAGCAAGTTTATTAATTCATACACAAGACAATTCAAGGTGCTTTACACTGAAAGAAAGAAAGAAATACATTCAGAAAATTGATTATAAAGATGATGTAAAAGTAGACGTTAAGATCATAAAATAAAATCAGAGAAATGAAACATAAAAGTGCATTAAAAGTCAAGAAAATATGGACAAAATAAGACAAAATACATTGTAAACATGAGAAAATATAACACTTCTTTATGTAGAAATGAATGAAGGAAAAGTTAACAGATAAAACACAGCAGTTACCCTGAAATTTTTATTTTTTATTTTACCTGCTTGTTTGTTTTTATCCTTTTATATCTTTAATGTAGCACTTTGATTTTGCTTAAATGAAAAGTGGATTACAAATAAAATGTATTATTATTATTATTAATTAGTGGATGACCGCCTGGTGATTATTTACCAAAATAAAAAAGATAAACACTGTATATTTATCCTATTTGTTCATTTTATTGTGAAGTACACAGTCTTGGAAACTAAATAATATATTCCGTGTCTCTTATTTGTGCATCTGTTTATTTCTTTTAAAAATTCTGAATAATCTAAATAATGTGGTGCAATTTATCAAGGTGTTGCACTAAAATATGCAAACCATAAAAGCATCAGCATCAGAAAACATGAACATAAACACACATCAAAGAATGCAGAACTGCAAATCAAACCCCCCAAAAAATCTTGTTTTTACGGTAAAATTCTGGCAGCTGTGGTTCCAGAACGCTACCACAAAATTACAGTAAAACATTTTCTACATTTACGGTAAAGAAATGTGTTGATATTGTTGATTTTAGGGTTAAAAACGGGCTTCATTCTATATTTTCATGTAAACAATAATGTTTTAGCCTTTAAAAATTTGAAAATTCAAATGAAAATACCATATAAAATAAAGTTTGTGTAATTTATTCTAAATATTGCAGCATTTTTCCATTAAATATGTGGATTTTTAGCAATAATTGTAGTTAAAGCTGTCATAAAGATTAAAGCATATGACTGTTATCAACACAAAATTACATCAATCTGACCACTGCAAACTGTATTTTTACATGTAATAAATGCAGAAATGTTCCTTGTTCTAAATATTGCAGCATGTTTCCATTACCAGTACAACAATATCAACATTTAACTGGGAAAACTGGATTCTTTTCAAGAATTAAATGCAAAAATTACAGTATTGTTCTACATATTATGACATTTTTTCAGGAGTCTGGAAATGTATTTTTCAAGAGAACGAAAGTCTAAAAAACACAGTTTTCTCCTGATTATTTACGGTGCTTCAGTGTTAAATAAACTGCATCAAACTGTTTTAGAGTTTCCAGATTTTTACCGTCATGGTTTGACAGTTTTTCACTGTAAAACTACAAACATTTTGTGATTAAAACTCAACAATTTGAAGCCTGTCCGAAAAGATTCCTAACTTCTGAGATCTCCAAGCACGTTATAGAGCTGTTATTCTGGGATGTAAAACATTTACAGGATTAAGACTACGCCACTTAAGAGTCTGTCTACCTTTAGAAATGCTGAAAGAAAAAAGAAAATATGACAAGATATGAGACAGGAACTAAACAAACTGATGGTTAAAGATACTAAAGAAGGATTCTAATTTATGTTTTCTAGTGTGTGATGATGATGAAAATAACGACGACCTCCCAGAAGTCCCCTCAGGACCTCGGCCTCAGCGGCTTTCTGAACTCACCATCAAGGAGAAGACTCCCCCGATCCCTGAGGGCAGCGCCTTCTTCATCTTCAGCAGCACCAACCCGTGAGTCTTTAGCCTTTATACCGACAACACTGAGGGAGAAAAGCAAGTTTACCTGCTGGAATACTGAATAAAATCAGTAAAGTTGGTGATAGCAGCGTCAAAAAGCTAAAATTGAACCACCTTTTTATCAATCCAAATATCAGTAATGTTGATCCCAGCTTTGGTGTTCATATTGAGCGATACCAGTATAATGAGATCGATTTTGTAGAATAAATGAAATCATTTCTTTTCTTAATCCTCCTGTTGTCCTCATTTACAGGTGCCAAAAAATATTGGTTCCTTGAAAAAAATCCAAAAGTTCAGCAAAAAAATTCCCCAAATTTCTGAAAATTTGCAAAACCTTCAGGAAGAAAATTCCAATAATTCCTTAAAAGTTTACCTTAAAAGTTTAATTATAAAAAAAAAAAAATCCCCCAAATTTGGCAAGAAAATCTTGTAAATATTTTCAAAAAATGAGTAAAAATCTTCCAAAAAAATCCTTAAAATATCTAAAGTGATTAAATATATATCAGTAAAACTTCTAATATTTTCTTGAAGAACATTCAGAAAAAAATCCCAAAATCCAGCGAAATTTGCTGGATTTTGGTTGATTTTTTTCTTTTTAAGGGAAACTTTTAAGGAATTATTGGAATTTTCTTCCTGAAGGTTTTGCAAATTTTCAGAAATCTGGGGATTTTTTTGCTGACTTTTTGGATTTTTTTCAGACAAGGAAACAATATTTTTTGCCGTCCGTAAATGAAGACAACAGGAAGGTTAAAGATGAAGCTCAGTTACGTGCACTGTTTTCTCCGCTCATAGAAAGCGACTAATCTGGAATTAAAACACTTTAACTCAGTCACACACCTGTCTGAGCAGCATCAGTCTGCACCGTGAGGCGTTTAGGAAACATCTGTAAATGTAGTGTCTGTCCAGAAGCAAATGTTCAGCTAGTGAAGTGTTTCACCTGGAGCCAGGTGGGACCAGGTGGGACCAGGTGGGACCAGGTGGGACCAGGTGGGACCAGGTGGACGCGACGAACTGACAATGTCTGCCATGTTGTATTATCAAAGACAATAACCATAGGGGGAGATTTTTTCCTATTCATCATTACAAAAGTAACTCTATGCCAAAAAATGTAATGTAAAAATGCATCTTAAAACAGCATTTCCTATTTCAGTTTTTCACAAATATTGACCAAATTGTCAAGAATGATTTCAGGTGGTTTTCCCTCACTTTGGGATTTCATCGGCACCCCAGATTCTTCCTCATCTGACCCACAGAAAACCCACCCAGGAATTAGTCTGATCCTTAGACCCTGTGAGTGTTTACAGCTCCATCTTCAATCCAAATCTGGACCAGATGCAGCACCTAACCTCTGTTCTAAACCTACCGACTACTGAAAAAGTTAGTCTGGAGTGTCAGTATTGATATCGGCGATAGTGGTCCTGTATTTACCTGGTATCGGATCGATACTAAATCTTGAATATCACACACCCCTACTGTCTGCTGGCTTCTGTTTGTGCAGGTTCCGTGTGTTCTGCCATAAGCTGATCAACCACCAGATCTTCACCAACCTCATCCTGGTCTTCATCATGCTCAGCTCCGTCTCTCTGGCTGCTGAGGATCCCATCCGCAACTTCTCTGCTCGAAACATCGTACGTCAACAACCGCAGTCTCGTTTTACACTCAGTTTATTTGTCTCACTGCAGCCAGAAGACTAACAAAGCTAATTAATGATGGATGAATTCCATTCAGCTGCTTCGGTTTTTAGGGTTTTGATGAAGCTGCTTCACAGTCACACTGTTGGGATTTATTTGATAGACTGAAACAGAGGCATAATCAGTGTTATTAGTGTTAAAAAAGTTAAGATGTCTGCTATTATAAAGGCTGATCAAGAGCATTACCTGGAAAATGACACTCAAATAGGAAAAATGAACTTTACACAGAATATTACACAGAGTATTTGGACATTTCCATGCTATGCTAAGGTAAACAGCTAAGGTATAGCTAAATTATATTACTACCTCACAAAGCTGATGTTTCTACAATTACAATCAAGTGTTGTATTATAGTGCAAGCTGCACGAGGCAATGTTAAATGTAATAAAACCAACTTAAGGAACACACTGAACAAAAATATGAATGCAGCATACAGACAGTTTTCTTTTCTGACTTGATTCTATTGTTTTGACTGGAACAGAGTGAGATTTGTTAACAGTCAACCATGAAGTTAATCCACACCCTGGTCAGGTGGAGCTCCAGACTCTCAGAGAGGGTAACTTACATGCTGCCACAGATGACAACAAAAAAACCAGAACGAACTGTTGGCCTGTTGGTGGTCCATGTCCGCGGATTAATCAGTCTATAATGTGGAAGCTCAACCCATTTAAAACATTAAAAACAAGAAAAAAAAAACTGAAACCAAACGCGAAATGGACAGGAAGCCAGTGGAAGGAGCCAGCACTGGAGCTGTGTGATCACATTTTCTTCCTTCTATTAAAAGACGAGCAGCTGCAGACGCTGAAGAGGCGACAGGAATTACAAACCATGTGGTAGTAAAGGCGTGAATGACTTTTTTTCTTTGGGCTCAGGTTGATAAATTCAGTTTCACTCCTGTGTTTTTATGATTTGTGATTAGTACACATTATTAAAGTGAACAACTTTGTGTGGATAATCCCTCCCACTGCACTGCTGTGGCTCTGTAGCAGTAAAATATCCAACTTAAGTGAATCTAGCTTGATGTGGATTCCGTTTTAGGAGGTGATTAGTTTGAATTCTTTGCTCAGAGAAAACCTGCCGTGTTGTTAACAATCTTAACATTTTCATTTAAGAATCAGTTTTTTACATTTAAATATCACCTCGTGCAGCTTTAACTTACGACAAATTAATTTCTGTTTCCTGTGTGTGTAACTATTTCACAGTAAAAGCTGTGTCATTGTGCTGTTGTCCTGGAATGACTTGAACTTGTGCATTGCCTTTTTGCAGATACTTGGTTATTTTGACTATGCTTTCACCGCAATCTTTACTGTTGAGATCCTGTTGAAGGTAAATGTCCTGTGTGTGCCGTGCTGCGTAGAGCTTCAGTAACCCTGCGTGCTTGTGTCACTCTGATTTCCTCCTCAGATCCTAGGCTATGCAGACTATGTCTTCACTAGTATGTTTACATTTGAGATCCTTGTTAAGGTAAACAAGACAACATGTCGCGTTGCCTCGGCAACAACCCACCACCTCCAACGCTTGCTGCACACATCCTCCCTACCCTCCATTTTTGTCTCTCTGACTTTTAAGGCGGCCACCCGCTTGTCTTGTTGTCGGCGTGGAGGTCATGCGTTTTTGTCCGATATTCTTTTTTTGTGTGTCTCAGTCACTTTTCCATCACGGCCCACTTTCCCCTTTTCATCCTCGACCTGCTAACGGACCTCTGCAGAGCACAGCAGAGTACAGTTCTTCTTTTTTAACTTTCAGAAAATTAAACATCTGAATCCTTGTGGCATTTTGAAACCTGTCACGGACTAGCATCACTTTTTCAAACATTCATCAAAAACAAAGAGGTTTCTGAGTTTCCTAAAACATCCAACATTTAGATCCCACCACCTCACTGCACACACAGATGTCTTTTTGCCTAAATTTGCTTTCATCCTCGAAGACACACATTAAAATCAGGAGCACTTTCATCATTTTTACTGTTCGATTCCAACCCTCTGTCTCACCCCGTTGCTCGCTGCATGTCTGCTCCAGGGAAATCTCATGTATTCAGCCTAAAAAGTCTATCTGAGGATTGTCTGTTTATGGTTCATTTTGTGGTTTAGTCTGCGCTGGGAATGAGTGTAGTGGTTTCTGAATGATGTTCCCCATGTCACATGTGCATTTTGCATAGTTTTTTATATATATACTGTATATTCTGTGTATGTTTCCATCTCTCACTGCGCTAATTTTAAAGCTGATTTTGTGAATGTGATTTCAGGCCTGTCAATATACTGACTGAGCCAGACTTTGTGTAATATTGCTTGAAGTCATTGTAGTGCTATTCTGTTCACCAGTTTGTCACAAAGATGCTGTTTTGTCTAAATAATACAAACTACAGTACAGCTTCAGTTCAATCTATTCATGGTGTGCTTTGTTGTCACGAAAACTCATATTCATATATAAGGGAATATACAAGATACAAAGAAAATATGGATCTAAGCAGCTAATACAGTCAGTTTTCCTCCTCTATAAATCTGTCTGCATGATGCTAGATCTGTTCTGACAGTTCCTCTCTTCTGTCCAGATGACAGCGTTTGGAGCTTTTCTCCACAAAGGAGCTTTCTGTAGAAACTACTTCAACCTGTTAGACCTGCTGGTCGTCGGTGTGTCTCTGGTGTCCTTCGGCATTCAGTAAGAATCATTTAACTTCTCCTTTATAAAAGTTTTCGCTGTCTTGTAGAAATGTATCATTGTGCAACTGTATTGTATTTTTGCCATCAAATATACTGTGAATACATTAAGTATTGCTGTGCAAAGAGCCGACTTTAAAGGAGCAGTTTGACATTTTGGAAAATATTCTTCTTCACTTCCTCGCCAAAAATTACATGAAATTATTACTATTGTAGTCAGTCCATTAGATATGAAACAGTCAACAGCTGCATGATGTAGCTTAACATGACTGAAAACAGGAGTAAACTGCTGGTCTGACTATCAAAAGACAAGATCTATCAACTATCCATCCATCCATCAATCATTCATCCATCCATCCATCCATCCATCCATCTTCTTCCTCTTATCCGGGGTCATGGAGGCAGCAGATGAAGCAGGTCATTCCAGATGTTCCTCCTCCCAGCAACACTTTTCAGTTCTTCCTGGGGGATCCTGAGGCGTTCCCAGGCCAGATGAGATATATAATCCCTCCAGAGGGTTCTGGGTCTACCCCAGGGTCTCCTCCCAGGTGGACGTGTTCAGAAAACCTCCAAAGGAAGTCTCCCTGGAGGATCTGAATCAGATGTCCAAACCTCCTCAACTGGTTCCTTTAGAGGTGAAGGATCAGCAGCTCTACTCTGAGCTCCCTCTGGATGTCTGAGCTTCTCCCCCTATCTCTAAGGCTGAGCCCAGACACCCTACGGAGGAAGCTCATTTCAGACACTTGTATCCATGATCTCATTCTTTCGGTCACTACCCAGAGCTCATGACCATAGGTGAGGGTTGGAATGTAGATGGATGGTAAACTGAGAGCTTCTCCGTGCAGCTGAGCTCCCTCTTCACCATGACGGTTCAGTACAACGCCTTCATTACCGCTGACACCGCCTGTCCATCTCACGCTCCATTTTCCCATCACTTGTGAACAAGATCGCGAGATACTTGAACTCCTTCGCTTGGGGAAGCAACTCCCAACCCAGAGGGTCAACTATCAATGTGCACCTTTAAAGCTGTCCTTAAAAAAGTAATCATAAGTTGAGTCAAATTCATCTATAAAGTTGAACTAAAGTGATGTACATTAAAACAGCAAGCCATAAGACAAAAATAGCCCCAATAAATCAAAGATACAACACAGTAAGGAGTGAAGTCAGCGTTCAGCTCTACTTCAACCAAATGTCAAACAGAAGAGGAGGGTCTTCAGCAGCAACTTTAGAAAATATCTAAAGTCTGAGCAGTCCTCACATGGAAAAGTAACACCACTACGAAGTTTAGATTGCTTCCAAAGACATGTGGTCAGAACTGTAACCAGTGCACGATCTAAAGGTTCTGCTAAATAAAGTGGTGCCAACCTGTTTCAAACCTAAAAACTAACCAGAAAGACTTACAGTCTGTCCTGTGATTAAAAGACAACTGATCTACACCCACATACAAAGAATTACCGTAGTCTAACTGAATAGTCATAAAAATATGAATCACTTTTTCAGAGTCTTTGGCAGAGAAACAGGTCTTTACTTTTAAAAGCCAATTTTGACATCTGAGCTAATCTGTTTATCAATTTGAAGCAAACAAGTTGTGGTTTTCCAGGGAGATTATGACCACAGTGACTATATGACTGTCTCTATTACAACCAGCATCACTTCAGGAAGTATTTAATGAACCAAAATGTTTAAAGTTACAGTTAGAAAGATGTTAACTTCTAATGTTTCCGTGGCAACATGCAGATGAAACTGATCAGCTGAATCTGCTGATGTGCTTTTCTGTCGTCTGTAGATCTTCCGCTATCTCAGTGGTGAAGATTCTTCGTGTTTTGCGGGTTCTCCGTCCACTCAGGGCCATAAACAGAGCAAAGGGCCTCAAGGTCAGAAACACTAGAACACAACAGAGTGTTAATATACCGTATCGTTCATTCAGACATCCGTGTATTTCCACTAATGATGTGTAACTGTCCATCTGCAGCATGTGGTCCAGTGTGTGTTTGTGGCCATCAGGACCATCGGCAACATCATGATCGTCACCACTCTGCTGCAGTTCATGTTCGCTTGTATCGGAGTGCAACTCTTCAAGGTACGAGAGAAATATACAGAAATACACAAAATATATCCCTTAAGTCTGGACACACAGGAAGCCTCATTGACTATATATATATATTTTGCCTCCGCAGATCAAATATGGCTTTGTCCAAAGAAGAAAGAGTTGAACTGGTACTTGTCAGTGGATGTGAAGGATGGACATATGGAAAGATAGGATTAGGGTTAGTAGGGTTAGGGTTAGTAAGATTAGGATTAGTAGAGTTAGTAGAGCTATGGCTAGTAGGGTTAGGGTGTTAGGGTTAGTAGGTTTAGTAGGGTTAGGGTTGGTTGGGCTAGTAGGGTTAATAGGGTTTGGGTTAGGGAAGTCATTTTTTGGGGCTAACATGAATTGTAGCCATGATCAATCCTTTAGTTCCAGCTGATACATTTGGTCGTCCAGAACAGGGTTTGTCCATGATACTGCCCATTTTTTAAAAAACTTTATAACCACCTTCACCACCATGGAAAAGCCAAGTGGAATCCTCCTTGGATGATTAAATTCATCTGCTATCTTTCCATATGTCCATCGTTCACGTCCACTGACAAGTACCAGTTCAACTCTTTCTTCTTTTAACCATATTTAATCTGTGGAGGCAAAAAAATTATAGTTAAGGTGATTTCCTGTGTGTCCAGACTTTAGGGGGTCATAACTGATGGCGACCTCGCTCAACAAATCAACCCGTTCTTCTGCTATAAAACAGCAAATAGCTTCACAGAAGTAAATGGCCTGATCCAACCTCTCACACTCTGTTGTTCTTTTTGCAAAAGGGCAAATTTTACCAATGCACAGATGATGCAAAGTCCAGTCCAGATGAGTGCAAGTGAGTTCTTTTGACTTCTTCCAGTTTTCCAGTTCTGGTCTATGTGAGTGTCTCTGTTCTGTGCTTTTACATACATGTGGTTAACATCTTTAAATCCTAGAGGTAAATACATCCTCTACAACAACGGCGACACAGCGATGCCAATGGTGAAGGAGAGGATTTGGTACAACAGTGACTTCAATTTTGACAACGTCCTCATGGCCATGATGGCTCTTTTCACTGTGTCCACCTTCGAAGGATGGCCCACGTAAGCACTGCTCGATCCTCAAACGAATTGTGTATGGCATGTTGCTGCATCGGGGAAATTAAACAAATCTGAACTTGATATTTATTTAAAATTACTCTATTCTATGGGTCTCATTTAAAAATTTGCAAAAAATAAAGGTTTTGCACCAGCTTCTGCAAAAGGCCAAAAAAAGTCCCAGTTCCACGGCGTAACTGACAATCCAGCAGTCTCATGACACAAATCCATTGATGATTCAGCTGAACTGCAGGCAGGGTTTATACAAAGCAGAGGGGAGACAAGTATAGAAACAAATTAGAGACATTGAGGGAAAAGTAAAACATTTATGATCAACAAACTAAATGCAGCAAGGCTTAAAATTGGATATAAAGTGGAGCAAGTTGTCAGTAAGTTGTTGGAAGATACTTTCAGCCTGGTGAAATATCAAACATTTTTGAAGATGCTGTAAAAATGTAAATATTTAAGCTGCATGTTTTTTCAGTGTTGGTAACATCTGTGGACATTTGATAAAATATTGTGCATACTGACTGTTTTTTTTTTTTTTTTTATTCAATTTTATGAAAATAATATAAGATATTCAGATTTTGTTTTTCTAGTTTTATAAATCATGTCAATATAATTTTAAAATACTCCACAAAACACATTTTTGAGTTCTTACTACTTAGAGCAATGGTTGTTCTTATCCCATAGAGGTACAGGACTTTATAAAATGTATATATATGCAGTGAAAAATGAGCCCACAGTGAGGAAAAATAAAAATGCAGAGAAACTGGTTGGAGTTCAGAGGGTTAAAGTGCTCTATGACCATAAACAAATATAAAATATGGCCTTTTTAGTGTTTAATATTCATCATCATCATCTCTCTCTTAATAAAAATCCTCAATTTTTACCATTTCAATAGCCAAAAGTAAAGAAATGTTGGCTTTTCTCTTCAGGTATTGTGTGTCTGTTAATGTGCACATGAACATGCATGTGTCTGTTAAAATAAAGTCTTAATGGAAACTTGCAGAGCTGCAGTTTATATGCATAATTACTGTTTAGTTTCTTGACTTTCTCCATGTCATGTACGTCTCTCCAGTTTGTTGTACAAAGCCATCGACTCCAACAGGGAGAACATGGGTCCCATCTACAACTACCGCATCGAGATCTCCATCTTCTTCATCATCTACATCATCATCATCGCCTTCTTCATGATGAACATCTTCGTCGGTTTCGTCATCGTCACCTTCCAGGAGCAGGGGGAGAAGGAGTACAAGAACTGTGAGCTGGACAAGAACCAGGTAGGGAGGACTTGTGTTGCATGTGCATTAGACTTTTACTTTGAAATGCATTTGCTATGAGGACTTCTCAGGAAACAGAAGAAACGCTCTACTGTATCCTAGTATACGACCTAAACACTGCCTGTACAGTTGCATGCAGAATGATTCCACCCCCTATAAAAAGTGCTGGTAAATACAGGTAACTGCAGTACAACGCTAATCCATACACCTGCATGTCTACATTTGGAGATGAGTCCAACGGTGACACATGCTAAACATTGAGTAATACTCAGGTCTATATAATGGGTTCACTCTGGGTCAAAGCTCCCCATATGCCTCTAGCAGCACCATGGTTCAGACCAGAGAGATGTTCCTGAAGTCTATAGAGGAGATAGCTGCTTTGCACCAGAAAGAAAATGGGTCCAAGAAGATCTCCAAGCTCTAGAATGTTCCCAGAGACTCTGTTGGAAGCATCATTGGTAAGTTCAAAGCCACTGGTACTGTGGCTACACTACATGGTCCTGGTGGAAAAAAGAAGCTGTCGGCAAGAACATCAAGATTCCTGGAGACAGATGGACAAGAACTCTTGGCTTATTGCCAAGGACCTGCAGGAAGATCTGGCTGGAAGAGGAACTGATGTTTCTGTGGACACACTCCATGCTGAAGGGTTTAATGCCAGATCCCCTAGACGGACACCGCTTCTGAAGACACACCACAAGAACAATGGTCTCCAGTCTGCTAGAAGCAACCTATCAGAGCCACAGAAGTTCTGGGAGACGGTTCTATGGACTGATGAGACCAAACTAGAGCTCTTTGGTTCTATGGATCAGAGCAATGTCTGGGAGGAAGAACGAGGAGAAGAACACCCTGCCTACTGTGGAGCATGGTGGTGGATCTGGGATGCTGTGGGGGTGTTCTGCTTCTAATGGAACCAGGAATCTTCAACGTGTTGAAGGCACCATGGATTCAGGAAGTACCAGGATATTCTGGACAAGAACGTCACTCAGTCCGTTCCAGCAAGACAATGACCCCAAACACACATCATAACCAACAAAGGCTTGGTTGGAGAAAAAAGCTTGGTAGGTTCTTGAGTGGACATCACAACCTCCAGACTGAAACCCAGTGGAGAATCTGTGGTGGATCTGAAGAAAGTTGCTGCAGCACATAGACCTGAGAACATTGCTGAGCTGGAGACCATCGTCCTCGAGGAATGGGCTAAAATTCCTAAGGAAGTACTGAAGATGCAGCCTCATAGGATGTGGAATAATTTTGCTACCTGCTTTTTGTCAATAAGTTGAAATTTTGGATGGATTATGAATTAAATCTTGATTTTTGCTTTGGTATTATATTTCAATAAACTAACTGTTCACCTCTGTTATGATTTAGTCGCCTGCAGCTGGAATGTTGCTCATTTTGCTAGAATGTCAAAAAATGTCAGGGGGGTTGAATCATTTTGCATATGACTGCATCTTTTACCTGCACTGACATATTGCGTTTGTTTATGAGTCTGTTTGTCTTTCTTTTGCCCCAACTTTCCCTGCAAACCTCCCAGCGTCAGTGTGTTGAGTACGCTCTGAAAGCTCGTCCTCTGCGGCGCTACATCCCTAAAAACCCCTACCAGTACAAGTTCTGGTATGTGGTCAACTCCACCGGCTTTGAGTACGTCATGTTTGTCCTGATCATCCTCAACACCTTGTGTCTGGCCATTCAGGTAAGAACTCTCCATCCAGCCCTTCCAGTAAAGTGGATTTACAGTTGTTTTTTTAAATGGTATAAAAGTGTCTGGTTTTTGCAGCTGTGATAATAATTGGAGATATTAAAAGTGGTTTGGTTTTGAATTTGTCACTGTTGCAATTGACACCACCAATATTTATTCTTTTGCTTCAAGATCTTAGATTAGATTTAGATTTTTGTTATTCGTCACATGCGCATAGAGTATGGCAGTGAAATGCAGCGACTGTCCACCAGGCTTTATAACTACAAAATGTTAAAATAGATTTAAAAAATACAAGTAAGTAAAATTATAATACAAAAAATACAAATGGGTAAAATGGTAACATTTGTGGAATGTAATAAAATAATGTAATAAAGATCTAATGTCTGTGTTGTGTATATAAAGAGTATTTATGTTTCCTTGCTATTATATGATATATAAATGCTATTATAAATACAGTAAATAACCTTAAAGTGAATTTATTGCATTTATTTACCCTGTGGTTGGTTTGAAAGATATGTAATCTTTAAAAGTAAATTTTTTTTTTTTTTAAATGTAAAAACTGAATAGAAATGGTGAGTTTTTAACTTTCTGACAGTCCCTAAGCTACCCAACTGTCAAAAAAAATTTATCAAATTTTAAGCTTAAAATTGTAGTATTTCATCAAAATGACTTTACTCAATGTATCATTTGAAAAAATATCCAAAATATATGGTTTGCTCTCACCAAATTCTGTTTAAAAAAAAAAAAGAGTTTGCGCTAACAGAACTGCGAAGGCATTAAAGCTGTGACCAAAAATGATGTTGCAAATATTCAAGACTTTTTGGTATAGAAACTAATTAAATATAACTGTGAAAAATAACAGAATAGTAAAACGTCAGTAGTATGTAGAGCCACCATGTTTTTCAGTCTTAGTAACACCTGTAGGTAGTCCAGGCTGTTTCATTTTTTCTAAAATAAATAATGAAAGAAATTCACCTTTTTTTTCTTACTCATGGCATTTTAACTTTATTTTATTGTGCTTTCTCCTTCTAGTCATGGTTGAGAAATGAGACAGGAGCAAACAAATGTCTAGAAACTACCTGAAGTTTAGAGGACTAATCTTTTCAGCGGACCGTCTCAGTTGTAAAAGAGAACTTTTAGAGCTTTTAAGTGAGTTTTGTCACTGCTAACATGTCCTGTACATGTGTTTAATCTGCTCACTGCTTTCTCTTTCCAGCATCATGGTCAGTCTCCTTTGTTTAACTACGCGATGGACATCCTCAACATGGTCTTCACTGGAGTTTTCACTGTAGAAATGATCCTCAAGCTCATTGCCTTCAAACCCAGAGTGAGTCTACATTCTCCTCTCCTGTCACACTGCCGCTACTGTAATAGTTCCAACATTTAAGAGAAGAGGGCAGCAGCATCGTCACATTAAAAACACTAAACAGCAGATAAAATTAACATTAAAACTTGTTCACATAGAACACCTAAACACAGACCTGGTAGACTGTAATGATTTCACCAGAACTGTAAATTCATTCAGTGGAACAAGGGCTGGAAGTTGAAGTTTAGATTGTAATTTATTCCAAGCATCAGGTGCAGAAAACCTGAATGCTTTCTTGCCCAGTTCAGATTTGGGAACAACTAATTGCAGAGTATCCATAGATGGAAGATTATGACTTCAATGTTTTCTTGTTAAAAGACAAACAGGAAGGAACAATACCCAGAATGGTTCTGGAAATAAACACCAATGACTTAAAGATGTCATCAGATTCTGTGTGTGTTCCCATAAGTTTGGCTGCATCACGTGACTCTTTTTCTGAACAAAATTCATCAATAATGTGTCACCTGCTTCACATAAGAAGAACAGAGTGCTACAATAGAGAGCTATGAAGAGTATAAAATATATTACAACTTAAACAAGAACAAAGCTTTCTATCCGCAAATTTGTGTATCTTTAAGAGTCCTAGATTATTTATGTAAATAGTGAATAATAATGGACCCAGCACAGAACCTTGAGGGACGCCCTTTTTCCCATTTCACTGATAGTTCTGGAGTTTTCCCATCAGGTCTCCTTTTATATTTCATCCCTAAAAGCGGTAGTTTTTACCTTAAACCACTTTTCCCTTTAACCCTGACTCCTCCTGTCCCCTCCTACCTTCCCTCCATCCATCCCCCTCCATTCCTCCCCCTCTCCTCCCGCTGGCTGTGCATGCTGCCAGGGTTATGTCGGAGATGCCTGGAACGTCTTCGATGCCCTGGTGGTGATCGGCAGCGTGGTCGACATCATCCTCAGCCAGGTAGAAAGACGTCAGTATTTCTGTCATTCTCTCTTCCTGCTGCTTCCACTCTCCTTTGTTTTCCTTCCTTCACACCTTTCCTCCTCTCCTTTTCCTTCCTGTCTTAATTTTGTGTCGACTGCGTCTCCAGTTTTAAGTCTATCATGACCCCTTATTTACTCATCTACTCAAAATAAAAGATTTAAATGACAAATTACACACTTTATTTCTCTCACAAACTCTGGCAGGAAGGATTTGACTTTGTGTTATATCAAAGCACAACTTTTTGATGTTTTCTTCTCTTTCTATCTTTCACAATTCTTTTCTTTCTTTTTTGTTTTTGCCTCTTCTTCCTTTTTCTTCCTTGCTTTGTTGTCCTTCTTTCTCTCTTTCTCTTCCTTTGTTTCTGTGTTGTTGCTTGTGCTTGCAGAACTATTTTGCTGATGCATGGAACACGTTTGATGCCTTAATTGTTGTGGGTAGCGTGGTTGACATTGCCATCACTGAGATCAATGTAAGTAGTCGTTGATCACACGTCTTTCTGTTTCCTTCCGAGAAAAGAGGGCCTCGCTTTAGCATCAGAGTTGCATTCAAAATCACATCTCGTTTTAATTTCACTATAGCACAAAATGTTACTTAATTAATGGTATTTACATGATTATTTGAATGTATATTTGAATCTAACTTCTGTTTAGCTATTAGGAGACACACATAATATTATTAGTTACTGAATGAAGAAACATTGCGGTAGTTTAATATTGATCTGCTGTTTACATTTGTCATACATGTAATAGTAAAATAGCTAATTATGTGAGCTTTTGAATTCGTAGACTGTTTCTGAATGCAGCTTAGTTATCCCATTTAAACAGATTTCTTAATTGCAATCTCTGAACTAGATAAACTCACTGACCTGCTACTGCTTCTTGGTCTGCAGCTTCTGTTAATGATTTCATGCTTTTCCATGTCAAGGTGCTTGTTTGTCTGAAATAATGTTGGATGAGTGTTTGTATTAAGGTACAGATTGTAAATCTTACTGGTCAGAGTCTAAAATGTGGTCATATGCAGGAGAAATGTGGGATATTTTCAGGACTTCCCGACAGCTGAAGGTTGTACTATGAAGCAGCTTTAACACAGACAGGCTCGGTTTGTGCACAAAGCCTTAGACTCCAGAGATAATGTGCATCATGAGGGTGCCGATCAACTTTATTTATTAACTAGGGTGTTTTTCATCAGATTCTGTATAAATTCCCATGAATTTGGCTGCATCATGTAACTCTTTTTCTGCTTAAAATGGACAAATAATGTGTCGCCTGCTTCACATAAGAGGAACAGTGTGTTATAATAGAGAGCTATGACTAACCCGTTATTCCTGCTTCATAGTCCACTCCTCTGCTGTGCTTTCTGGTTTAGCAACTTAAACAAACAATAACGAAGCTTTCTATCCTCAAATTTGTGCATTTTTTGGAGAAAAAACACAAAAAAAAGTCGCCCTGCAAACTTTTTTAGTTACATTGATATCTTTTTATTTAGGAAGTCAGTGTTCACCGGTTAATTTCATTTGTGTAAAAGACATTTTTCCTTCACCTCCGTGTGCATGAATCTTCTGTCTGGCCTTACTGAAGCTTTTGCATGAGAGGCTTTACGCTGCTCTTCACGATGTTCTTGTTGGTAAACTGTAAAGCTGTGCCGTTTGTTTCTGTAAATGAAGGTGCTTCTGATTGTGTTTAGTGTAATCAGATCTTGTATGATGAAATGTGACGGTTTGCTGCTGCACAACTGGTGTTTAACTGGGATTAACTTCAGACTTTTGGTTTCAAGTCGGCAGCCATTCCTGTTGTCAAGGTGATAGTGGAGCCAGGGGTAAGAAGAAGCCCCGCCTCTTTCATTTAAGACCCTTCATCCAAACGTCAGAGCATCAGCATCTTATCTGTCGTGACACTGTGGCTCAAATATGCTGAAAACATTGAGATGCTTTATTTTTCAGTAAAATGTGAGAGTTTGTGTTTAAACTCTCAATGTTTGTCAAAAGTCTTGTTTTTTAGTCCACCCGGTTTGTTGCATTTTGGCACCAGTTTGAATCTGCTGACGTTATCTCCGTCCTGTCTGGGTGCATGGCATGAAACAGAGGATCAGATGTTTGTTTTTCTGTCTGTCCTCATTACAAAGTGTTTGCAGTCAGATTCCCAGCATCGTGTGGACGTTTTACTGCAGTTCACGTTTCTCGTTGAAGGTCTTCTGTGTTTGTAATGTTTCAGGACATTTAAAGCTCCATCGTTGTGTTCGTATCAAGTGTAAAAAAAAATCTGTTTGTTTCTCCCTGTTTTTGGATCAGTCATTCACATTTAAATGTAGAAATCAGAGGTGTCAAACTCATTCTAGTCCAGGTTCCACATTCAGCCCAGTTTGATCTTTAGTGGACCAGTAAAACCACAGCATAATAACCTATAAATAACCACAACTCCTAATTATAGTCACAGCTATCTGGAACTGAACAATCTAGTATTTTACTTGATGATCAAAATGACAATAGTCAGACAAACAAAGACAAAAAACCCCACCAAAAACAAGACAAATTATTACAGAAACGAAACACAAAACGACAAAAACGAGGAAAAAATGACAGAATATGAGACAAATGACTCGAAACAAAGCGAAAGAGACAAAAAATTAGAAAAAAGTTACGTGTCAATAAAATGGGTAAACGACAAAACGAGACAAAAAAACAGAACAAAAACCATGCACAAAAGAACGAATAAAGCAAAACACAAAATGACAAAAATAAGACACAAAATGACAAAAAGTGAGACAAACAACCCGAAACAAGACAAAAAAGAGACTACAAATTCGACAAAAAAAGCTACAAAGCGACAAAAGAATGGACAAACCACAAAAATGAGACAAAAAAATTACAAAAGCATGAAACAAAATGACAAAAACAATACACAAAACAGCGGATCAAGGAAAACACAAAATGACAAAAATGAGACAAAAAACACAAGCGAGACAAAAATGAAACACAAAACGACAAAAGTCAGACAAAAACAATACAGAATATTACAAAAATGAGACACAGAATAACAATCTAGTGTTTTACTTTATGATCCAAACAACTTGTCATGGTCTAGAAATGATTTTAAATTTATAGTTTTACTAATTTACAATCTGTAGTTAATGTCTTCTCTGGAATTTTTCCACTTTGAGGGCCGGATTGGACCCTCTGGAGGACCGCTTTTGGCCCGCAGGCCGCATGTTTGACACCCCTGGTATAAGGCCTCCATGTCTGCTAACTGCATGGTGATGAAGACAGAATTACTCTGCATGCATGATGACTGTTGATCACAGCTGGAACCTAACAGGACTCATGTGATTATTGACTGACTGCACAGATTAACAAGTGGTAGAGCTTCTGTTTGTGACCTTGTATTTTCTACGTTCTATAACCACTGCCTCAGAACACGGAGGACAGCGCTCGCATCTCCATCACCTTCTTCCGCCTGTTCAGGGTGATGCGTTTGGTCAAACTGCTGAGCCGAGGGGAGGGAATCAGGACGCTGCTGTGGACCTTCATCAAGTCCTTCCAGGTCAGGATGTAGCTTCAACTTCAACTTTATTATTTGTCCCTTGAAGGGCGATTTGTTCTGCAGCAGCTACACTAGCGTTTACAATAAACAAACAATAAAAAACAAATTAAAGAAATGTTTTAACAATGTAAAAATACAATGAAACAGTAAAAACGCAATAAAAACAATAAAATATCACATGAAATATAAAATATACAGGGACATTAGAAGCAGTCCTGGTCATTCATTTAGAGTTCATTACACTTGAGAGTTCAGATTTTTCAAACCATTTCTGTGTTTTCCCTTGCAGGCTCTTCCCTATGTTGCACTCCTGATCGCGATGCTCTTCTTCATCTATGCTGTGATTGGAATGCAGGTAATGTGGTCTCACATGTCATCAGAATGTGATATACATGTATGATATGTGTGCATTTCAGTCTCTTGCTGATTCTTTGGTGATATTTCTTGTCTCCTTTTAGGTGTTTGGTAAAATAGCAATGGTGGACGGAACCCAAATCAACCGTAACAACAACTTTCAGACGTTTCCTCAGGCTGTGCTGATGCTCTTCAGGTCTTCAGAAGGCATTCTAAGTCATCATACATCATAAATCCTGCTCATTCTGCGGTTGTATTGATGCTGTTGGTTGTTCTGGGTTAGGTGTGCCACAGGGGAGGCCTGGCAGGAGATCATGCTTGCCTGTCTGCCAGGAAAACTGTGTGATTCAGAGTCGGACTACAACCCCGGAGAGGAGAGGACCTGCGGCAGTGGCTTCGCTATCATTTACTTCATCAGCTTCTACATGCTCTGTGCTTTCCTGGTAATCTCCACACATCTTTGGTACAGGAAATGCCCAGACTTGAATATTCCACTTAAACAAAATGTTACATGTTTCAGATCATCAACCTGTTCGTTGCTGTCATCATGGATAACTTTGACTATCTGACGCGTGATTGGTCCATTCTTGGGCCACATCACCTGGATGAGTTTAAGAGGATCTGGTCAGAATACGACCCCGAAGCCAAGTGAGTACTCAGGAGCCACCTTTAAAAGTACTGCTAGATATTTTCTCTTGTTATTTATCCTGTGCACTTTCTAAGAAACAGAGTATGAGATGGGGATTCTTTGGTATGAGGGTACTTCCAAAAGTTCTCGTCCTCACCCAGAAACAAGAAGCATAACTCCCATTCTGAGGCATAACTGTAAACAGCCTTATATCACAATGTGTCCGTCCACACAGCATCCGGTGGAAGAAACAGACAGATGTGGCTTTGAACTGCAGAACCATGAACCTTACAGACTCCACCTGCCCTGTTTGACTTCCATCTGTTTCCCAAACTCACGTAGTCGCCATTTTCAGATTGATGAAGAGGTCATGCATGCTGTTGAGGAGAATCTGTAGGCTGCAGATGTGACAGTGAAGCCTGAACATTGGTGGACCAACTGCATTGAAGCCAAAGGAGACTATGTTAAAAGATGGATGGATGGATGGATACTTTATTAATCCCGAGGAAAATTCAAGACGAAGCTACTGAAGAGGCCTCCACTCGCGTCGGCGCTGGAAGTCGTAGATCTTTCATCTGTAGCAGTTACCAAGAGACCAAGAGCTTGTTGAAGAACCCTACTAACAGCCGATCTGGTCTTTAGCGCTCCCTTGTGGACTTGTGGTGACAGTGCAGGTTGTGTTTTGTGGTGGTATAATGTCTGCTGTTTGATTTTCTGGTTGTCAGGGGGAGGATAAAGCATCTGGACGTGGTGACTCTGCTGAGGAGGATTCAGCCTCCTCTGGGCTTCGGGAAACTCTGCCCTCACAGAGTGGCCTGCAAGGTGAGTTTCCACACCTCATCGACTCACTCCCAGCTCTGCAAACGGTGAAATATAGATAGATTGTGAATCTGCAGTTTGGATTGTGTTGCAGCGTCTGGTGGCGATGAACATGCCCCTGAACAGCGACGGGACGGTGATGTTTAACGCCACCTTGTTTGCTCTGGTCCGAACCGCTCTGAAGATAAAGACTGAAGGTGAGTGGGCACCTCAGACCATCAAGGATGTATAAATAGGACGTCTTTTTGCAGGTTGTTGCTGTGTGGCTGAGCTTTTTGAGCATTTCTGTTCTGTGCAGTGAAGACGAGGGACTTTTAACTTTTTCATTTGAGGTATTCTGACCTTGAGGTGAGAAGATAGAGCATCATTGGAGATAACGAGGGATGAGGGATCTGTTGTACACTATATTTCCAAAAGTATTGGCTCACCCATCCAAATAATCAGAACCAGGTGTTCCAATCACTTCCATGGCCACAGGTGTATAAAATCCAGCACCTAGGCTGCAGACTGCTTTTACAAACATTTGTGAAAGAATGGCTCGCTCTCAGGAGCTCAGTGAATTCCAGCATGGAACTGTGATAGGATGCCACCTGTGCAACAAATCCAGTCGTGACATTTCCTGGCTCCTAAATATTCCACAGTCAACTGTCAGCTGTATTATCAGAAAGTGGAAGTGTGTGGGAACGACAGCAACTCAGCCACAAAGTGGTAGGACACGTAAACTGATGGAGCGGGGTCAGTGGATGCTGAGGAGCATAGTGCCAAGAGGTGGACAACTTTCTGCAGAGTCACTGGCTACTAATAGCTTTTTATTCTAATTTTTGGTCTTTTTTGTTTTATTTTGGGTCATTTGTCTCATATTTTGTCCTTTTTTTCTCGTTTTTGTTGTTTTGTATCTCGTTTCTCTAATGTTTTGTCTTGTTTTTGTTGTTTTTTGTCTGACTTCTATTGTTTTGTCTTATATTTTTGTCATTTTGTGTTTCCTTTTTGTCTCACTTGTGTTTTTGTCTCATTTTTGTCATTTTATGTTTTGCTTGTTCTTTTGTGTATTATTTTTGTCGTTTTGTTTCACGCTTTTGTCATTTTTGTCCTGTTTGTGTCATTTGTGTAATTTTTGTCTCATTTTTGTCATTTGTCCATTTTTTTGTCGCTTTGTAACTTTTTTGTCGAATTTGTAGTCTCTTTTTTGTTTTGTTTTGAGTTGTGTGTCTCATTTTTGCCATTGTGTGTTTTGCTTTATTCGTGCTTTTGTGCATCATTTTTGTTGTTTTGTTTCTATCTTGTTTGTCGTTTGCCCATTTTTTGTCGCTTTGTAACTTTTTATTCTAATTTTTTCTCTTTTTTGTTTTGTTTCGAGTCATTTGTCTCATTTTTTGTAATTTTTTTCTCGTTTTTGTCGTTTTGTGTCTCGTTTCTCTAATGTTTTGGTGGATTTTTTTTGTCTTTGTTTTTATCTGACTTTTGTCGTTTTGCTCATAGAGTCAGATACTAGATTTTTCGATTCCAGATACCTGTGATTAAAATTAGGACGCTGCCAAAAGAAAGGCATATTTGCTCAGGAATGGCTCAGATACGTCATAATACTTTGATTTTCTATATAGTTTCTTAATTATGAATGAATCCTGAATTCTTGAGTTATGTGCCTGTTAAACGTTGTGCCACTAGAGGGAGGTGTAGATGTTCAATAAGTCGTCTCTACTGCATGCCGGGGCTGCACAGTGGTGTAGTGGTTAGCGCTTTCGCCTTGCAGCGAGAAGATCCCTGGTTCACGTCCCAGCTCGGACCTGGGATCTTTCTGCATGGAGTTTGCATGTTCTCCCTGTGCATGCGTGGGTTTTCTCCGGGTACTCCGGCTTCCTCCCACAGTCCAAAAACATGCTGAGGTTAATTGGTCATTTCTAAATTGCCCGTAGGTGTGAATGTGAGAGTGCTTGTTTGTCTTTGTATGTAGCCCTGCGACAGACTGGCGACCTGTCTAGGGTGTCCCCTGCCTTCGCCCGAGTCAGCTGGGATAGGCTCCACCCCCCACGACCCTAGTGAGGATTAAGCGGTGTATAGATAATGGATGGATGGATACTGCATGCCGAACAAGACTTCTAACTTCAAATGTCAAGATGAGTTTTTATTTTGTTGTGACTGTTGTTTGTGTAAGACGGAGACAGAAGTGAAACTCTGAGTCATGCACGTGTCAACAAAAACATCCACAATAACAAAACACAGGTTTTTGTAGATTCTCAGTGATTCAGGTCATAGTCATTCTAAGAGTTTCAGTAGAAACAGCCGGATTTCTCCCTAAGTTTCTGAAGTTCTGACTGACTAATGACTGACTAATTCCCAGATATATCAATATATATATAATTTATCACCAACTTACATGGCTAATGGCCTATAAATAATTACAGGCTCATGTGCCTGGAGGTGTGAGTAGCTGTGAAACCAGATCAGGGATGACTCATAATGTTGCTGGGGAAACTTTTTGGGAAGAGACTTCCTTCAGTCCTCTCTCAAGCCGTCTGTCTCCTCTGTAGAGGGTCTTTGATTCTTCGGATGTGGATGGATTGTTGTCTCTAGTGTTAAATCGTGCTGGTGGTTTCGTCTCCTGTGTATATTGGTCTGTTGTCTCCTGGCTGCGTTGGGCTGCATATATAGTGTTGTTTAGCTTTCCTTTGAGTGTTTTATCCTCACCGTGAACCGGTTTGTGTCTCAGACTGTTGATTGAACTGAAGTGCGCTGGTATGTCGTGTTTGGACTGAAGCTCCTCAGACAGAACAGCTACGTGATGATGTCATTCTGCTTCGTCGAGGATATTTTACTCCCTGGTTCTACCCTGGAAAAGGAGAACAAAAACACAGCGCTGGGTGGTCCCTAAATGTATTCCTGTCAACAATATGGAGATGAATGTAGATCATTGCAATGAGAAAGACCTCAAAGACGACGTTCAGGTCTAATCTGTTATAGTGAAGAGACTCTTTTCCTATTTTAAGTTTGGACTTTCTGGTACGCTGTTTCAGACCGTCTTTCCAAAAACCTTTGGTTGGCTTCACACCTTTTTTTTGACCTCTTAAACTACAGCAAAGTTTCTCATTTTTGTCTGACTTCTGTCGCTTGTCCCGTGTTTTTGTCGTTTTGTGTTTCCTTCTTGTCTCACTTGTAGGGGTGCAATGGATCAAAAAACTCATGGTTCAGATCGTATCATGGTTTTGAGTCACGGATTTGATCAATTTTCGGATCAGCAAAAACAAACAAAAAAAAAGACAAGACAAATATAACTTTACTCTCCATTTATTTTGTAAAACACTTATTGCAAGGATTGTTTGCCCATTAAATAAAAACAACATTCAACTCAAGATGTCCATCCAATGTTTAATTAAAATAATTAAATTTTTAATTTAAATCATTAAAAAAATAAAACTTTTTGCTGAATTTTTGGATTCTTTTCAGACAAGGAAACTATATTTTTTGGTGCCCGTAAATGAGGACAACAGGAGAGTTAAAGAGCTGTTTTGCAAAAGTGGTTTTCTGATGGTGTCCATTGCTTCTTAGAGGGTTTTTCACATTTAAAACGCATCATTTCACCTCCAACTGCAGGTTCTTAGGAACACACCAACATATTTATCCATTATTTGGTGCTTTTAGCCAAAATACATGCTTAGAACCTTATTTATACTCGTCTGCTCTCCTTAAGGTAACCTGGAACAAGCCAACGAGGAGCTTCGAGCCGTGATCAAGAAGATCTGGAAGAGGACCAGCATGAAGCTGCTGGACCAAGTGGTGCCCCCTGCTGGTGGTCAGTGCTCATTCTGCACACACATGCACACATATTCACACCTCTGAATCCCCTCTTTTCTCTAAAACCTTCTTGCGCTCACGTGATCTGAAAACACGCTGCATCTTGACAGCATTTTCCTCAGAAATGAGACTTTTCTGACGTGGTCTGGCACGTAGCTGAGCAACTTCTACCAGGTAAGATGAGTCACAGAGCAGCCGGAAGCATAATCCTAATATTATGTAAGATTTGTTTTCATCTGATGTTTGAGGATGCATAAACTGTATGCAAATAAGTCAAGAATTAATCACACATTCCTAGAAAGGTCAAGAGCTGTTAATCTAGAAAACAGCAATAATAATAATGAACAGTAATGAGCAATAATTAATGCATGTATTAAAGATATGAACTGAAATTTATGAGAGAATTGGTCAGTCGTGATGAAATCCGCACCGAATCCTAAGAAGATGGAAATTTCAGAGGCTAAAATCAACAGTGAGAAAATAAAAATGATTAAAGTCTTCAACATCTAGATCATTTAAGAGAGGAAGGATTTATTTTGATGGGAAAAAAATATATTTAAATGTGTTATTTTGGTACAGAGAGATGGGTTTTTCAGATTTTAAAGCATTTTTTTAAACCTTTGAGGCAATTCAAGGCACATACAGTTAGCAGCAGTAGCAGCCATGTGATCGTTAAAATGTGATAAATTAAATTAATTTACATTTTTAAATTTTACAAAATATGGAGGGGAAATGCCACAATTAAATTAATTAACTTTTAAATGTGATTAACCCTCCTGTTGTCCTCATTTATAGACACCAAAAAATATTGTTTCCTTGTCTGAAAATAATCCAAAAATTCAGCAAAAAACTCAGGAAAAAAATTCCAATAATTCCTTAAAAGTTTCTCTTAAAAGTTTTTTTTAAAAACCCAAATTTGGCAAGAAAATTCTTGTAAATTTTTTTTTGAATTTGTAAAAATCTTCCAAAAAAAATCCTAAAAATATCGAAAGTGATTCCATATATATCAGTAAAACTTCTAATATTTTCTTAAGAACATTCAGAAAAAAATCAACCAAAATCCAGCGAAATTTGCTGGATTTTGGTCGATTGTTTTGTGAATGTTCTTAAACTTTTTTAACATTTCTTTTTTTTCCACCAAAAAATGTTCAAATATTTCCCAAAAATGTTGAAAATGTGGACATCAGAAGTTTCACTGTAAAAATACATTTTTCTCCACATTTTCAAGCTTTAAAACGGGTCAGTTTGACCCGCAGGACGACACGAGGGTTAAATAAATATCACACGTTTTGGACATCAGTTAGATGAAGAAGAAATGACAAATTATCAGATTAGATGCAGATTACAACAAACTAATGGGTGCTAATAAGTTTTAAAACTAAAACTTTTCTAAGTCTAGCTGAAGCAAATAGGACAGTTTAACCCAGTCTGAGACACATCGAGTTCCACCAAGATGAAGAAAACCATCAGCTGGGTTGATCTATAACTGAGGGACTTCTGAAGTCCACGGGATATATCTGCATACGTTTTTATTAAAAGTAAAAAACTAATGTTTTTATGTTCATTATGATCATGTCTTTACGGATTCCATCATTATTTATTATGGAAACAATCACTTATTAATAAAAATGACTGGATATCACTAAAATGTCAGCAAAATAACGTCTGAATTTAATAACAACCACCTTCTAATGAGATAAACAAGAATAAAATGAGTTTATTCAGAAATAGTTTGGATTGTGTTCTTTTATTAAGTTGAGATAATAATGACAGATATTTATTTTTTGGCAATATATCACATTTTATATGAAAATAACAGATTAAATCCCTTTCCACTAAGTTCCTCATTACAAAAACACCTCCAGGAAGTGTGTTAATTCCAGATCACATGACCTGCTCATTTTGGTTCTTTTTTTGGTCATTTTTAGTCCATTTTGTGCCCCATTGTGGCCATTTTCAGTCTGTTTGTGGTAATTTTAGTTGCCTCTGTGGTCATTTTGCAATTTTTTTTGTAGTTATTTTGTGTGTCTCTCTCGTCATTTAGTATATTTATATGATAATTATCTGTCTCACTGAGTCATTTTGTGTCATTTTATGTGTTTTTGTGGTCATGTTGTGTCTTCTTGTGGTTGTTTTGTGTTTTTGTGCTCATTTAGTTTTGATCATTTTCAGACTGTTTGGTGTTCATTTTAGGTCTTTTTGTGGTTATTTTGCATACCTTTGTGGCTGTTTTCAGTCTATTTGTGATCGTTTTAGATGTCTCTGTGGTCATTTTGCAACTTTTTGTAGGTATTTTGTGTGTCTCTCGTCATTTTGTGTCTTTATGTGATTATTATCTGTCTCACTGAGTCATTTTGATTTTTTCTGTCTTCATTTTGTGTTATTTTCTGTCATTTTGTGCGTTTTTGTGGTCATTTTGTGCCATTTTTTGTAATGTACGTTTTTGTGGTCATTTTGCATCTGTTTGTAGTTATTTTTTGTGGCTCTTGTCATTTTGTATCTTTACATGTTTGTTACATCTGAGTTGTTTAACTTAAAGTCGTGTGTGAGTCGAGTGTCAGCAGGTTTACTACAATATCTTTAGAAATAACTTTACATTTTACTCAGTTGTATATATAATATTTAGAAGAATCTTTCTCTAAAATGCCATGTGGTGTTTGGTTATTTTGTTGATTTTAGGCCTGAAAACAGCAAAAATATCAACTATGATACGAAAAGTCCTTTAATTATATATTGACCCAGCTAACAAAATGGATGATTTTTTTTATCCTCTTTTAAATCTGTGACTTTAAACCTCCACCCTTCAGGCTGTTCATCACAAAATATTCTTAGAAACCGCATCTCCAAAACACTCCATGTCGTGTGGCACAGCGGAAAGTTTCTAGAAGGTATTTTTCATCTTCTGCGGTTGAGTTCTGTGAGACAGAAAGTCCACTGGTCCGTCCCACCTTCCTCCTACATGCATCAGATTCTTTTCCTCTCTTCTCTGAGCTCCAGGGACAAAAGACCACTGATTACCTTCACCCTCCTCATCTCTCAGACGCCACCGGGACGGACGGATGGCCAGCTTAGATTAGTGGTGTATTACAGCAGCTGGAAGGTGGAAGGGAAGGGATCTCAGGTCAAACCACAACAGAACGCTCTCATAGTTTGTATAGATAAGAAACTAGGTCACTTTCTGCCGACCGCAAAGAAGGAGCGAATGACTGCCTTCCAGCAGCCGACTAGATGTGTTTGATAGGTAAATGCTAGATTTCTAGAGTTGGAGAGTCACTTATGGAACAGCAAACACGTGGTGAGGCTCAGTACAGGAGACATAAAAAACAAGCTTTATGAAGAAAAGTCTGTTATCTCGTCTGAATCTCTGGCCCTCTACATTTCCCTCCTCTGTCTCTATTCTCTCTGTCACATTGAGTATATCACACTGAAAAGGCCAGAAACACGCAAATATTTGAATTTAAATGCTTTAAATGCTGTTTGCTTCTCGTTTTTGACACTGATGCAACAGTTTTGCGTCTCCTTCCTAAACGGATCTCATATCTTTACCAACAGGACATTAGTTGAACTGTTTGACCACAAGAATATTAACCCTCTGAACCCCAAGTACATTTAAACTCATTTTTCTACATCCTGCACCTTAGTAGAACCAACACAACCTCAACTAGAAGTAGAGAGATCTAAAAATGTCTTCTGTGTGAAACAGCTGAATTAAACTGTGTGCTGTTTCCTTTGCTCTAGTTCTGTCTGTCGCTGCCTCTCTGTCCTCCTCTGCTCTCATAGAATTCTGCTGCATGTCTTTGTGCTCATTTGTCCTCTAACTCCGCTCTCTCTCTGTTTTCTGTTGAATCTTTTCTGCCGAGCTTCTCTCCTCCACAGCTTCCTCCCGTTCTTGTCTTTCTGCCGTCCTAATCTCTTTGGAGCAGTTCTGTTTTAGTCTGGTGGCGTAAAACTACTGAAACCTCTCTAAAAAACTGCACCGGGCTCTGGACAGGAAGAGAATCAGAGTTAGTCCAGACAGAAGATGATAGGATGGATTATTAATAAATAAATAAAAACAAGAATTTAATCAGACTAACGACAGATGGATTATTAATAAATAAATAAAAACAGAAGAATTTAATCAGATTAACAATAGATGGATTATTAGTAAATAAATAAAAACAGAAGAATTTAATCATATTAACAATAGATGGATTATTAATAAATAAATAAAAACAGAAGAATTTAATCAGATTAACGACAGATGGATTATTAGTAAATAAATAAAAACAAGAATTTAATCAGATTAACGACAGATGGATTATTAATAAATAAATAAAAACAGAAGAATTTAATCAGATTAACAATAGATGGATTATTAATAAATAAATAAAAACAGAAGAATTTAATCAGATTAACAATAGATGGATTATTAATAAATAAATAAAAACAGAAGAATTTAATCAGATTAACAACAGAAAGTCAGTTAAACACTCACTTACTGTGTTTTGAGGGGAAACTACATAAAAATAAAGTGATGACCTCAGAACATAAACCATGACATCACAAAGTAAAAGAAATTAATACAACAGAACAGAATAGAATAGAAAACAATAGAATAGGATAGTACAGAACAGCGGAAAATAGAATAGAATAAAGTGAAATAAAACATACTAGAATCAAATAGAACACAACAGAATAGAATAGAACACAATAGAATAAAATAGAGCAGAACAGAATAGAATGAAATAAAATAAAACACTACAATCAAATCCAATAGAATAGAACACAACAGAATGGAATGGAACACACTAGAATAGAATAGAATAGAATAGAATAGAATAGAATAGAATAGAATAGAATAGAATAGAATAGAATAGAACTTCATTTTCATTGATAAACAACACTAAAAGTCAGTTTATTTCATCTTTAGGTCAGAAACATGAAACAGAAGCGCACAAAGTCAATAACAAATCATCAGATAAAAATAACATGAAACATTTAAAAAACAACCTCTAATAAAAGAGTAGTGAGACATGAAAGTGAGAATATTCTGATCAAATAGTCTGGTCTCATGTTCACATGTATACCTGAACATCTGGATTAGAGATTTAGAGACTGAAGCTGTACCAGAGTAGTGAAGTTCTGGCTTTAAAATCAAATCTACTTCATGGTTTTCTCTCTGAGCAGAGCCTCCTGTGGTTCCTCTCTGACAGGTGATGTAGAGAAACAGGTGGGATGCTTTAACGTGGATCATTATTACTTCAGAACCTGGTCTCTTTTTCAACCTTTCTGACTGAATAATGCTTCCAGCTTAAAGCAGCGTCCCGCTGATGCTCTAACCTTTGCTCGATTCGGTTTCGCTGGAAACGGGTCCAGGAAAGGTGGCGACAAAGACAAAAAAAACCCCAGACATTTCCTGTCTTTTTATGACTCAGCCTCTTTCTCCCCAGTCTGCTTAGCAACCGCTTATCTGAGGGAATCAGACCTGTTGCCTCCCTGCATGGTGGATAGTTTAGTCACAGCTTGTTTTCTGGCTTGGTTTCTGTGCTTGTCTTGATAGAAGATCCGTAGATCTGAACCCTCTGCTGCCTTCTGCATGAGCTTCTTGCTTTGTCTGTCTCTGAAGTCATGGATGTCGTAACGTAGCTCTAGACTGTGTGCCAGTAGCTGCCTAGTCATGAAATAAATTGGTACATTTTTGCTTCACTTTGCTCAGCAGTATGTGTCTTTGTTTTTGTGAGATTGAGTTTCATAATCTATTTGCAGAGATGGAGGAAGACGGGAGCTGCAGGTTAGATGTTATCTGTCGTCAGGTTGAAACTGGCTGTTTGTCATTTGCAGAGTTGAAATGAATCTGTTACCACAACACCTATACACACTTCACAAGAATTCACTCTGCTGACTGTGCACAGCATGAGAATAATGAAAGGTTTACATCTTTTCTGTGTTCACTCAGAGGTCCCGTTGTTGTTGAGCCACTAAAGTAGCATTTCTTGTCAACTTTAACCCTCCTGTTGTCTTCATTTACGGGCACCAAAAAATATAGTTTCCTTGTCTGAAAAAAAAATTCTGCAAAAAGTTTTATTTTTTTAAAAATCCCCCAAATTTGGCAAGAAAATTCTTTAAATATTTTCAAAAAATGAGAAAAAAATCCTAAAAATATCTAAAGTGATTCCATATATATCAGTAAAACTTCTGATATTTTCTTTAATAACATTCACATAAAAATCAACCTAAATCCAGCAAAATTCGCTGGATTTTGGTTGATTTTTATGTGAATGTTCTTAACCCTCGTGTCGTCCTGCGGGTCAAAATTGACCCGGTTAAAAGTTTGAAAATGTGGAATAAAAAAATCTATATTTTCACAGTGAAACTTCTGATGTCCACATTTTCAACGTTTTTGGGAAATCTTTGAACATTTTTTGGTGGAAAAAAAAGAAATGTTAAAAATGTTTCTTCAGAACATTTACATAAAAAGATTCTTCTGTGAATGTTCTGAAAGAAAATATTAAAAGTTTTACTGATATATATGGAATCACTTTAGATATTTTTAGGATTTTTTTTTGAAGATTTTTACAAATGTTTTGAAAATATTTACAAGAATTTTCTTGCCATATTTGGGGGATTTTTTAAATAAACTTTTTAAGGGAAACTTTTAAGGAATTATTGGAATTTTCTTCCTGAAGGTTTTGCAAATTTTCAGAAATTTGGGGATTTTTTTGCTGAATTTTTTTAGACAAGGAAACAATATTTTTTGGTGCCTGTAAATGAAGACAACGAGAGGGTTACAGTAGCGTTTCTTGTCAACATTAAGCTCAAGCAATGAGAATTTATGTTTTTTTTTGTTCACATACTTTGGTTTCATTCTCATATTTTGCTTCATTATCAAGATATTGTGTTTTTATTCAGCCTTCTACAGCAGAGGAGCTTCGTCTTTGTGAGGTTTTGACGCGTTAATAGTGAGATTAGACGGACTTGTCTGTCTGGTTCTTCGTTGAGGTGTTTTGGTGTTCAGATGTCCAGGTGTTGATGTAGGAGGCGTTGGTGTGTCTGGTCTGTTCTCTCAGATGACGAGGTAACAGTGGGGAAGTTCTATGCCACCTTCCTGATACAGGACTACTTCAGAAAGTTCAAGAGGCGCAAAGAGCAAGGTCTTGTGGGAAGGCGGTCCTGGGAGAGGCTCAACACCACCTTGGCTCTGCAGGTGAGTCCAGTACAACGTCTGGTAGACTCAGTCCACCAGTGCATCGAACTAATCACTGATTATTGTTAAATCTGAGAATTCTGCCAATGAAAATTCTAAAAATCAAGTTAGAAGTGTTGGTTTTTAATACTCACATCACCCAAATCTGCCCGTCTTTATCATAAAATACAGCAGATTTTGGAGAATACACATCAAGGCAAAAGAATTTAACCCTTTGATGCATAACATGGGTCAAAAGATACCCATATTCAATTGAATATTCCATTGAATATGGGTATATTTTGACCATGTTGTGCATCAACACATATTTAGCCTATTCAGAGTTAATATAAGAAGTATGAGACACTGAACCAAACTCTTGTCCCTGCTTTGACCTCCAGTGGGTCATTTAATGGAATTTAAAAGGTCCATTCCATTAAAAAAAACCTCAAGTTTCTCACCTAGCTTATAGGTGACCTGGTTTTTCTGGTTTTATAGTAACCAAATTGTGTTGTTTTGTTTTATCATGCTGATAGAAAGCACTTTGGTCTTTTTTTATGTTGTTGTAAAGTGCTCTATAAGTGCTTTATCGCTGCTGTTTTTGCAGGCCGGCCTCCGAACGCTGCATGACATCGGACCAGAGATCCGTCGAGCCATATCATGTGACCTGCAGGAGGCGGGGCTAGTGGATGCAAATGGAGAGGAAGAGGAAGAAATCTACAGGGTAAAAATCCCTAAACACCCTAAAGATCCTCCTCGCACATGTTGAAGACATAAAACATCAGAATAACTGAGCAGTTATTTATCCACACAACAGTTCAGTTAAATGGTTAAAATGTCGTGAAGAATTCCATCTTCTCACTTTCTGAAAAATGCTTATCCATGAATTTACATAGAATTTTTATCCTTTTAGCAGAAATACGAAAGTCTTTGTTTTAAGGAGTCAAACTTTTCAAAGTCTGATATTTCAGAAAGCCAAGAAATGTTAGTTTTTGAACTTTGGTCAATTTAATTTGGCTTTTCTGACAAGAATTGACCAAAAAAAGACTCTTTCATGTCAAAGTGAAAACAGATTTCTACCAATTAATGTCAGTTAATTAAAAATATAAGCTGTAAAATATGTTGTTGCATAAGTATTTACCCCCTTAAGTAAAGTATTTAGCAGACAGATTCAATTAAAGGCGAATAACGCCTACGATCAGAATATTTGGAATCATTATCAGATTGTTTTCACACAATAACACTGAGGTTTGAGTTTCATGCAGTACTGGGCACATTGCACATTTTTTTACTGTAGCTGGAATTTTTTAAATCAGCCCAAGAAGGAAGCTGAAGCACATTCAGATTTTTTTTTTCTAATTTATGCACATGGATTCACATTTTGCTTTGTATCTTAGCATGTGAAGCATTTTTCTTTTGTATCCAGAACGTCTTTATCTGCTGTTTACTCAACCATAGAGATGGCGAACAAAAAGAAAAGCATCAAAAACAGCACTACAAAACTGTCAAAGGAAAAGATTATGTCCAAAAAACTCATGTCCCAAATCATGACTGGCATTCTTCTTTAAACTTAAACTATTTATTATTTAACTGTAAATAATTCTCAGGAAAACTCTTCAGTGAGTCTTGACTTCACTGCGTCTTTATGAGTCGTTTGTCAGTATTTTTACTACAGTTCTAATGTTGGTGATGGAACTAAAAACCAGTCCTCTAAACCAGGAGAGTCAAACTCATCCTAGTCCAGGTTCCACATTCAGTCCAATCTGATCTCCAGTGGACCAGACCAGTAAAACCACAGCAGAATAGTCGATAAAGAACGACAACTTCAAAAAACAAAAAGAGACAAAAATTAGACAAAAGAGTGACAAAGCGACAAAAAAGTGGACAAATGACAGAAGCGACAAACAAAACAACAAAAAATAGACAAACAACACAAGTAAGACAAAAAGGATACACAAAACAACGAATAAAGCGAAACAAAATGACAAAAATGAGACAAAAAACACAAGCGATACACAAAACAGCAAAAGCGACAAACAAAATGACAAAAAATGAGACGACAAAAGTCAGACAAAAAACTCAAAACAAAACAAAAAAGAGACAATACATTAGACAAAAGAGTTACAACGCGGCAACAAAAAATTGCACAAACAGCTAAAGCGATACACAAAACAATGAATAAAGCGAAACATAAAATGACAAATATAAGACAAAAATCACAAGCGAGACAAAAAGGAAGCACACGACAAAAACAAGAAAAAAAACAACCAAAACAAGACAAAATTTTACAAAAATGAGACACAAAACGACAAAAGCGAGAAACAAAATGGGACAAACGACATGAAACAACACAAAACAGAGACAAAAAATGACAAAATCCAGAAACAAAACGACAAAAAATAGACTAACAACACAAGCAAAACAGAAAAACGCAAAACGACAAAAATGATACACAAAACAATGAATAAAGCAACACAAAATGACAAAAACGAGAAACAAACAACAAAAGAACAGTGAACAATCTAGTGTTTTACTTTCTGATCAAAACAACTTGTCGTGGTCTAGAAATGATTTTAAATTTATAGTTTTACTAATTTACAATCTGCACTTAATGTCTTCTCTGGAATTTTTCCACTTTGAGGGCCGGATTGGACCCTCTGGAGGACCACTTTTGGCCCACGGGCCGCATGTTGGACACCCCTGGTCTATATGATTGAGATTGACCTGAAATGCAGCGTATCACCGGTACAACAGTGACTTTTTAGTTTATTTCTGGTGTCTCTGCAGCGTAACGGCGGCCTCTTTGGGAACCACGTCAACCACTTCAGCGGAGACCAGCCGGCCTCCTTCCACCCGACCACCGTCACCCAGCGCCCCCTACAGATCCTTCCCTTCTCCTGCAGCGCCTCCGTGGAACCCGTCCAAACCGAGCGGAGAGGCAGCGGCAGCGACCGGGAAGGAGAGACGGAGATGAAGTGTTCTCCCGTCCGGTACAACCACCATCCCTCCCCTCGGCTGTACGACTACCCCCACTGCAACTCCACCTGCCCCCAGCCGCCCATCCCCTCCAACGCCAACCTCAACAACGCCAACGTGCCCTCGCTGCTCTCCATGACCGTCGGGAGGCAGCAGAAGTGTCTGCTGAGACAAAGCCGCCCGTCCTCCGCCAGACACGGATCATCGGCGACGTCTTACAGCAAAGGAGTCCACGACAAGCCGTGGAAGTCCCGCTCCATCAGGTGAGTGGCTAGTCAGCTGAAAGTGGAGTTAAAACATTTACCCTGGTGTCGTCCTGCGGGTCAGATTGACCCGTTTTAAAGTTTGAAAATGTGGAAAAAAATATATTTTCACTGTGAAAATTTTGTCCATACTTTCAACATTTTTGGGAAATTTTTGAACATTTTTTGGTGGAAAAAAGAAAGTTTAAGAACATTCACAAAAATCCACCAAAATCCAGCGAATTTCGCTGTGCTGACTGAGAACCTGTTCTTGGTTCTCCTTCCTGTAGCTGAAATATTTCCACACCACAGATTTCTGTCTCAGGTCGTTCCTGGAGCCTGCATGTCTTTACATAAAGCTAAAACAAACAAAACTCAATATTCCTTAAAGCTCTTTATCTGGAGTAATGGATGTTCTATCAGACCACCTCCCAGATTAGTCAGAAGAATGAAAATCCTGCAAGTTGTAGCCTGAAGGCTTTGACTTCGCGTGCTTTTCCAGCTAAGTGGCTACTGCGTCTGCACATGTTGCTCTGTTGTTCTGCAGTCAAACCAGCATGAAGTCAAATGGAGCCAAACAAGCTTTGAAAACCACTGAAGTGACTCATTTTCCATTTCCAGTTTGCTGTAATTATCAGTATTTGGAAATATTTCCATTTGATGTTTTAACGTTGATTTAAACCTGCCACTTTCTTTGTGTTTTTTCCTTGGATTCTTTGATATTTCAGCTTTACACCACAGATAGATAACTTTGGGATCATATTACCTGAAATATTCACACAACACTTGTTTCTTTTACACTTTGGGAAATGAATGAATTCAGTCTACAAATAACGACAGTGGTGGCTAAAAGTTTGGGACCCCCAAACATTTGCATGTTTATTGCATTAAGAGTCACTCTGAGGTCTTCAGGTGTGATTTCTTTTAGGACAGTCGATGCCATAATAGTTGTTTTTATGGAACCAAGGTGGCTTTTTTAGGATTTGTTTAGAAATTTTGAGTATTGGGTCGTCTTGATACAATTTAATTTTGTTAGTTTTTCTTGTAAACAAAAAACATCATTTGTATTTGTTTGTGTCTGATGCAGCCACACCTTGAGAAATACTTTTTTTTCCAGAAATATTTCTTGATAATATTTGAGATTATGTCAAATTTTTAGGGCGTCCAAAACTTTTTTTCCACCGCTGTATATTCCAATATTGCTCTGCAAACATATTCACGACTAAAAGATGTTTTAAGGACGAATCACCAAAAATTACAACATAGTCTCTTATTTACTTCTGATATAGTTCCTGTTTCATGTGTGGAAATTTTCCTAAATATCCTCCCGTCATATTTGTGTTGCCACCCTGATACACTGCAGGTTTGTGATACTCAAAACATCATAAAGCGTCTTCCTTCTTCATAGACAATGTTCCTGTTGGTCAGACCTTGTTTTTGGAAGTTCTAATTTGAACTACCTTCTACCAGAACACAAACCGCTGCCTTCCCCATGCCTACATTTTAATCTGTGCCCTCTTGTGTTTTGTCGTTGCATGAAACGTCTTCTCCTCCTCCTGTTCCGATAAATCCCGTCCGTCTGACTGAACCTCCTCCTCTTCCTCTCCTCGGAGCAGGACGCGCTACTACGAGGCCTACATTAGGTACGTCTGAGGTGTTACCTGAGGATCAGGTGTGTCAGAGAGCAAACTGTGGACCTGTGGATGAAGACGACTCATGTCAGTTTAAATAAACACCAGCAGTCAACAGTCTGGACACACCTTCTCACTCACTGCTTTTTATTTACTTATTTTATACATTGAAGACATCAAAACTATAAAAGAATGCAGATGGAATTATGTTGTAAATAAACAAGTGTTGGTCTTAATCCTCCAGGCACCAAAAAATATTGTTTCCTTGTTTGAAAAAAATCCAAAAATTCAGCAAAAAAATTCCCCAAATTTCTGAAAATTCACAAAACCTTCAGGAAGAAAATTCCAATAATTCCTTAAAAGTTTCCCGTAAAAGTTTTATTTTAAAAAATCCCTCAAATTTGGCAAGAAAATGCTTGTCAATATTTTCAAAAACGAATAAAAATCTTCCAAAAATATCCTAAAAATATCTAAAGTGATTCCATATATATCAGTAAAACTTCTAATATTTTCTTCAAGAACATTCAGATAAAAATCAACCAAAATCCAGTGAAGTTTGCTGGATTTTGGTTGATTTTTATCAACAGGCGCATGTCACAAGTCCTTTCAAAACATTTCTTTGTTTTTTTTTCCTTTTTCTTCCAAAGTTGTTGGCTTGAGGTAAGCGATATATTTTGACCTTCCAACTTTGCTCCCCGTCTCGTGGCTCACGCTGGAGCAGCCGAACGCTCACAGGATGCCACCGTGGATAAGAATGTTCTTAAGAAACATTTTTAACATCCCTTTTCAGAAGTTTCACTGTGAAAATATATTTCTTTCCACATTTTCAAACTTTAAAACGTGTCAATCTGACCCACAGGACGATACGAGGGTTAAATAAATAAAAGCATTGAATGAGTAAGTGTGTCTGTAAAAACAATGAATGAATGATGAATGGTTTATTTGGGTTCCAGTCTACAAACATTGAATTGTGTGCATTCAGCAGACAAAGAATTATTATCCATGTTTGCAGTAAACATTTTTTCTATCAAAAAAAGAAAAAAGGGAAAAAAAATTAAAAGCTCTGTAACCGAAAAAGGAATTATTCTGGATCCGAGGCTTATTATTGCCGATCCTGTACAATCCATAAAATAACCCAGAATATCAGTAAAACAAGAAATAAAAGACAAAAACATTAGTTCTCACATTACCTCTTTCAAAGACACCCAGCCCTCTGAAATCAGCTGTTTTTTCTCTTAATTTAAAAAAATAGTTGAATAGTGGAAAGACTTTTATTCTTTAGTAAAAATAGTATTTCTAATGTTTTTAAGTATACAATATCTCAACATTTATTTTAATTTAGTCTAATTATTGGGTCTATATGTGTTCTGTATGTATTGAGAAATGCATGTAGTGAGAAATATAAAATACTCAGACATTTCATGTTCAGAAAAGATTGTTCTTTTTGTAAACGAAGTGAATGTAAGTGAATGAGCAATCTGGGGAAATGTGAGAAGGTTTCGTTAAAACTTGTGTTTTCATGGTATTAATGTTCAGACTTTTCTGTGCTGAATCTGCACCTAAAAACATAAAAAAGACGGAAGGGGAACAGCTTCTAACAGCTGCATATCTTTAATGAATATCAGCGTCATAATGAGTGTGTCTGGATGCAGGTCGGAGAGCGGAGGAGGACTTTATCCAACCATCCGTCGGGAGGAGCCGGCAGCCGGAGACAGCGACGACGATCGAGGGTCCGGAGAATATTACAGCGGGGAGGAGTTTCACGAAGACGACATCATGCTGACAAGGGACAGGTACTGTGACCTGAGGAGACGGCAAATGAACCTGTAGAAAACACAGCGCTGACCTCTGGAGACTCACACCGGCTGCTGGGTTTAATATTGAATAAAAGTACGTCATTCCCTCTCTGTCACAAAGAACAATGGGATGCATTTATAACATGACAGTGAACATAAACTCTTAGGTTTATCTCATTTATCACACATGTGAACCTCCAAGTCCTGCATTCTTTAGACGGAACCTCTTCCAGGGATCAGACTAAGGCTTGTACTTAAAGTCAACCAAGGACACTCTAAACCTGAGAACATCTGAGGTCTTTATACTGGACTCCTGTTGTAAAATAAACACGTCTCACGTCACTATAACCAGCAGTCAGCTGATCATTAAAAGATTAGATGATTGACATCTAAATAAATTACCAGTGCCAATTATTGGTAATCAAGAAAGGCTGATAACCGATATTTGGAGTCGATATAAACGACAGGCCAAAAGTTTGGAAGCAAGAAAAAAAGATCCTAGTTTCATTGGTGTACAACAAAATAAACATGATTATTCTACAAGGAGTCCCTCATCAGAGTACATTCTTACTGCAACCCCTGGCAAAAATGATGGACTCAGCAGTTGTTTCATTTTGTAGAGAAAAAGCAGATCACACACACACCACAAAACTAAAGTCATTTAAAATGGCAACTTTCTGGCTTTAAGAAACACCAGAAGAAATCAGAAAAAAATGTGGTAGTCAATAACATTTGCTTTTTTAGATCCAACAGGGAAAAAATGATGGAATCACTGCAGATAGGCGGTGGCTTTGATTAGTCCTTTAATGATGCAGCGTATTTTCTGCAGTCAGCAGCGTGAAAAGGTTTCCTAGATCATCCAGCTGCATGCTGAAACTGAAATAGATGTTCTCTTTTTAAAGTTCCATCTCTTTGCTCCAAAGGTTGGGCATCAAAGATGCAGCAGAGGCAGATTTTGAGCTCCAAGTTTCCGGGGGCGACCGCCAGGCGGATGGTTACTATGACGACGACCAACAGCCCATCTACCAGGACGGCAGGCAGTCGCCCAGGAGATGGTTTTTACCCTCACCTCAAGGTAAAGTCCTCAGCACTCATCCACTCAGCTCTGAATATTTATGGCATATTGATGAAGTGGGTTCAATCAAGGTGTTGTTTTTGTTAAAGTCTTTCAGATTTGATGTAAATTAGAGCTTTTATGTGTTATTACCGTGTTAGAATTGTTGTAATTGTGATTTTATTGTTTTTCATTTGACTTTTCCCTTAAATAATCATCACAATTTACACATCTTATCCCGTAAACACTGGTGTAATTTCTGTTTTTTATGCGTCTGCTCAGCCTCCACTAGACCAACATTTAGTTTCGAGTGTCTTCGAAGAAAAAGTAGCCACGACGACGCTCCTCCTTCTCCATCGTGCACGGCTCTTCCTCTACACCTGGTGCAGCAGCAGGTACAAACACAGACTTCTTTTATTAACTGCTGAAACTCTAAACTCTTTTCTCTGACGTAAAACACTCAGAAACATAAACAGATTTTTCCCGAAACAGACACTAAGTGCACATCTCCAGTTTCTGCAGAGCTCTGAGCACATTGTTGGTCACTAGAATGGATTTTTCATTGTGATGTAAAACTGTGAACACTCCTGCACACATGGCTGCTCCCAGACAGAGACTCTATGTTCATAGCTGTCACTAATGATGGCATTAAACGGATATGAGCCGGCTCATGGTGCTCAGCAGGAACAAGAGAGAATATTACAGAATTATCAGATGAAACTGGGGCAGCTGTGACGAGCAGCGTTCTGGTTTCTGCAAAGATAACGAGGAAACGAAGAGAACAGCCTGTGACATCTATCATCTCAGGATTCATAGAAAAGACGAGTTCACTGAGGACAGAGACGATATCTGATCAATGCATGTTTGAATCTGAATTTTGTGTGTTTCTGCTTTGCAGCTGATGCTAAATAAGTGGAGATTGTTCATTTATCTGTTCCACATAGAACATAGATAGATGTATAATAATAGTAACAGATTTATAATAATTAGGTCCCACTCTGACCGGTCCTACCAGAAACCTGTGCTTGGAAAAGGTTCAGAGGTACGTATTGGATCTGCACAAACCAGCAGTGGGGGAATGGATGCGCTACCTCCCTGCAGTCTGCATGAAAGAGGCCTGATAGGCATCAAGGGGATAATGTAAATGCAGCTGCAGCAGTAGCTGGACTATCACACCTGTTTTATCTGTTCTGGCTCATTCAGGTGATGGCGGTGGCCGGTCTGGACGCCTCCAGAATCCACCGACTGTCTCCGACGAGGTCTCTGCGTTCCTGGACGACGCCTCCAGCCTCCCCCATCAGCCGAGACTGCTCCCCCTGCTACACCCCGCTCATACAGGTCCATCACCTCGTTACTCCTGAAATGTGACAGTAAAGGCAAATCTAAAAGGTGTTTTACAGCAACCTTGGTGACTTTTTCTCATTATCTTGTCCGTTGACTGTTGAATATGACTCTGTCAGTGTAGAGAAGTTCACAGTTTATAATGTGCTTCACAGGTTTAAAGGAACCAGCGGCCATCAGAGTGTAGGACCTGCCTTTAAAACTGTATTTTCAGTTCGTGCTGCCAGCGGTAGAAAAACACTTGAAGACTGCATTTTCTGACAGACTAGGTTTAATCATCCTGTATCTTCGTCAGTTTTCTGGAACTGTACCAGAGAAGATGCGTAGAAAACATGTTTGTCAACTTCATATTCGCTCATAGCATATTTACCAGTTCAGCTTTTGATGTAAGTTTTCATTGTCACTAGAATATTTCTGTCCAATACCAATAAAGGACGAGTCGCTTGATTGTAATATCATTCATAAAATTAGTGTCTTGGTGACAAAATCAATTTATTCTCTAACTGCATATGTGTCTTTGTAGGACTTTTAACTGTATCTGTTTCAGAGGACACCTCATCATGTCCTGACCTCTGACCTCAGCTTCCTATCAAGCTGGAATACTCAGAAAGACTCAGTTTTAATGGACTCTCTGCAATGACAGTAACGTTGAATCTGTCTGAGTATATACACCAGTTAGGCATAACACCATGACCACCTGCCTAATGTTGTGTTGGTCCCCCTTATCCTCTGGACCAGAGGGCCTTTGGGGTGTCCTACAGGGTCCGGACCAGAGGACCTTTGGGGTGTCCTACATGGTCCAGACCAGAGGACCTTTGGGGTGTCCTACAGGGTCCGGACCAGAGGACCTTTGGGGTGTCCTACATGGTCCGGACCAGAGGACCTTTGGGGTGTCCTACATGGTCCGGACCAGAGGACCTTTGGGGTGTCCTACAGGGTCCGGACCAGAGGACCTTTGGGGTGTCCTACAGGGTCCGGACCAGAGGACCTTTGGGGTGTCCTACATGGTCCGGACCAGAGGACCTTTGGGGTGTCCTACAGGGTCCGGACCAGAGGACCTTGTTTGGGGTGTCCTACAGGGTCCGGACCAGAGGACCTTTGGGGTGTCCTACAGGGTCCGGACCAGAGGACCTTTGGGGTGTCCTACAGGGTCCAGACCAGAGGACCTTTGGGGTGTCCTACATGGTCCAGACCAGAGGGCCTTTGGGGTGTCCTACAGGGTCTGGACCAGGACGTTGGCAGTGGATCCTTTGGCTTCTCTGGGTTCTCCAGTGGGTTCTCTGGGAATCCGACTTGTTCCACTGCATCCTGTTGATGTTTGATCAGAATGGGGTCCAGGAAGTTTGGAGGTCAAATCAACATCTTGGGTGATTGTCGTGTTCCTCAGGATGTTCCTGATTGATGTTCTTGTGATGTGGTGGGGTGTACTCTCCTGTGGGGGTAGACCAGTGATGTTTAGGATTATTATTTACATGAAGGAGTGAAGGAGTGTTCTTGTTCTGGAACAACGTTTATTTGGTTGTCTAAGTCTCATCAACATGGACGCTAAAATCCAAGGTTCTCCAGCAGAACTCCACTTAGAACCAACATGATGGATGTTATTCCCTGTACCTGTCAGCGGTCATGGTGCTGTGGCTGATCGGTGTGTGTTTGTGTCCTCAGGTGGACTGGCGTAGTTCTGGCAGCGTTAGCAGCATCCCCGGAGCGGTGAAGAGGAGTTCCTGGTACACTGAAGGTCCAGACGGTCCTCCCAGCCGCAGCCACTCCCCGTCACGTCTGCAGCTGCCTGCAGAAAGCTGCTTACGCTTCCTGCAGAAGAGAGGCAGCGCCAACAGTCTGGTGGAAGCCGTGAGTAGCAAACAGCAGCGCTGCTGTGGTGTTTTCATGCCTGTGGCCCCGAGGCTTTATACTTCGCGACTGCACATTACATAAGAACACGATATCAGAAAGGCCTGGTAGGAGTGTGTTTATATCTGGCAGAAAGAGTCACCTGTCCTCAGGAATGAATTCATTAGAACACTGGATTTATCATTCAGTGAAAAAAACTGCTTTGATTTCAACAATAAGGGTATTTCTAAGTGATCCCAGACTGTTGAACAGTGGTTTATGTTCAACAAACTACCACGACTTATAAATCCTCTTTTTCACTGCAAACATATTTTTGTCTGAATATGTTCAGATAAATGAGTTACAAGCAAATTTTATGAAGTAACCTCAACTTGAATTTAGTTTTATATCAACTAATGCAGAAATTTGTTCTTAAATTCGCTGATTTTGATTGATTTTTATATGAATGTTCTTAAGAAAATGTTAGAAGTTTTACTGATATATATGGAATCACTTTAGATATTTTTAGGATTTTTTTGGAAGATTTTTACTCATTTTTTGAAAATATTTACAAGAATTTTCTTGCCAAATTTGGGGATTTTTTGAAAATAAAACTTTTAAAGGAAAGTTTTAAGGAATTATTGGAATTTTCTTCCTGAAGGTTTTGCAAATTTTCAGAAATTTGGGGCTAGTTTTTACAGAATTTTGGGATTTTTTTGACAAGGAAACAATATTTTTTGGTGCCTGTAAATGAAGACAACGGGAGAGTTAATGTGAAATCCTTCTTACTGTTGTAGATTAGTGATTATGTTAGAGCAATGATTCAGAAGATGAGAGAAGACGAGTATTTTGTCGTTGAGTTTTGTAGTTTTTCATTCCATTGTACAGCATATTAGTGTTGTTTCCCTTCAAAAATGCATTTGGAGCTACTTTCTGCACATTTCTGGTGCTTTCTTCAGATCTAGAAGTACTATCTCTGGCTAAACAAGTAATGTTTACACCCATGCAGCACCTTCAGCAGCAATAACAGTCTTTAGTAAAGAAAACAGTTATCGCATGTGTGATGTCATAAAAACTAGTGGCGTCCACTGATTACATCCAGTCTTTCTGCCCTCTGAAGAGGAAAAACCAGACATTCACTAAGTGTGTGATGCAGGACAGATTATAATAATAATAACAGATATGTAATAATTAGGTCCCACTCTGACCGGTCCTACCAGAAACCAGTGCTTCAAAAGGTTCCGAGGTTCGTATTGAATACACACAAACCAGCATTGGAGGAATGGATGCGATATCTCACTGCAGTCTGAATGAAAGAGGCATGAGGAGAATTTGTGACAACATGAGGGTTGAGTCCTGCAGCAAGTAGAGACATGGCTTCTACATTTTCCTTGAGGCCAGAACAGCTCAGCTGTCTGCACCACGAATGTTTCATCCTGATGCTTCTCCTCCTGTCCTCTCAGGTGCTGATATCTGAGGGTTTGGGGAAATACGCCAGAGACCCCAAGTTTGTGTCGGCCACCAAACACGAGATCGCAGACGCCTGCGAGATGACCATCGACGAGATGGAGAGCGCAGCCAGCAACCTGCTGAACGGCAGCGTGAGCAACGGCAGCGGCGGGGGAACCGGCGGGGGAACCGGCGGGGGAACCGGCGGGGGACCCGGCGGGGGAACCGGCGGGGGAACCGGCGGCGTCACGGACCAACACGCCAACTCGCTGCTGAGGGACCACAGCATCCGCGACTACAGCGACGAGGAGCCCTACGTGGCGCTGAAATGTGAGGAGGACCTGACGGACGAGATGATATGCATCACTTCCCTATAGCAGCGGCTCACAACACTTCTAGTTAGGTTTTTTCAATTGAAGTCGTACGACTGATCCACAGCGAGAGGAAAGTCTCTCTTCAGGTGCAGCGGAGAGGAAACGTCAAACAGGGATGGACGAGTGAACAAAGTGCCTTGTTTTTCTCTTTCTGTTGAGCAGAGAACAGAAGTTAACGGTTGAGATTAACTGGGCTCCGACCTGCCAGCTGGCTAGTCGTTCAGGACCATCTGTTGTCTTTATTACTAGCAGAGGTTTGGTCTGAATCAGCTGTAATTAGAGGCTGTTTGCAGTACTGGGTGAACAGTGGCGATTCTTCCACTGTTTACTCAATACGAAGAGCCAATAAAAGAGGAAATGTGCCACCGTTCCACTCACAGGCTGCAGTGGAGGAAAGGTTTCTTGCACTGGATTTTTCTCTATTTTCCAGTTTAAATGTGAGAAACCAGTGAGTGGGATGATCCTAGAGTGAAGCTGCATTTGTTCTGCTGCAAAAAGTCTTTGGCCTCCAACGATTCCAAGAATTCATGTTTCCATTTGATTTCCGTGTGTATATAATGTGTGATCGCAGCCTTTTATTTGGTCATGACAACAGGCGCTGGTTCATTCTCCCTTCCATGACTCCAGTTACACAAAAAAGTCCATAAATAGATAGCACATATATATTTTTGTTAGTTTCTTTCAGATAATCTCCATCAGGCTGGTCCGTTTGGATCAAGCTGCACTGAGTTCAGGGTTAAACGTCGCTCGTCTCTGTTTTTGACTTGAAAAGGAAATCACATATCAATGAAAAAAAGACTTTGTCCTCAGGCATATCCTTCTGTTTCATACTGTAAGTCCTTCCCCTTTTACTCCGACACCAATGCTAAATTTACACAACTTTACCAACTTATAACCCGAAATAAATGAATGTTTAGGATCGTCAGAGGCCGTCCATCGTGAGCCTGAACTTTCTGTCAAAGCCCCATGAAATTATGAAACCTGGTTCACTAACCTGCGATCTGTTCTACAAACTCAGCGTGGAACGTCAAACTGCTGCACTCCCCTTCAGTTATGTGTTGTAATACGTTCTAGTTAGATGCTTTCAGGATAAATTCATCATCCTGAGGCCATTTCTGAGAAATACGATGGAGTCAGTCTGTTCCTAGAATTCAGGAAATATGTTGCCGCACCGACTCAGATTTTAGTCGTTAGACGTATTATCTGAGAAGTCATTTTAAGGGTTTAATATCTCCAGAAATACAGCTGTTGCAGCCATAATATTCAGTAAGGACACATATATAATTGTTTCCAGCAGATCAGAATGATCTACAGATCCAACATTTTTAACTAGTGTCCCTTAGAAATGGAAAGAAAGTGCAAAATTAAAAAAAAAAAAAAAAAAAAAGCATGGCATTGGTACCCCAGAAAGTCCATATATCCATATTTGCAACTAAAAATGCAGTCCTTTGTTGACATTTCACCAACTTTGAGGCCTCTAACATCAGTAGTGTTGGATGTGTAGCAAGTTTTGCAAGGAAGGGTTTCAGTTTTTTGCTATTTTGAACGGCTAAAATGGTGACGTTGACCATAAAACCTGGTGTGCAAAAGGTTTTCTATGTTGTTATTACATGTATAAAGCTACAAGCTGCTACCGTATTGTATAGTCAAGGTAAAGTTTATGCTTCCAGACGTGTCCGCTGCATCATTCAAGTGGCTTCCATCTGGAAGTTTATACTTGTAGAGATACTGAACTCTTAAAATCGCCTTTTTTGTGTCCCAAAAAGAAATAAACTCTGAACAACAGCTGAGTCGTTGCAGCAACACGTCTGTCTGAAATGCCTCAGGCTGACCTGCTGAAACAAAGAGGATCTCACAGCTCGAGCATCATCTGTCCGGTCATGTTTAAAGTTTTCCTCCAGGCTGAGGTTGGTCCCGTTATTATCCCATCACGTTTCAAGAGTTTCATCTGTTGCAGTAAAGTTAAGTGGCTTTTATCTCAACCAGCTGAGTCTGGTTTGTTTCATGATGACTCAGATGAAGCTCAGACACCAACAGACTCAACATGAACCTTTAAAACGCCTCAGCGGAGCCGGAGACTCTGCTGGATTCCCTGGTGATGAACAGATAGTGTACATAGTGTGTCGTCTGAATGCAGTGATTGTGGTTAGCTGTTGCCTTTGATTTGTAGGATTTCTTTTCTTGTTCAAATGCCAGTTTTTCCGTGCACAAGATGTCCAGAACAGCTGCTGTCTGTGAGGAGAGAACAACACGACCTGGTCGCAGGTAAAAAAAAAAAAAGACAGACACCTTTGCACCTTAGCTCCAGCACCACTGCCAGCTGTCTTCAGGTCAACCTCTAAAACACCAACACCGGGTCACTGCAGGGTGATTTTCTCTTCTTCTTCTTCTCCTCCTCAGTCCCACTACTGTTGTCAGGGCAACGTGTTTGACGTGTGCAATCAAAGGGCTTCTTCTGATGTAAAACCAAAACACGGGATCAGTGATTGCATTTACACGCTGTTCCAGATGCATTACATTCCACCGCTGGAGTCGCTCCAGTGTGCACAAGTTGTCGTGCACAGCTAGAATACTGTCCACATGCGCTGTTCATGCACTCACTTCCTCCCACACACAGGTTTTAGTGGCCAACACAGCTGATTAATAAGACTTATGCATTTTCTAACTGCATGTAAATTGTGTTTAATTGAGACTTTTAACTAATTGTAATGCTCTTACCTCTGTAACTATCCAGGTCAGTTGGTTAAAGTGTCAGAGAAACTGAGGAAAAGGTTGCATTTGCACAAAACAAGTAAAATAGATCCACTGAGACCCGAGTAACCAACATGGAAGAGTCACACAACTTAAAAACTGGTTGGATTTTGTGGAAATGCAGCCAAAGATTCAGTTTCCTGTTTGGGTTTCTGGGGACTTTTAAAAATATATATTTTGGAGGAATTTAGACAATTTCAGAAGCCATATTTAACACATGTTGTAAGCAGAAATGTGTACATTTGCTGCATCTCCCAGAGAGTAATCATAAACCCACGGAACCCTGGAAAACCCACTGTTGCAAAAATACATCAGTTTTAGTCTTTTTAGTATTATTTACTGTGTGTATGTGTGTGTGTGCATATATATATACACACACACACTCAGCTATATATATATATATATATATATATATATATATATATATATATATATATATATATATATATATATATATATATATATATATATATATATATATATATATATATATGTATGTATATATATATGTATATATATTGCTGATTTGTTTTCTATATTTGGGTCTCACAGGGTTAAAGGAAACAGAACTGCCTTTTTTTAGCTCCTCCAACAGCTTCTGTCTGATGTAAACTCCAGTATTTAGACATCAGTGACAGGGAGCTCAGGGATAAAAGAAAACTTTAGTAATTTCTAGATTAGTACCAAAACATTCTTTACATTCAGTACCATCCATGATTGGTTTCACTAATACGTCTGTTTTAATTAAATGGCCACCGCTGCATGGCTCTGACAGACCAGATTTACTGCCAGCACTAGAACACGTGCAGTTTATTCAAAGTACAACTGTCCAAATAAATATTTATCAAAAGACAAAGTGACAGAGAACACGAAGCTTTGTTGTGCAACACAGCTTTATTTTTTGTACTGTTCCACTGCTTTACACACGTCTATGAAACGATAATGTATAAAATCTGTACAGCGTTTGTAAAAAGTTGGTGATGAACTTGAAGATTTCTGCTTTCTAACCATTTGTTGGATGAAATTTAAAAAATATATATATATAGCTCTATCTACTTTGTAGCAGAAGTACTAGTACCTTCTAGATTTTGTACCAATGAAAATGAAGAAAAAAACAAACAAACCCTGTTTTGTACATTTGAATTTTTTGCCTGTTTGACGATGAACCTGCTGATTTTTGTAATGATCACTGAATAAAGTCAGGAGGACAAAGTCAGGAAGCTGTGTTTATGATCAATATGAGAAAAAAACAACGTTCACAGTAACGTTCCCTTTATGATCACAGTTTACTGCTTTATTAAGACACAAATGATTCAAACAGCCTCTGCACTGGACTGCATTATCATGTAAACAAGAATTATATAAGACACTCTATGGTGCAGAGCTTCATGACACATAATCATAGTTCATTCCAGCATCTTTCCATTACAGCTCATGACATAAATCTGATTTCATTCCGACTTTCAGTTAAAAATCTCAACATCAATTAGTCCTGTAAAGCATGGACAGTAATTAACACTGAAATAAGAACAACACTAACGCTACTATTAGACTTTAAAACTTCATGATGTCATCTGATTCATAGATCACATTTATATTAAAAATCATCTTTGTAAACATTCACAGCATATATTAAAAACTTCATAAGACTAACACTGAAGATTTGTTTTTAGTGTGCAGAAACATTCATGTATTTTAACACTATTAGAATGATTTGATGTTCTGAGACACAGTATTACTGTTTCTATAGAGACTATATGGCTCATTAAAAAGGAAACTCAAAGCTGTGAGTCATAAAATCTGAACATTTCAAACGGGATTGTTCCTTTGGCTGATTGAAAACCTTCAAAATTAAATCCAGAAAAATACTTAAAAAATCCCTTTGGAAGACCCTCTTTTACTGGTTTTCGGCACTGAATGACTGAATGCTGTTTAGTTTATCAGACGCTTTGATCCAAAGCGACGTACATCTGAGATCCAGCACCAGGCAGGGAGGCGGGGCAGCACTGAGGACTTTGCCGGAGGGAACCACCAAACTCCCACGCCAAAGTCAGGGTGTTAGTCACTGAGCTAACCAGCTGCACAAAAATTCATTTCCACGAAAACTAAAAATAAGTGATTGCACAAGTATTCACCTGAGTCAGCACGTGAACTTAATGAAATAGATCATCTGAAATCAGTTAATGTATTTAAAAAGTTTAGTCAGTGATGATTCAGCTCTCCTGGATATAAATACACAATGAAGACAAAAGAAAGCTCCACACAACTCTGTGAGAAGGTTGTTGAAAAGCGTGAGTCAGGAGATGGACAGTTAAACCATCATTAAGACATGAAAGGAATCTGGCACGTTTAAATCTGCCTGGAGCAGGACATCCTCAAAAACCAAGTTACTGAGCAAGAAAGAGATTAGTGAGGGAGGCCAACAAGACTCCTATGACTCCTCTGAAGGAGTTAGAAGCTTCAGCAGCTGAGATGGGAGACACTGTGCATACACAAAGTATTGCTCAAATTCTTCATCTAAACTTTATGCGAGAACAGCAACGAGAAAGCCACTGTTAAGAAGTTTCTTTGGTCTGGTGAGACAAAAACTGAGCTAGATGCTATGCTAGACACCAAACACTGCACATCATCACCATGAAGCATGGTGGTGGCAGCATCATGATGTGAAGCACGGTGGTGGCAGCATCGTGATGTGAAGCACGGTGGTGGCAGCATCATGATGTGAAGCACGGTGGCGGCAGCATCATGATGGGAAGCACGGTGGTGGCAGCATCGTGATGTGAAGCACGGTGGAGGCAGCATCATGATTTGAAGCACGGTGGTGGCAGCATCGTGATGTGAAGCACGATGGCGGCAGTATCATGATCTGAAGCACAGTGGAGGCGGCATCATGATGAGAAACACGGTGGAGGCAGCATCATGAGGTGAAGCATGGTGGTGGCGGCATCATGATGGGAAGCATGGTGGAGGCGGCATCATGATGGGAAGCACGGTGGTGGCGGCATCATGATGTGAAGCACGGTGGTGGCAACATCATGATGTGAAGCACGGTGGAGGCGGCATCATGATGAGAAACACGGTGGAGGCGGCATCATGATGTGAAGCATGGTGGCGGCGGCATCATGATGTGAAGCACGGTGGAGGCGGCATCATGATGGGAAGCATGGTGGTGGCGGCATCATGATGTGAAGCACGGTGGAGGCGGCATCATGATGAGAAACACGGTGGAGGCGGCATCATGATGAGAAACACGGTGGAGGCGGCATCATGATGTGAAGCACGGTGGCGGCAGCATCATGATGTGAAGCATGGTGGAGGCGGCATCATGATGAGAAACACGGTGGAGGCGGCATCATGATGAGAAACACGGTGGAGGCGGCATCATGATGAGAAACACGGTGGAGGCGGCATCATGATGAGAAACACGGTGGAGGCGGCATCATGATGTGAAGCACGGTGGTGGCAACATCATGATGTGAAGCACGGTGGAGGCGGCATCATGATGAGAAACACGGTGGAGGCGGCATCATGATGTGAAGCATGGTGGCGGCGGCATCATGATGTGAAGCACGGTGGAGGCGGCATCATGATGGGAAGCATGGTGGTGGCGGCATCATGATGTGAAGCACGGTGGAGGCGGCATCATGATGAGAAACACGGTGGAGGCGGCATCATGATGAGAAACACGGTGGAGGCGGCATCATGATGTGAAGCACGGTGGAGGCGGCATCATGATGTGAAGCATGGTGGCGGCAGCATCATGATGTGAAGCATGGTGGAGGCAGCATCATGATGAGAAACACGGTGGAGGCGGCATCATGATGAGAAACACGGTGGAGGCGGCATCATGATGAGAAACACGGTGGAGGCGGCATCATGATGAGAAACACGGTGGAGGCGGCATCATGATGAGAAACACGGTGGAGGCGGCATCATGATGGGAAGCATGGTGGAGGCAGCATCATGATGTGAAGCACGGTGGTGGCAGCATCATGATGTGAAGCACGGTGGCGGCAGCATCATGATGTGAAGCACGGTGGCGGCAGCACCATGATGGGAAGCAAGGTGGTGGCAGCATCATGAGGTGAAGCATGGTGGAGGCGGCATCATGATGTGAAGCATGGTGGCGGCAGCACCATGATGTGAAGCATGGTGGCAGCAGCACCATGATGGGAAGCAAGGTGGTGGCAGCATCATGAGGTGAAGCATGGTGGAGGCGGCATCATGATGGGAAGCACGGTGGTGGCAGCATCATGAGGTGAAGCATGGTGGAGGCGGCATCATGATGTGAAGCACGGTGGCGGCAGCATTTCAAGTACGGTGAGTGGATTGGAAACCACGTAATCCAGCGGTAAAATTACCAAACCACCGTTTTATTCATTGTGCTTCCGATCAGCTCGACAAACATTCCGCTTCATCCATATGAAGTTCTACCTACATTATTCTAGTGGAGATGCTATTATTTTATATTAATTCATAAAATTATTTATTGCAGCTTTGCAATGTCATTGAGGTATAATGTGAGTTTTCTATTTATACACTGGGATTATTTAAGTATTTGCACCAAGTTGCACTTTTATTTTATTTCAAACATCTGAATGGTGCAGCTGGGTCTGTTGTGTTTACAAATGCTGTTAAAAGCAATGTGAGCTTTAAGTTTTAATAAAGCCACAGCAGTTACACATAACTTCAGTTGTTGTCACATATTTTCCTTCTTTCTTTAGGGGACCAGAACAGTTGTTGTACAGTGAATGTGGTGTTTTTAGATGTCAGTATCAAGCAAATTACATCCATGTATTATTAACAACTTTTAGAGTGACACAAAGAATCAGATCGGTATCGGATCGGTATCGTCCGATCCTCAAGGCTGCGGTATTGGTATCGGTATCGGATGTGAAAAAGTGGTATCGAGCCATCAGAGGCTACTTTCCAGGGAAAACCACCCCGAGAGTTCTTCTTTGTGCTCAGTGGCTGTTCTATCTCTGTCTTAAATCTATTCACAGCATAAATCTGCTGTGTGGCTCGTCCAACATGAGGCTAAATCATGTAACTGAGGGTTAAAAGTGAATTTAAGTCGAGCCTTACGGATCTTATGTGGCTGGTATGAACTGTGTGTAACAAACCTGAGCAAACAATGGTTTCTATCAAACTGCTGAAGGTGCAAGACTTCAGGAAGGAAGAGGAAGGTTACCGTGGTAACAGCTGAGAGTGTTTGGGTCTCTGCAGGTTTCAGCGAGGATCGTAACCATGCAGCTACGACCCACATGATCTGATATAATCTGTAAAGGCTGACAAGAAACCGAGCTGAGATGCAGTTGGGTTCAAAAAATATTTTTCTGCTCGCAAGAAAGAGAAAAACACTTTTTGATACGAGCTGTTACAGAATTTTCCATTGTCAGGCTAGAGACGTGTTTAGAAGGTGAACCTGGCTGTGGTTTAAACCCTCGTGTTGATCCAGTTTAAAGTTTGAAAATGTGGGAAAAATATATATTTTCACAGTGAAACTTCTGATGTCCACATTTTCAACATTTCTGGGAAATTTTTGAACATTTTTTGGTGGAAAAAAAAAGAAATGTTAAAAATGTTTCTTTAAGAACATTCACATAAAAAGCAAACAAAATCCAGAGAATTTCACTGGATTTTGGTAGATTTTTATGTGAATGTTCTTAAAGAAAATATTTTTATATGTTTTACTGATATATATGGAATCACTTTAGATATTTTTAGGATTTTTTGAGAAGATTTAAAAAAATAAATAAATCATAAAATAAGGGAAACTTTTAAGGAATTATTGGAATTTTCTTCCTGAAGGTTTTGCAAATTTTCAGAAATTGGGGGATTTTTTAAAAAAATTTTCAGACAAGGAAACTATTTTTTGGTGCCTGTAAATGAGGACAGCAGGAGGGTTAATGGAGCGTGGTGTTCTGGAAGCGTTCTGTAAACTGTTAGATTTAATGGACTTATTAGTGTCAGACCATTTAAAGGCTTAACAATCTCTGTATACTTGTGCTGTAGTGGACTTTCTAGGGTGTGTGACTTCAGAGTGTTTACAGAAACATGCTGTAGTTGGTAAATTGCTTATACCAAACTAGGTAATGCGCCACATTCGCCGCATTTTCCATTACATCACAGTAAGGTTATGCACTCACAGCTGACATAAATAAATGCCTAAATTTACGACAATGACAGGAAAAGTTTTGCTGTGAAGCTCTACTGAGTGAAATCAAGTGTTGCGTTCAGTATATTTGCTCCCACACCTGTTGCTCCTCTGACAGAACCTCATCAGAATCCACCATGAGGTTCTGATGTTTGAAGTAGTGAAAGTTGAATGTAAACCGACCGTTCACGGCCTTCAAGAATCTGTACCAAAACTAAACACAGAAAGTTCCTGCCTGCTGCCTCAGAGGTGGTTGTGAACTGTTTCTACCCCTACATACCCTTCACTCCTCATCCCAGCGCTGCCAGCTCGTCTTCCTGGTCTTTGTTCATCTCTGCGTGTCGAGTGTTGGAGGCTGGTAGACGGAAACGGCAGAGTCAGCGAGGGCAGGGCGACCTCTGATGATATCAGCGGCCTTCTCTGCTATCATGATGGTCGGGGCGTTCAGGTTTCCGCTGACGATGCTGGGCATGATGGAGGCGTCGACCACTCGCAGCCCATCCAGACCCAGAACGCGAGTGTTCGAGTCGACGACTGCCATCGGGTCGGACGGTGAGCCCATCTTACAGGTGCAGGACGGATGGTAGGCGCTGTCGGCCTTCTGGCGGACAAAAGCATCGATGTCTGCATCGGACTGAACCTGAGGACCGGGCTGGACTTCAGGGCCACGGAACGGGTCGAAGGCCTTCTGGGCGAAAATCTCTCTGGAGAGTTTGACGCTCTCCCTGAACTCCCACACATCGATGTCTGAAAGGAAGAGAGGCAGTGAACACCAGGAAGGGCCTTCATAGAATCCTGCTACCTAGAGTTCTACAACATCATCCACACTGTTCAGACACAAGTTAATTCTACAATTCTACAGTTTCATTTAGCAGATGGCTTTATCCAAGAATAGATCCAACACAAGAAAGGATCCAGTCAGGAGAAAACAACCTGGATAAGATCCATAAAACAAGTTCTAGAGTCATAATAGGACTGTGGTGTCTACAGGCAGAGCAGACGGAAGAGGATTTTGTTTTTCTTTTGCTGTCTGTCAAGTGCAAAGGTTTTCAGTGAAGAGCTGGTTTTAATCTTTTCTTAAAGACTGAGAGACTCTGCAGATGGAACAGAGTTTGGTAACTCGTTCCTCCACCGGGAAACCACACAGGAGAAGAGTCCAGCTCTGGACCGATCCTGTTCTGGAGGTTGGATCAGGAGTCTTCTGTTAGAGCGTAGTGAGATGGAGGGAGTGTACACCTGGATGAGCGAGTTCAGGTAGGAGGAGGTGTTTTCATTCTAGTTCTGAATGAAAGTGTCAGAGTTGTGGATTTTATGCAGCAGCTGGAAGCCAGTGAAGCGATCTGAACAGCAGGGTGACATGAGCTGTTTTTGGTTGGTTGAAAACCAGACGTTTTGCTGCGTTCTCGATCATCTGCAGAGGTTTGACTGTGCATGAAGGGAGGTCTCCAGTAAGGAGCTGCAGTAGTCAATCCGTGATATGACAAGAACCTGCATGTTCAGACAGGAAGGGTCTGATCTTCCTGATGTTCTATAGGACGAATCGTCACGACCGAGCAGCAGAGGTCACATGAGCCTTGAAGGTTAGTTGGTCATCCATCATGACACCCAAGTTTGTTAATGCACAGAGATGTGATTACCTACCGAGAGTTGCTGTAATCAAGTCAGTAAACTACAATCATCCACTTAGATGTGGGCTTAGACTTCCAAAGAACAGAACTAATACCCAGATCGTGCTGTTGTGGTTGAATCTTACCAGTGGAGAGATAGTTTGGTTGGAGGATTGGGTGATCCAGAGGGTTGGCGCCCTTAAGCTTCATCCAGCCAGTACTGGTGCTTCTCATTGGTCCGACATGAACCTACAACAGCAAAAGATCATTAAATCCACTGTAAAACCATCTACCACTAGTATAACAAGCCAACAAGAGAAGCAGTAAGTCTCATTTCTGAATGGTGCTCAGACTCACAATCATCTGTACAGGAGAGACGATTCCTTAAGGAACCACGTTGATAAAGACTGAGCTCACAAAAGCTTTCAGCAGCATCAATAATCCAAATCAAATGAGCATCTTCCTCCTGGCAGCTGCACGAAACACACCTTTGTTGCTCATGTTAAATCATGGACTAATTTTGGAAAATGAACTCTTGATCAAACCTCAATTTACGACTTCCACATTATTTATCTGACTACATCTCTAAAACCCACAGCAATTACTGTTAACGCTCCAATAATTTATACTTAAATAAAATAAATAATAAAATTAAATGTGCCAAAGGTTCACTCTGAATCAGGGAAACACTGTTTTAAGTTCTCTGGATCTGCTGCCTGGAACTCACTGCAGAACACACTGAATCTGAAGGAACTCGTCACCATTGGAACTTTTAAAAACCGTATGAAAGGTTCTGCAGCAGCTACTTATCACACTTACTGTTGTTTTAATGTGAATTCTTAGTCCTGTGCTTTAATCTAGCATGCATTTTATTCACTCTGTTGAGTGAGTTGGTGCTGTCTGTTCCTCAGGCTGCTGTCTTGGCTTCCCTTGAAAAAGAGCTCATTGTATCTCAATGGACCGACTTGGCTAACCCTCCTGTTGTCCTCATTTACAGGCACCAAAAAATATTGTTTCCTTGTCTGAAAAAAAATCCAAAAATTCAGCAAAAAAAATTCCCCAAATTTCTGAAAATTTGCAAAACCTTCATGAAGAAAATTCCAATAATTCCTTAAGTTTCCCTTAAAAGTTTTATTTAAAAAAAATTGCCCAAATTTGGCAAGAAAATTCTTATAAATATTTTCAAAAAATGAGTAAAAATCTTCCAAAAAATCCTAAAAATATCTAAAATGATTCCATATATATCAGTAAAACTTCTAATATTTTCTTTAAGAACATTCACATAAAAATCAACCAAAATTCAGTGAAATTCTCTGGATTTTGTTTGATTTTTATGTGAATGTCCTTAAGAAACATTTTTAACATTTCTTTTTTCCACCAAAAAATTTTCAAAAATTTCCCAGAAATGTTGAAAATGTGGACATCAGACGTTTCACTGTGAAAATATGTATTTTTTCCACATCTTCAAACTTTAAAACGGGTTAATTTGACTCTCAGGACGACATGAGGGTTAATTCATTTTACAATATGATAATACTTGGGGGCTGCACAGTGGCGTAGTGGTTAGCACTTTCGCCTTGCAGCGAGAAGATCCCTGGTTCGCGTCCCGGCTTTCCCAGGATCTTTCTGCATGGAGTTTGCATGTTCTCCCTGTGCATGCGTGGGTTTTCTCCGGGTACTCCGGCTTCCTCCCACAGTCCAAAAACATGCTGAGGTTAATTGATGATTCTAAATTACTCGTAGGTGTGAATGTGTGAGTGATTGTGTGTCTGTATATGTAGCCCTGCGACAGACTGGCGACCTGTCTAGGGTGTCCCCTGCCTTCACCCGAGTCAGCTGGGATAGGCTCCACCCCCCCATGACCCTAGTGAGGATTAAGCGGTGTATAGATAATGGATGGATGGATAATACTTGGTATTTATGGAGCCAATTAACATGTACAACTTAATGATTATTTACTCAAGTGTGAAACTTTTTATTACACTATTGACAATTCAGGTGTCAAAAAGATTAGCTGGGAGATATAAAGTGTGCTCCTACAATGTGAGGTCAGTTGCAGCACTTCAGTAACAGACCTAAACGCTGCATGTACAGCTCTCTGGCAAACAGGCAGTAAAGAAGGATAACAGACCAACAGGCGGTCGTTTACTCGGAACTTTCCCCTGCTTCATTTGGTGTCTGAGATAACTGGTTTTCCATGGAATGGTACACATGACTCTGTAAACACTTCCTTGTGCATTACGTGAGGGTCTTATCAAGCCTTCTTGGAATAATAGTGGAGTTGTTTCAAAGTGTACAGGAGGTGTGGAATTTCACTGGTAAGCAAATAGAACACAGCCAGACTTCAGTGCAATAAAATGACAATCTTCAACCCACACAAAAAGCAGGCAGTGTTTCCTAAACAGAAGCCTCACCTGATACGCCTCTATCTTGGAAGCAACTCGTCCGTGGTCGATGACTTGTGAGGGCAGGAAGTGAAACTGGATATCAGGGTGTGGGACATGGGGTCGACTGCGGATAAACCCTCCACTCTCCAGGTGGGCTGTTGCTCCATAACCTATGAAGTCATTCTTATGGTTAGATGATGTAACACAGTGGTAATGAGTGTCTCTGAAGGTCTTTATCAGGAGACTGCAGCACATACGTAATGCTCTCATTACTCCTCTGTTACCGAGGGAACAAACGCTCCCTTTTGTTTGTCCATCCATCCATCCATTATCTATACACCACTTAATCCTCACTAGGGTCGCGGGGGGGGTGGAGCCTATCCCAGCTGACTCGGGCGAAGGCAGGGGACACCCTAGACAGGTCGCCAGTCTGTCGCAGGGCTACAGATAGGGACACACAAGCACTCACACATTCACACCTACGGGCAATTTAGAATCATCAATTAACCTCAGCATGTTTTTGGACTGTGGGAGGAAGCCGGAGAACCCGGAGAAAACCCACGCATGCACAGGGAGAACATGCAAACTCCATGCAGAAAGATCCTGGGAAAGCCGGGACGCGAACCAGGGATCTTCTCGCTGCAAGGCGAAAGCGCTAACCACTGCACCACTGTGCAGCCCCCGTTTTGTTTGTTTTTCTTTAAATTCCAGATTTCCCTGTCAAGTGTTTTTTACTCCAATCTCTTACCATTTTCTTTTATAATACACACTTCAAGCACATTACAGTTACTAACATCACTCCAGTGTATATGCTTCACAACCAAAAAGTTCTGTAATGGAATAAGGAAAGAAATGCATTTCTGCATCCAAGCTAAACTTCCATAGGTGGTCACAAACTTTGTTGTACAGCTGTTGTAGGGCTCCGTCTGAAATGGAATCTTCTTTAAAAGATTCCTATATATGCTGCTGCAGCATCAGCTGTGATTTACAGTTTCACATTCAACATGTCTCACATCCACAGAATAACTGAGCGTGATGATTAGATTGTGGAAGCTGTAAATATTTGAAGCTTAGTTTGAAATCTTTTAAAAGGATATTACCCATGCAAGACTATATGTCATACTTCCTGAATGAAAAACAAGTACACTAGAATATTAGACGAGTGAAAGGTTCTTGTAGGAAGAAGTGTTTGTGTTTAATTGCAGGTAATGTCTACTCAGTGATATAAACTTAATATAAATTCAATGATTTTGTCCAACACTTGGGGATAATGTGCTGTTCCCTCATGCATGTGTCGGTGACTCTGGCTACCTGTGAACATGGTGAGCCACTCGAGGCCAATCTTGACCATGTGGAAGGGTTTCTGGGCTTTGTACAGGGTGATAGGCTGAGTGCACTGCTGCTGGACGTACAGCTCCAAATGATCCTGCAGGTTACTACCAACACCTGAGAAACACCAGGAAGAAGGAAGAGAGGCATTAACAGCAGCTAATATAACACACTGCACTCCAGAACCGGGCTGATAGCAAACATGGAGCATACTGTAGATTTGTAGAACTAGAATCAGGACTCAAATATTCTCTTCGCTGGGTAACAGTTTAACCCTCGTGTCGTCCTGCAGGTCAAAACTGACCCGTTTTAAAGTTTGAAAATGTGGAAAAATATATATATTTTCACAGTGAAACTTCTGATGTCCACATTTTCAACATTTCTGGGAAATCTTTGAACATTTTTTGGTGGAAAAAAAACAAATGTTAAAAATGTTTCTGAAGAACATTCGCAAAACAATCAACCAAAATACAGTGAAATTCACTGGATTTTGGTTGATTTTTATGTGAATGTTCTTAAAGAAAATATTAGAAGTTTTACTGATATATATGGAATCACTTTTGATATTTTTAGAATTTTTGGAAGATTTTTACTCATTTTTTGAGAATATTTTTCTTGTCAAATTTGGGGAATTTTTTTTTTAAATACAACTTTTAAAGGAAACTTTTAAGGAATTATTGGAATTTATCTGGACATTCACCTGGTAAATGCTGAGTCACGGGGATGCCGAGTCCTTTCAGGTCGTCTGCGTTTCCAACCCCAGACAGCATGAGGAGCTGAGGGGAGTTGATGGCGCCTCCACTCAGAATCACCTCCTTTTCTGCAAACGCCTGAACAGAGAACGAAAAAACGAGTCTGTGAATGACCGAAAAAGCCACATTCAAGAAGTAAAATGAGTAAATATGTTATAAAAAGCCAAAAATCAATGTTTTCATTCATTACTGTGTTTATTATTCATCCCATTTACCCTCTTCTGTTGTCCGTTCTGTGTATATTCCACCCCGACAGCACGGCTGCCGTCAAACAGGATCTTGGTGGTCAGGCAGCGGACCTCCGTCTTCAGGTTGGGCCGAGCCAGGGCCGGTCTCAGGTAGGCGCTGGCGGTGCTCCACCTCTTACCTGAACAGGTGTGGGCAGAGAGACGTAGATAATAAAATAAAACAAAGTAAAACCCTGTTACTTCTTCAGCCTCTGAGTTTCAAATCCACTAACGGAGACTAAACTGACTTGTGTGTAAGATGAAGCCTTTATAACACATGGAGCCGAACATTTAGGGCAGGGGTGTCCAACATGCGGCCCGCAGGCCAAAAGCGGCCCTCCAGAGGCTCCAATCCGGCCCTCAGAGTGTAAAAATTCCAGAGAAGACATTAACTGCAGATTGTAAATTAGTAAAACTATAAATTTAAAATCATTTCTAGACCATGACAAGTTGTTTGGATCAGAAAGTAAAATACTAGATTGTTCATTGTTCTTTAGTCGTTTTGTGTCTCATTTTTGGAATATTTAGTTTTGTTTTTTGTCTGACTTTTGTTGTTTTGTGTCTTGTTTCTGTAATGTTTTGTGTTGTTTTTGTTAGAGTTTTTTTGTCTTTGTCTGGCTTTTGTCGTTTTGATCATACAGTAAAATACTACATTGTTCAGTTCCAGATAGCTGTTATTATAATTAGGAGTTGTGGTTATTTATAGGTTATTATGCTGTGGTTTTACTGGTCTGGTCCACTGGAGATCAGACTGGATGAATGTGGAACCTGGACTAAGATGAGTTTGACTCCCTGGTTCAGGGGTTTAGAAGTAACTGATACACAAAACAGAATCATCATATTGGATATTTCAAGGGCTCTGACGCACAAACACGAGCAGATAATTGGTATCTAAAGCCACCTTTGTCTTTAGTCTGGTCCTCTGCCAGGAGACGAAGATCAGTTTCGCTTGAAAACACTTGTGGTTGTGTGCTGAGTGCGTAGGATGGCAGTCCTGCTGAAGGTCGTCTAATGAGTTTTGATGGATTTGGCTGAGCTCTCGTAATGCTCCTACATGCCTCTGCATTCACCTCACTGCTTCTGCAAAGAGTGAAGCATCAATAAGTCACTGAAGCACAACCACATATGGTTGTGCTTTGAGTATGCTCTGGGTCACGGCTTGTTCTTTTTTTTCTCAACATTTTCTTCTTTCCATCATTCTGATAGAGGCTGTTGTAGCTGTTTGTGACAACTCCAACCTGCTCGTTCTCTTTTTGAGGGTTTTTTCTATTTTTGTGGCTCTCGTAGGGTTTTCACCTTGTGTTGAACTCTCTAAAGTTACGCCCGATAGTTGAAAAGGAAACGTACGCCTGTGACTTGCTGTGCAGTCAGAAAGGGGTTTTTCTTATCAAACAATGTTCTGGTCTTGCACAAACCTCTTTCTATCAGGCAGTTTTCACCCTTGCTTCATTATTATTATTTTGATTGAACTGTTGATTTTGCCAACCCAACACACTGGTCGGTAGTTTGCTTTTCAACATGATCAATCATGTCTTGACTAACTTAAACATGTTGTGACTACACAAACGGCAGCTATTAAATAAACTCTGAGGCACTTGATCTCTGAGTATTAACGCTCAAACAAACAAGAAAGGTTCTCAAGAAATTTTGCATAACCAGCAGGTGTCCAATTACTTCTGCACAGTGGCATATTGGGTAAAAAAAAAAAAAAAAAAGTTTAATACTAATATATACCAAAGTGTAAAATTTATACGCTGCTTAACAAACTGGTCTGGATTGTAATTATACAGATAGTAGCTTGTTGAACCTTTATAAATGGTCATGTCCATCCAGCCCAGGCCTTCCTGTTGGTATCCATTCATGTCGTCAGTGAAAGGATATCCTGCCTGCTGTCCCGCCTCAATAAAAGCCCTGTGAAGAGGATGGTTGGTCTTTCCTCTGGACACGTGGAGAGGTCCACTGCCGCCCCTGTACCTGAAGCACAGAGGAAAAAAGCAAAGTTAGCAGTTCAGGAAGCTGTAGTCTGTCTGCAGAAATCATGTAAGTAAGATATTAAACCAGCGGTGTCCAGTCTGATCTCCAGTGGACCAGACCAGTAAAACCACAGCAGAATAACCTAGAAATAACCACAACTCCCAATTAGAATCACAGCTATCTGGAACTGAACAATCTAGTATTTTACTGTATGATCAAAATGACAAAAGTCAGACAAAGATAAAAAAAAACCCCACTAAAAACAGCACAAAATATTACAGAAACGAGACAAAACGACAAAAACGAGAAAAAAATGATCAAATATGAGACAAAGGACTTGAAACAAAAAAGTTTAAAAAGTGACAAAAAATTGACAAATGACAAAAATTAGACAAAAAAATACATGACAAAAACAATGCACAAAAGAACTACTAAAGCAAAACACAAAATGACAAAAATGAGAGACAAAATAACAAAAAATGTGACAAACAACCTGAACCAAAACAAAAAAGAAACTACAAATTCGACAAAAAAGTTATAAAGTGACAATAAAATGGACAAATGACAAAAATGAGACAAAAAAATTATACAAATGCAACACATGGGACAAAAAAATGACAAAAGCAAGAAACAAAATGACAAAAAAGTAGACGAACAACACAAGCGAGACAAAAAAAACACAAAACTAGAAAAGTCCTTACCAGCTGCTGTCTTTTTCTAACAACCGCTTTGAATTTGTAGCTAAAAGTCATTTAAAAAGACGTGTTTTTTTTAACTTTCCTGGCAGCAGTCGTCCAATCAGAGCTCATGAATAATTATTGATCATACATTTTTGGCAAAAGTTAAACAACATTCTATTTATTTTGTGAAACCTTTATATCTCTAAAATCTAAAATCATTTTCCAGCGTCTAACAGACGTGAACTTTCTGATGCTGTTTGTGCTGCACATTCATAGTTTTCCAGTTGGCTGTGTGTAAAAAGCCTTTCACAACAACAGCGGCAAACAAATACATCACTTCTGTTTGTGGAATCTGTTTTCCAGAAAGTCAAATCTGTCCCAAAACCACTAAAGCCGACTAGAACGTGTCTCCGTTCTTTGTGTGGTTTCCGAGCATTGAAACTGGATTGGTGTCGCACGGTGTTTACCGGCAATGATCACATTCCTGAGTCTGCATGATGTTTACTGTGATACTGAACATTAATCTGGAATGTTTTCCAGTCACCCAGGATATATTGCGAAACCTGGAGAGGCTGTGAAGGTGAGATGCCACCCGAGGTAAATGAGGCTATAATTGAATCGCTGCCTTCAGGTATTCTCATCAAATACCTGTTCTCTCCCAGCTCGTGACTCTGAGCCTTCCTGAAGTACGGCAGGCAGTGATCGTAATCCCAGCCCTCGGCGCCCTCTCTCTGCCAGCGGTTGTAGTCCTCGGCGTGGCCTCGGATGTAGACCATGGCGTTGAGGGAGGAGGAGCCTCCCCAGACGCGACCCCTCGGCCAGTACATGACCCGGTTATCCATGTGGGCCTGAGGCAGAATGTGGTAGTACCAGTTATACCTGGGGAGAAACGGAAACAGAGACGGCATGACAGCAAAAACTGGACGGATATCCATCAGACAGCAGCTCAACGATAGGTTATTATAGTGCAGGGGTGTCCAACATGCGGCCCGAGGGCCAAAAGCGGTCCTCCAGAGGGTCCAATCCGGCCCTCAAAGTGGAAAAATTACAGAGAAGACATTAACTGCAGGTTGTAAATTAGTAAAACTATAAATTTAAAATCATTTCTAGACCATGACAAGTTGTTTGGATCAGAAAGTAAAATATTAGATTGTTCATTGTTCTTTTGTCATTTTGTGTCTCATTTTTGTAATATTTTGTCTTGTTTTTGGTGGGGTTTTTTTTTTTATCTTTGTCTGATTTTTGTCATTTTGATCTTAAAGTAAAATACTAGATTGCTCAGTTCCAGTGATTATAATTAGAAGTTGTGGTTATTTATAGGTTATTCAGCTGTGGTTTTACTGGTCTGGTCCAGTGGAGATCAGACTGGGCTGAATGTGGAACCAGAACTAAAATGAGTTGGACACCCCTGGTTTATACAATAAGTCTATTCTTGATTTATTGCAAGAGTCTGAAACATCTAGTCATGGAGGTAATACTTGACTTTTTATGCATTTTTTTAGCTCTTTAATAATTCTTCCTCTTTTGCAGTGGCTGAGCAGATTTTCTAACGTGATAATTAGAAAAACTGAGCAAACAGGATGATGGTTAGCGTTTTACAGCTGATCTCGCGAATATCGGTGCGTTGATAACAGTCAAAGCGAGCCAAAATGTTACGTGGCTTTTACACTTATAGACGAGAAAGTTTTGTTTTCATGCATCTGCACCACAACATCTGAAGAGAGATAACGTAGTGACTGTACTTGTCATCACAGAGGTTGTAGGTCAGAGCGGCTGGCATGTGGATCTTCCAGGACAGGCGAGAGCTGCCCAGCCACATGTCTTTAGGTCCGGCCTCCAGCAGCAGCACGGACTCATGGGCGTCCTCGGTGAGGCGGTTGGAAAGGACGCATCCCGCCGACCCGGCCCCGACAATAACGTAGCTGTAGGACGGAGTTTTCTGACTGGCTGCAGGCGACGAGGCGGTGAAACATCTGTAGTGGTTTGAAAACGCCCATCTGGTCTTTCTGGTCTTGGGGACAGAGTGACAATCTGGCAAACAGGTAAAGAAGCACCTGCTGTCCCTCATTAATCTCCCCCGAGTCCCCGTCACAACTCTCCAGGCTCCCGTTTGGCCCAACTTGGCCAAAGACAACATCCTGGGAAGGACTTCCTTAGTCACTGGAAATCACAAAAACACACATTCAAAGATCTGGAAAAGAAATCGTCACATGTAGCTGAATAAATCCACAATTAATTAACCATTTAATACCATTTAATATGCTTTGCTGGCATGAATATCATATTAATAATAATGCCAAAGCATCAAGAACGGTGTAATAATAAACTATAAAAAAAAGGACCAAAGGCAATTTATTAAGTACAATGAAATGTCTCATTTTTTTGTCGTTTTGTCTCATTTTTGTAATGTCTTGTTTTTGTTGTTTTTTGTGGTTTTGATCCTCCAGTAAATCCTCTCTGGTTGAGTTCCAAATGAATAAATGTTGTGTTCCTTTGTAGACACTCTGTGATCTGAAAGTTGTAATGTGGAAATGATAAACTCAGGCTGAATGTTGTTGAAATGTAACTTACTTTTCTTAAGAAATTTCAGGTTGTTCATGATGTTTTGTAAAAAGATGCAGTTTTTTGCACTAAAACAAAGGAACCATTAGGAGTTGTGGTTATTTCTAGGTTATTATGCTGTGGTTTTACTGGTCTGGTCCACTGGAGATCAGACTGGACTGGATGTGGAACCTGGACTAAGATGAGTTTGACTCTCCTATAATTCAGGTTAATTCTGTATAAAAGGCTGTAATTATTAATAATAACGACGGTCTTGTAAACACTTGCTCAGCAGCAGACAGGGAGTGTTATCTAGGTCAGTAAACTGACTGCTCATATCAGCTTTTTAGTATTCAACTGAATTCTGCGGTCAGATAATATTTTCCTAACAAATGACCAGGGTGACATTAGGATAGCACTAGCATTTAAGCTACTTTTAAGCCTTTTTTCCACGTAATGTTGACGATTAAAGACCAAATATCGCAACTTCTCAGCAAACAGTTTATATGGTATATGGTCCTGTGCTACATTTATTTGACATTTCTGCTTGATAGAAATGTTTTAAAAGCTCTAAAACACCACTTAGAGGGGTTAGGCTAACTTGTTTTGGGGACTTTGACCCAGTCGTTTGTATAGATTGAACAGCTAACTACTTGTTAGCTAGTTCCGAAGTCGTTTGGACTTCACGGAGAACACTGAAATCATTGAATGAACCTTCAGACATTACTTTGAAAACAACCCGAGGTGGTGTCGGAGAAGATAAGGGCTAAAACGAGCAGAAAAAACGCCGCTACATGTTGAAACAAGCAGCGGACCTTACCGTGTTTCTGAACTGAAATTGGAGACCCGAACCAAGCCGAAGGAACCCGAAACGAGGAGCCGGACAGTGGGCGGGGGCTTAGCGAGCCGCGCTTCGGCCATACAGTCTATGGCTTCGGCTAACAAGCACTTCACGGAGAACATTGAAATCACTGAATGAACCTTCAGACATTACTTTGAAAACAACCCGAGGTGGTGTCTGAGAAATTAAGGGCCGATACGAGCAGAAAAACGCCGTTAAATGCTGAAATAAGCAGCGGACCTTACCGTGTTTCTGAACTGAAACTTGAGACCCGAACACAACCGAACCAACCCGACCCAGCCCGAACCAACCCGAAGAAATCCAAAACGAGGAGCCAGATAGTGGGCGGGGCTTAGCGAGGTGCGCTTCGGCTAACGGAACAAAATCAGCGACACACTGAATCCGAGCTTCATTCAACAAGTGCACCGGAGCTGGGATGTTTACAGCACATTATAGGAAGGGAAGTTTATTTGTATTTTTTTAAAGTACGTATATTATTTTTTTCCCGGAATAAGGCTGATGATGTGGGCATTCATCCTCATTTTCTCCTCCTGTGTCACAGCTCAGGTGGCATCACAGGAAATTGTAAGTTGAAGACTTTACAAGTTAAATATTGTTATAGTGATTTTATGTAGGTGATCTGTTTCTGTATTTCTCTTTCTTTGCAGAAAGCGGAATGTGAAGAATTTCAAGGTCATGGTAGGACTGCGTTTTAATATTTATTTATTATCATAGATGTTTGTTAGGATCATTTTTAGATTCTAACCTGATAATTACAAGTTATTTCAGAGTAATATGGATGTAAAATGTGAGACATTAATATCGCAGTTAGTGCAGTACGACTAAATCTGTGTTCTTAAACTCTATACCTCAGAATTATCCTTATTTATGATCATTTGCAGCTATGATCACATGTGAAGGTGTTTCTTATGAAGAGGATGTTACACCAGAGTCGCCCGTTTTATCATTAATACTCATTTTATTTTCAATCATTATTTTATTTCATGGTAGTTTGTGTGACAGGTGAAGAGATGCAGGAACAAGTTCTCATAAAGTCTCACATGACTACTAATAATCAGAGTAAAGTTGCTCTCTTAGCAGTGTTTTGCTTTCACAAATTGATTTCATTTAATATGATTTGAGTTCCCTTGTTTATATTCAGGGTTGTAGGTGTCTGTATCATCTCTAAAGTCCTTCTTCGCCTTTAGGTGAAGGTTTTCTTTTTGTTCTTGTCTATATTTCTTTTACCATGGGTTTTTTTTTCGTTGTTAATTTGAACTTATTGAACTTCCACTCCACCATTTAGTAATTCAATAAATATATCATGCTTATTACTATGGCTTTTATTTGTATTTACATATTAAGAGGATACAAAAAAACCACCTTTCTGTACTGAATAATTATGAGATCTGACTGTTGTCTAAAGCAATATTAATAATATTAATGAAGTATTGAGAATGAGTGCTATGCATAAAGCCTGGCCACTCTTTATTATTTACTCTCAAGAAGAGAAATCTGATGTTTAGTGTTTCGATATTTCTATATATATATATATATATTTATATATATATATATATATATATATATATATATATATATATATATATATATATATAAAAATAAAAATAAAAATAAATTAAATGAATAATTAGCTAGATTAGCACACAACTCAAAGCAAGGAAACTAGACAGTTTGAAAATTAAAGAACAAGATAATGGGTTAAAATTAAAAGTCAAAAAAATTTGAGAATTAATGATTTGGAGAGACGACGTCACGCCAAAGAACCAGGCAGCTACAAGTCAAGTAAAACAAGAGAGAACATCTAAAATAAACAGGACATAATACAGAACAAAACACTAAAACTAAGTAACACTAAAAGTAAACCCCACATAAAAGCAGGTCTATAAAAGTGGGTTTTAAGAAGTGATTTAAAAGAAGTTAGTGACTCTACAGGTCTGATCTCAGGCAGGCAAGAGTAGCGTCCTGTTACAGCAAAAATAATCTGTCAAATTTCAGTGTCAAAGAGGACACCAAGACTCCTGCTATGGATATGCAGGTTTGTTGTCAGCATCCCAAAGTCACTGGTTTGTTTGTTGTGGTTTTGTTTTGCACATGGAGGAAGGCAAAAATGGGTTTTCAGATTCAAAGGCAGGTAAATGGGTGTGTCATCAGCGTAACGGTGGATGGAGGCTTTATATTGATGGAGAAAAAATAGAGCATAAACAAAGACAGTAAATAAAATGGGCCCTGAGATGGAATCTTGAGGTACTCCACAGGTGATTGTGGCAGTAAAGGAGGAGTTAAAACAGACAGTATAATCAAATAATCCTTTATAATCTATAACATCTTTATATTTTGTTTGTAGACTTCGCAATGCTTTTTTCAAGATTCCTGGAAGTTGTTTTGTTGGTTTTAAAACACAGAATACAATATATTTCAACTGTGAAATTAACAAAGATCATCTGATTAGACAGCAGAACATTATAATATACACAAGTCTCGTGTCAGTGAGCACTGCAGTTTTCTTTTGTTCCAGGTTTTCCTCCAGTCAGCGCTGATGCTGCCCCGTCTTCTGTGGCGGACCTGAAAGTGGAGCTGGTGACAGTGGGGGGAAGGAACATGCTGAACATTAGCTGGGCAATCAACATCGACTGTAGGTGACAACACTAGAAACCTATAAAATCACTGGATGTTGTTGAATTTAAGGCAATTTGTAGATATCTGCACACAAATGATGCAGCATTCTTTGATATCACACCTACAGAATTAATTTTTAACATACATATTATGCAGTTGCAGTTGTATATTATGGCACTGTTGAGTTTCCATTGACTCCTATAACTCCGAGTTTTCTGTGTCTTTGTCACAAGAGAACAGTCATGCATTTTGCTTCTTTCACAGATTTGTTATACATCTTCTGAAATTATGACACCATCTGCTGGATCAAAAATAAACCTACAGCGATGCTAATATTTGGTTATTTGGCCACTGTCAGCTGGATGTTTTTGGTAGCCATTAACAACTTATGGTTGCATCTTCGACTCCTCTTGACAGAATGGTGCAGTTAAACTGAGTTTTTTGGCTTTCTGACACTAACTTGTCTCTTCCTAGGGTTTAAAACAAGAATTTGGGATGGCTAGTCTAAAACCTTAACTCTGATTTATCCATTTCCTGACCACTTTTGAGGCGTGTTTTGGCTCCCATTGAAACACCCGGCTGCATCCAACCTTTTGGCTGATTATTTTAGGTTTTAATGAAGAATATGGAGGTAATTCTCCTTCTTCATTATTCCATTTACTTTGTGTAAAGAACGAGTTCCACTGGCATCAAAACAGCATGATACTACCACCACCATGCTTGAAGTTAGGGATCTCATCTGCTCTACTTTTTCTGCTCATTGTGGTGAAATAGCTCTTTAATCTGTTCTAACTAAATCTGATGAGTGAACCAAATGGGCATTATTTCAATTGAGAGTTATATGAGTCATCAGAAACTCCAGACTGCCGTGATATGTATAGTTTTGTTCACAGCTGTGTATTCTAATGAGAAGAAAATATCTGATTGATTATCACTGATGATTAACTGTGATTTGACCCTGTAGTGTTTTTCCGATAACAAACGAGAGGTTTATTTATCACTCATTATCTTGTTTAAATGACAAATAGGACTTGAGTCTGGTTGAGGAGACACTGGACAAGAAAGAGTTTAAATCATCTGTATACATATATTATCTAGTACACTTTTCCCCCTATATTAAGACGCCGTATTGCAGAATTACTCCTCGCTTTTAGCATCAAGTTAGGGGGCTTAAATGCACAAGTGAAAATCTCCAGAATTGTACAAATTGAAAGGGTTTAATTAAGGAAATCAGAAAAAAGTCAGAAAATATAAATTGCTACACCAAAAATGTATTTTTTAGAAATATCATTTTGACACCTGCCAAACACTAATGTGTTCAAACTATTGTACAACAAGAGATGTTGTTAAATATTTAAACCAGAGGTGTCCAACTCATTCTAGTCCAGGTTCCATATTCAGTCCAGTTTGATCTCCAGTGGACCAGTAAAACCACAGCATAATAACCTATAAACAACCACAACTCCTAATTAGAATCACAGCTATCTGGAACTGAACAATCTAGTATTTTACTTCATGATCAAACCGACAAAAGTCAGACAAACAGAGACAAAAACCCCACCAAAACAACACAAAATATTACAGAAACCAGACACAAAACAACAAAAACTAGAAAAAAATGACAAAATATGAGAGAAACGACTCGAAACAAAACAAAATAGAGACAAAAAATTTTTTATAAGTTACACAGCGACACAAAAAAACGAGACAAAAAAACACAAAACAACCAAAACGATGCACAAAAGGACAAATAAAGCAAGACATAAAATGACAAAAGTGAGGCACAAAATGACAAAAAATGAGACAAACAACCTGAAACTAAACAAAAAAAGAGACTACAAATTCGACAAAAAGTTGCAAAGCAACAAAAAAATGGATAAACGACAAAAATTAGACAAAAAAATTATACAAATGACACAAGACAAAAAATGACAAAAGCGAGAAACAAAACGACAAAGTTGACAAACAACACAAGCAAGACAAAAAAAACACAAAACGACAAAAACCAGAAACAAAACGATAAAAGTCAGACAACAAACAAGACAAACTAAATATTACAAAAATGAGACACAAAATGACAAAAACGAGAAAAAAATGACAAAATATGAGACAAATGACTTGAAACAAAACAAAAAGAGGCAAAAATTTTATAAAAATTGCAAAGCGACAAAAAAATGGGTAAATGACGTAAGCGAGACAAAACACAAAACGACAAAAACAATACACAAAAGAACAAATCAAGCAAAAACACAAAACAAGAAGATTAGACAAAAAACAACAAAAACAACATTAAATATTACAAAAATGAGACACAAAACAAGCAAAACATAAAATGACAAAATAAGACAAAAAACACAAGCGAGACAAAAAGGAAACACAAAATGACAAACACCAGAAACAAAACGACAAGTCAAACAAAAAGCAACAAAAATGACATTAAATATTACAAAAATGAGACACAAAACGACAAAAGAACAATGAACAATCTAGTATTTTACTTTCTGATCCAAACAACTTGTCATGGTCTAGAAATTATTTTAAATTTGTAGTTTTACTAATTTACAATCTGCAGTTAATGTCTTCTCTGGAATTTTTCCACTTTGAGGGCCGGATTGGACCCTCTGGAGGACCACTTTTGGCCCACAGGCTGCATGTTGGACACCCCTGGTTTAAAATAATATGTAGATATAGTTTATACAGTGGCGTTTTTAATCCCTGTGTCTAAAACTAAAGGCTAGCTGAAGCCAGACCAGTTGATCCCAGCCTCTCATAAATCTGTCATTTCCTCTCTACAGCCAGTATTCGTCACCTGAACGGCACCCGGATCATGATTTCAGGGGAACCAGAGTACCGCTGTGAATACAACCCACCTCTGGCCCAAATACAACGCTTTGAATCAAAGCAGGTATCATGAATTCAGCTTCAATGGACCTGATAATCCATTTTTGTGTCTTTAAAGAGCATGGTTTTGACATGATGGTCCCGTCAGAAGGATCTGAGACACAGAAAATTTTAAATCCGCTGCAATAATCGCCTCTTTCTTTCCACTCTAGAAATGGTTTCATTATTTAGTAAAAGCAAGTCATGGCTTCTGTGATATACAAGCTGCCAATCTCCCTTTGCCTCCTCTGGGCAGCGGCAGTCCTTACAAGGACGCCAGTCTCGAGATCCCCCGTCCAACGGGTAAGGTCTTTTTTTATTTTTTTGTATTATTATTATTATTATTATTATTATTATTATTATTATTATTATTATTATTATTATTTTTATTTACAGCTTTTCAAAAAGCAAAAACATGGAAGATTTTATTGTGTTAAAATATGTAGTCTATGTGTCCCTAACATCGTACTAAAACAGTTTTTTTACTACTACAGGATAATGAATATGTACATTTTTGTCAAAACACAAGATGTTTACAAGATATAACACCACGAAAAGAATTAAAATCTTTAGGTCAGGGGTGTCCAACATGAGGACTGTAGGCCAAAAGCGGTCCTCCAGAGGGTCCAATCCGGCCCTCCAAGTGTAAAAATTCCAGAGAAGACGTTAACTGCAGATTGTAAATTAGTAAAACTATAAATTTAAAATCATTTCTAGACCATGACAAGTTGTTTGGATCATAAAGTAAAATACTAGATTGCTCTTTGTTCTTTTGTCATTTTGTGTCTCATTTTTGGTACATTTAATGTTTTTTCTGTCTGACTTTTGTCATTTTGTGCTTTTTTCTCGCTTGTGTTTTTTGTCTTATTTTTGTCATTTTATGTTTTGCTTTGTTTTTTGCTTTGTGTATTGTTTTTCTCATTTTGTGTTTTTTTTGTGTTGCTTGTCTTGTTTATCTATTTTTTTGTCGTTGTGTTTCTCACTTTCATTATTTTTTGTCTTGTGTCATTTGTATAATTTTTTTGTCTCATTTTTGTCGTTTGTCCATTTTTTATTGCTTTGTAACTTTTTTGTCGAATTTGTAGTCTCTTTTTTGATTAGTTTTGGGTTGTTTGTCTCATTTTTTGTCATTTTGTGCCTCATTTTTGTCATTTTATGTTTTGCTTTATTTGTTCTTTTGTGCATCGTTTTTGTCGTTTTGTGTTTTTGTCTCGATTTTGTCGTTTTCCCATTTTTTTGCCGCATTGTAGCTTTTTTCAAATTGTTTGTCTCTTTTTTGTTTTGTTTCGAGTCGCTTCTCTTATATTTTGTCTTTTTTTCTCATTTTTGTTATTTTGTGTCTCGTTTCTGTAATATTTTGTGTTGTTTTGGTGTTTTTTTTTATTTTCTTTATTTTTGTCTGACTTTTGTCGTTTGGATCATAAAGTAAAATACTAGATTGTTCAGTTCCAGATAGCTGTGATTCTAATTAGGAGTTGTGGTTGTTTATAGGTTATTATGGTGTGGTTTTACTGGTCCACTGGAGATCAAACTGGACTGAATATGGAACCTGTTTGACACCCCTGATTTAAACCCTTCTTTCTGTTTTTATTTTTTAGCAGCTTTTCCTTCAGTTATGCCAGGGTCTGCTGAATTTTCTGAAGGTAAGCACTTCATTTTAAGTCAGTTCATTTGTAATTCCGTTTTTTGTCTGTCATGGGGCAAAGTGAGGTAAATGATTCAGAACATTGTTTGAAGATGTAAGGCAGTAACGGAAACATCCTACGAGGTGGTACTGTAGCACCGTATGTTGTTCGGTTGAATTAAGCAAATTCTATATTTTTGTCCCTTCGACCGGCGTTCAGCAGAGGACGTCATGTTTCGCGGCGAGATACGTTTTACTGTTGTTGAAGAAGGTGGTATGTACAAGGATAGTTGGCAATAAAAAAAAAAGAAACCGGTGTCCATCGCAACTCCGAGCCCCGGCGTCTGCTTCTTCTCGCTGCAAGACAATCTGCACCCAAATTTAATGACACACAACGCAGAGCTACGCAGGGTTTGTGGAGAGGCGACCCACCTGTGGGTTACACACACTTACTAAAATCCAGAAATAAAACGATGTATGTCAATTTAGTCAGAGTTAAAAATGACCAGTCCATAGCTGGCAAAGATTTTCCACACACCAAAGGTTAAAAAAAAAGCCAAAACTGCAAGTAAACTGTATAAATACTAACTGTAATACTGACCATTACTCACTGTTTGTTCATCACACCTTTTTATTGTAGCTGAGATCACTACTGAGCCCACGCCTCCAGGTAAGACTCAGGAGTATTGAAAGCACCGTCAGCGTTCTCTCTGAATCATTTTAACCTCAGGATTACATCATGGGTTTTACTGTTTGTCTGTCCAGGCCTGAAAACGAAAGATGTCATCGTTGCAGTTTTTGGAAGCCTGGCTGGTTTGGTGATCCTGAGTTCCTGCTACCTGATCTGTAAATAAAACACTTTTTAAAGAGAATCAGATAAGAACGTAAACTACACTTAACCCTCGTGTCGTGCTGCGGGTCAAAACTGACCCGTTTAAAATTTTGAAAATATGGGAAAAAATATATATTTTGGCAGTGAAACTTCTGATGTCCACATTTTCAACATTTTTGGGAAATCTTTGAACATTTTTTGGTGGAAAAAAAGAAATGTTAAAAATGTTTCTGAAGAACATTCACCATAAAAATCAACCAAAATCCAGCGAAATTCGCTGGATTTTGGTTGATTTTTATGTGAATGTTCTTAAAGAAAATATTAGAAGTTTTACTGATATATATGGAATCACTTTAGATATTTTTAGGATTTTTTGCAAGATTTTTACTAAATTTTTGAAAATATTTACAAGAATTTTCTTGCCAAATTTGGGAGGGTTTTTTTGCTGAATTTTGGGAATTTTTTGGTGTCCGTAAATGAGGACACCAGGAGGGTTAATGCATCCTTCTTGTAGTTGTGCTGAATTACTTATTTTTAAATGTTCTTTTCGAGAGAATGCCTTCTGAACTTGCTAGTCTTGTGAACATGACTGGATACAACCTGAGCTACTTGGCTACTTGCAACATGCTTTATCTACAACAATCTGTCTATGACATTGCAAAATAACTTGGCTTTGACTGCTATCTGGCTAAATGTCATCTTGCAATGCAAACACACTAGATTCAGAAGTTTGATGAAGGAAGCAACCAAGCAAATCAGGACTTGGCTAACTAACTTTCTTTTCTTTAATGTTTTGTCACTCCTCAGACAAAAACTTTGGACTGAATGTTGCCACCTCATTGGGTTTCCAGAAGTTACCCGACGCAGTTCCCGTCCCCATCCTCGTGGTCTACCCAGCTGAGAACTCGGCCTTCCAGCGGGCCGTGGTGGTGCTGGCCGAGTTCCTGCAGTGGCACGGCGGCTGCAGCGTGGCCTTGGACATGTGGCACCAGGGGAAGGTGGCCGAGCTGGGGCCGATGCGCTGGCTGGCGGAGCAGGTGAAGGCGGCGGACCGAGTGCTCATCGTCTGCCCAGGAGTGGAGACGGTAAGCTCCAGTTTCCCTTCATTTATTTGCTGTCTTAGTGGATATTATTTTTATTGTAATGTTGGTAACATGAGGAAATTCAGTCCAAACTCAGTCCTGTAAATCCCAAATATAGAAAGAAAATGAGCAAAAGGAATATATATAGGTAGGGCCTTAGGATGGTTGCCTGGCTTCTTGAATGGATTGTGTACCACCTGAGGTTGCTGGAGCAGGTACTTGGGTACCTGGTGTTGCTGGAAGACCTTGGGTTGGTAGGGGACCCAAGGTATATACACTACTGGTCAAAAGTTTGGTCTCACCCAGGTAAGTCCATGTTTTCCAGTAAAACTCCCACTTTTCTCCATGTGCTAACATAACTGCACAAGGGTTTTCTAATCATCAATTAGCCTTTCAACACCATTAGCTAACAAGATGGTGAGCTTGAAAACATGGAGTGGCAGCACATTCTCCAGACTTAAACCCATGGAGCTGGTTTGGGATGAAGTGGACAGAAGAAGTGCCACATTTATGGGAACTTCTGCTACAGAGCTGGAAGAACTTTCTGAACAATATTTGGTTCCATTGATGAAAGAATGAGTGAGTTCAGCTGTTTTATCTGCCAAAGGAGGAACTTTAATGAATCCAAAGTTAGGAAGACATTTTGGTTTTTAACTTCATTTGTTTATTTGTTCTGTGATTTAATTTCAGAGAACAATGAGGCATTAACAGCAGTGGGTTTTTACAGGGTTAAACAGAAGAAGCACAATAAGGATTTTCAAAAACTCAGTAGAGTAAAACACCACAGTGAGTGTTTGATTGCTGCCGTTGAGGGAGTTTGTTGAGCTGCAATAAAGTGATGATGAGAAACAGACACATGAATATATGTGTCATTTCATAACAAAAACAATAGCTGAGAGTCTCTTCTGGTCTCTTCTCTTTGGACATTTGCTGGGTTTCTCTGTTTAATATCTTTAAGTGCTTTGAGGTGACATACCGTTGTGAATTAGTGCTCTATAAATAGAATTTAATTGAAGTGAACTGAATCGAATTTTCTTCTCTTTTGAGATTTTTTTTAGGTTTCTCTGTTTAAAAGTGTAGTTTTTTCACCTGAATATGTAAAGTGTTTTTTAGAAGACATGTTGTAAATTAGTGCTGTATAATTAAAGATCAATTGAACTGAATTGTCTTCTCCTCTCAGACCGTCCAGTGTCCTCCTCACCACAGCTTCCCAGAACCCTCCATCCCAGCTGCAGCTCGTGACCTCTACCCTCTGGTCCTCAACATGGTGGCGAGCCACGCAAAGAGCGCTGGCGAGCTGGCCAAGTTCTGGGTGGTGCAGCTGGGCGAGCGGCAGGACAAGAAACCGTCCACCTTGGCGCCGGAGCTGAGGACCTGCAGGACTTTTCGTCTGATGAAGGATCTAAAGAAGCTCTGCAAGGGTCTTCATGCTGCGAGGTGGAGCGACAGGAAGATATCAGACCTGCTGCTCAGACTGGGATTCTCCTACAGCGAGAAGAGCACAGAAAAGTTAACGGAAGCAGTGGAGATGCTGAGGGGGAATCAGACAAGATCTTCCAAAGAGACGCAACCAGCGTAATCAGCACCGTGTGAACATCTGGAATGGGAATGTTGTGACTGATGGAGGAAGAAGATGGTCAGATGATTAGTGCATAGCAGGCTACTGATTATAGCTTTCTGTTGTAGACAATACAGTTATTTATTTAGTTTATGCATAGATAGGTAGGTAGGTGGATGGATGGATGGATGGATGGATGGATGGATGGATGGATGGATAGATAGATACATAGATAGATAGATAGATAGATAGATAGATAGATAGATAGATAGATGGATGGATGGATGGATGGATGGATGGATGGATGGATGGATGGATGGATGGATGGATGGATGGATGGATGGATGGATGGATAGATAGATAGATAGATAGATAGATAGATAGATAGATAGATAGATAGATAGATAGATAGATAGATAGATAGATAGATAGATAGATAGATAGATAGATAGATAGATAAAGATAAAGATAAAAGTTCTTTATTTCTCCCCACGCCAGGGGAAATTTACATTGTTACAGCAGCTTATGTAACAGTAGGTGTAGTTATAAGAATAAAATAATAGAACAATAGTAATAATATTTACAATATATACAAGAGTGAGAGATGGGGATAAAGTGGCTTAAACAGAAAGATAGATAGATAGATAGAAGGACAACTGGAGAACCACACCATACATCCTATAATGCAATAGTAGAAGTTGGTCGATTTTCTGAGTGTCTCTGCTGGGTCTTCTTCACCACTTCCCTGGTGTTCACTCCCTATGTCAGATCCTCTGAGAAATGAACACCTTGGTACTTGAAAGTCCCTCCCTGTTCCACTTCTTCTCCAGTGACTGGCATGTGTTGTGTCCTCATTGTGTTTCCTGAAGTCAGCCACAAGCTCCTTTGTCCTGTTGGTGCTGAGGAGGAGGTCATTGTTCTGACACCAGGACGTGAGGGCCGGGACCTCTTCCTGGTTGGTTATCCACCCACCACGGCTGTCATCTGCAGATCTGTATGTGTAGTTTGAGTAATGAGTGGCAGTGCAGTTGTGTGTGAAAAGTGAGCATAAGAGTGTAGTGAGAGGACAACGTTGGGGGCTGTTGATGTGGAGGATGGTGTTTGAGGAGATGAGGTCTCCGATTCTGTTAGAGAGGAAGTTCTTCACCTAAATCTGATGACTTAATCTATTGCTCCTGTCTGTGTTTTAAATCTTTGGTTTGGAATAAAATCAAAGCTACTAATTTCTACTTTCCAAAGACATGCTACTTTATTCAGACTTGCTCCTCTAGTGTCTGTCGTCATGTAGAGAATGTAAACTGCTTCAGCTTCTTTTTGCCCTTTTTGTATAAAATGTCCAAACAGTAATTCATTTGTTGTATTTGTTTGTTTTTTCTTTAAAAATCATTGAAAAGAAAGAGGTGCTTTGTTCCAGAATCTATTTTCTAATTCATAGTAAAAGCAGCATGCTCTCTGATAATGATCTGTGTAGTTTCATAATCTGATAAATTGAATTTTGTCCTCACAGCAGAAGATCCTGAGCTGAAACCCACCTGTGCTCAGTAGGGCTTTTCTGTGTTGACAGTTTTACATCGTTTCCTCCCACATTGCAAACACCGAAAAGCCCTAAACAGTTTGCAGATGTGAGCATGTTTTTGTCTGTCTGAACTGTGTGATATACTGGGAAGTCATCCAGCTCAACCAGCTTCTCTCCCAGTGCCTCCCCTGACAGAGAACCCTGCTGTCAGCTGATCACAGCGAGTCGTCCTACTGGGCCATCTGCCAAAGATATAAGTAGCAGCAGAATATGCAGCTCTACAATTACAGCATGATGGTACACAGGTCAGATGATGGAATGTGTAGAAATGAATGCCTATGTTAGATGTTTCAGCTGAGAAACTGACTTTATTGGTCCAGGAATGCATTCAGGAACTATAATAATGATCAGCATCAGGATCACTTTTAGTGGCTGAGTACATACACGACATACAAGGAATTTGGTTTCAGCTGTTGGTGTCACCCTAGGAATATGGAAGAGAATAATAACAATCATAAAAAGAAACTATAGAAAGAACAGGGAAAAAGTAGTAGTAATAAAAATAAATATAACACAGTATACACAGATATTTATGAGCTAGAAAGGAGTATATAAACACAGTAGTGCAACATGGTAAAACTAGATGATGATACAGAGCAAAAAGCAGAGAATGCTGTTCCTAGTGCATTTTCAACATTTTTGAGAAATCTATGAACGTTTTTTGGTGGAAAAAAAGAAATGTTAAAAATGTTTCTTAAGAACACGGGAACATTTGAATGTTCTTACAGAAAATATTAGAAGTTTTACTGATATATATGGAATCACTTTAGATATTTTTAGGATTTTTTTGGAAGATTTTTACTCATTATTTGAAAATATTTACAAGAATTTTCTTGCCAAATTTGGGGGATTTTTTTAAAAAAATTTTAAGGGAAACTTTTAAGGAATTATTGGAATTTTCTTCCTGAAGGTTTTGCAAATTTTCAGAAATTTGTGGAATTTTTTTGCTGAATTTTTGGATTTTTTTTCAGACAAGGGAACAATATTTTTTGGTGCCAGTAAATGAGGACAACAGGAGGATTAATACATCTCAAATTAAGAGGTTACATGAAAGCAAAAATCTATTTTTTAGTGAAAAACTGCTTTTTTTTTAGCATGTCTGGCTTATTTTAAGACACCTAAGCTTGACAATCCTGGTAAAATAGAGCTAAAATAAGCTTTCCAACTAATTTTAAGATCTCAAGATTCTAAATGTCATTGGCAGATTTTTTCACTCATTTCAAGGTAAAAGTTCCTTGAAATAATTTTTTTGTCTTGTTTTGAGAGGGGCATTATTTTCCAGTGCTGGTAGACGTTACAGGACACTTAGACTCAAAACCAACAGACTCAAAAACAGCTTTAATCCCCAAGCTGTAAATATCTGCTCCCTCCCCTCTGAATGATAATATCACATACCTACAGGTGCAATATTTATGTGTCAGTGAACTCATATCATGTGCAGTAGTCATGTGTAGAGCAGGTCTCTAGACACAAACCGTTTCCACACTGGATATTTTGCTCTTATATTTCGGTTGTATGTCAGATCAGGATGATGACTGTCGTGTTGTGTGCAAACTTCAGGAGTTTAACAGCTGGGTGCTTGGAGGAGCAGTCGTTGGTGTAGAGGAAGAAGAGTAGTGGAGACAGACAATCAAACAAGATATAGGAGACAAGTCAGAGCAGTCAGTTAATATAAATAGTAAAAATGACACTTTTATATCTATAATGTTTGCAGGAAAGGATGGTTTGGGGGGCACTCACTCATCTGAAACCAAGAAGGTTACCAGACTTCATTTGTGGATATTTCCTATAATCTCCTGAGAACTGAGGGGAAACAAAACTATCTTTCAATTTAACTTTCTATATGATTTTCTGCCTTTTTGGAGCTAAAACAACTCACAATTTAGAATTTTACTAAAATATGTCCACTGTAGTGGACAACAGAATGATTTCACTGTAAAAAAAAACAAACAAAAAAACCCAGCAACACTTCAAAATCAAAATAGACTGACATGAAAACAAAAATCTCAATCCATTTTCTAATGAAACTTCAAGAAAGTAAATTAAACTGAACATGAACATAAATTCCATTCTCAACGGTCAGGAGGCAAAGTTCCCCTCATTCCACCCAAACACATGAGACATCACTGGATAGACCAGGAAGTCCTCTACTGAGCACATCAGGATTTAAACAAGTCTAAAGACAGAGAACATAAACAGAAGTCAGTACACAGCATACACTGTGTATATATGGTACAAAGGACAGAATGAATGGGCGGGGCCTCAGGAGGATATGAGCGGAAATCTTTTGACGAATAGAAATCGCCGCTTTATTGCCATGTGATCAAACACGGAAGTAGCTTGTACCGCTGCAGCAGCTTGTCATGAGGCTGAAAGATTTTTAGTTTGAGGTTGAAAGTTAAAGAAAGAAGACGTTATTTCTGATTAGTTAGTGGACTAAATTAAAGCGTGGCGATGACTCAGGCCGACAAAGAGCAGGATAACGGCAAGGAGAAAGAAAAGGAGAAAGAAAAGGAGCAGCAGCGAGGAGTGAAGAGACCCATCGCTCCTCCGGTGGTTCCAGAACCTCCACAGGAGGTAAGAATGAAGATAAAAAATAATATCTGAAGGCCCAGAGCCTCCACAGGAGGTGAGAGGAAAACTATAATGGAGATAAAAGTCCTATCTGAATGTCTATAAGTCAGGGTAGCATTTCCCAAATCCCTCAAATGTTGCCCTCCTCCAAAGGGAAACTGAATAGAAGAGAGTTTAATTCTCATTTTGAATGAATTCTGTCCAGATGAACATTTATACTTTGCCTAACTTCTCAGCTAAAAATCCCTCTAATATATTAGTGTGTGGACAAGACCCCTGAGCTTGCATTGTCATAAAGGGGATCTTTTTAAACGTGAAAAAGAGAAAACATTCACTGGATCCAACAGCCATAAGGGGAAAAATTCAAAAGATCAAATTCAACATTAAAAAAGTAACTTTGTGCAAAAAAAATTAATGTGAAATGCACCTTAAAAGAGCATTTCCTATTTTCGGAATTATATACTGCAGTTGTAATGTTCACATATTTCTGGTCTGCTGAAAATCTGCCATTTCTTCCTCTTTCACAGCAAATCCAGAGTAACTTCATCGTGGTCATCCACCCCGGGTCCAGGATGCTTCGTATTGGCCGAGCCACAGACACTCTGCCGGTCGCCGTCCCTCACGTGATCGCACGGAGACACAAGCAGAGCGGACAGCCCAGACATGAAGACGCCTGGCTGCTGAGAGACGGTCTAAATGTACATACCTCTCAATCACAACGTCATCTCCACTGTTTTCAAATGAAGTTCATGTTGGAGTCGTGCTTTATTTAGGCTTCTGTCCAACAGAAATCAGAGAGCAACGAGCAGCGGCAGAACGGCCTGAAGATGGTCGACCAGGCCATCTGGTCCAAGAAGATGTCCAACGGGGTGCGGAGGACTCCTGTGTCGGCTGAACAGGTTGGTCTGTCTGCTCATGAGTTCTTAATGTTGACACTATGGTCTTATGTGATTATTACTCTCTTTTTAGTCAATTCTATCTGCAGTTGCCTCAGAAAGGAAATCCTGTCCAGGTTTCCTCTAAAGTGGCTAAAATAACTTGCTCAGAATGAGTCAGAATTGTCCTCAATGATTCAATAATTGTTCAAAATGACTCAAAACTGGTTCAGACTACCTTGAAATCGGCCCAAACTGACTTTGAAATGGTCCATAATGGCTTCAAATTTGTCCACAATGACTCAGCGTTTGTCTAAAATGATAATAACTTGTTTGAAACATCTCAAAAATGGTCCAAAAGAACTTAAAACATGTCAAGGTTGTCTGAAATGACTCCAGTGTTATCCTAAAGGATTCAGTATGTACCATTAGCTAACACAATGTAGCATTAGAACACAGGAGTGATGGTTGCTGGAAATGTTCCTCTGTACCCCTATGGAGATATTCCATTAAAAATCAGCTGTTTCCAGCTACAATAGTCATTTACCACATTAACAATGTCTACACTGGATTTATTACTTATTTAATGTTATCTTCATTGAAAAAAACTGCTTTTCTTTCAAAAATAAGGACATTTCCTAGTGACCCCAGACTTTTGAACGGTACTCCCTCCACCTGGACAGGTGTTCCTGTCTTTCTGGAGCTGAGGGTCATCAGCTGATGAGCCATACCTGGTATCAAGTGGCTCAGCTCTATGTAACCTCCCTCATTCCTACTGCAGCTTTTTGACAGCAGCTGCTGCCTGCGGGAGCTTCAGCTGCATGCTTTTGTACTTTCTCTTTGTGGTTTGTTGTGCACGTTTTGGATTGTTTGGTTACAATAAAATCATTTTTATTCATCATACTGGTTTGTCTCCCCATTTTGTTGCAGCCTTTGAGCCAAGCTGTAACACTGTATGTTAATAATAAATCTATCTGTGTCAGCGGTGAATGCTTTAGCGGTTATAAATCTGACTTATACCAGTTGTGATGTTTGTGTGTTTAGGCCCGAGCCTACAACTGTCAGATCCGTCCAGCTGTTCTAGACAGCAGCTCCAGGGTGAAGTGGACGAACACGAGTCATCATCCTCCACATCTGGTGGGAGAGGAGGTCAGTGCACGTCTGTGAAGAAGCCGTGTGAAGCTGTTTAATTTGTTTTTATTGACCCTCCTTCCTCCTGCCATCCTCCAGGCCGTGTTTGTGAACCCCTCCGACTGCTATAACGTCCACTGGCCCATGGTGAGAGGTCAGCTCAACCTCCACACTGGTCCTGGAGGCTCGCTGACCGCCGTCCTGGCCGACCTCGAGACCATCTGGAGTCACGTCATCCAGAAGCACCTGGAGATCCCTCTGAAAGATCTAAAGGTAGGAGGGACCTTCATTTGTGTTCCTTTTGGAGTCAAAATTAAAAGCGGTGCTGAATATGTTGAAACCGGAAAACGATAAACACTGAAAGAAGACAGATAAAAGGATATAGGAACTGAAATAAGATTTAAGCATGCTAAAATATACTGAAAATACAGTAAAAATATAGTACAAATACAGTGCGATACAAATACATGCAATTATTGTGAAAATACAGTAAAAATACGATAAAAATATAGAAAAAATGCAGTTCACATCTCGAAAAAACATAGTAAAATTACAGAAGAAATACAATAAAATATTGTAAAATATAGTAAAAAATAGTCTAAAAATATATTTAAAATACTGTAAAAATATATAGTAAAAATATAGTCAAATATATTGAAAATACAGTAAAAAATATATCCATTTACATGGAGCTGTCTGAGTCTTTCTGATTAAAAATCATCTCTTTAGCATGTTCTAGTATGCTTTAGTATGTGCTTCAGTGTGCTTTACAAACTCTTCAGTATGTCTATACAGACTAAAGAGTTGATGATTGAAACGCTCTTCACATATTGATGCTTCCTGTTTGTCCCTGCCAGTATTACAGATGCATCCTATTGGTCCCCAACATCTACAACAGACAGCACATCAAGGAAGTAGTCAACATGCTGCTGCTAAATATGGGCTTCTCAGGTATACACACACTGGACAGGTACACACACACTGTACAAGTAAGTCTAGTATACAACAGAAGTGAGTACACCGTTCTGCAAAATCTCTGAAATGTCCAATGATTCTATGTTGTTTACTGATCACTTTTAAAGCTCAGCAGGGTCTAATCCCAGCTACATTTATGATCTGTTGACCCCATATGATCCTGCGGCAGCCTCAGATCTTCAGGTGGATCCTTCTGCTCGTTCCAAAGTCGAGGCTTAACGTTCTTTAAACCCACTTTTATAGACTTGCTTTTATGTGAGGTTTACGTTTATCTTTATTTAGTTTTAGCGTTTTATTCTGTATTGTGTCCTGTTTATTTTAGATCTTCTCTGGTTTTATTTGACTTTTAGCTGCCTGGTTCTTTGGTGTGATGTCGTCTCTCTAATTCTTTAATTCTCTGACTTCTTGATTTTTTTTTTTTAAATTTCTAACTTTAACCCTCAATCTTGTTCTTTAATTTTCAAACTGTCTAGTTCCTTTGTTTGTTGTGATTGCTAATCTAGCTAATTATTCATTTAATTTGTCATCATTTCTATTTATTTTAACTGACTTGTTTGATTGTCTGTGTTTCATGTTTTAACTGTCAAAGCTCTTTGAACGCTGTTCTTAAGACTGCTATAGAATTATTTTTTTTTTTCCAGCTGCTCCTTCCTGTGTGGGTTGTGTTGCTCCACATTTCTCTTTAAGACACTCCAACGGTGTTCTGTTGAATTCAAGTCAGGCGTTAAACTTTGTCAGCTAATAGTTCCTTAGAAATTCTCGTGAGGTTTTGTCAGCGTACGTTGGATGGTTCTCATGCTGGAATATTTGTCTTCTGCAAACTTGTAGTCATTTTATCAGTCACTATTTTGGTTTATCCATATGCATTCACTGTGTTTTCTACAATACGTCTTCTCCACAACACCTTCTGACCTCATGCAGCTCCATATCATCTCACCAGACGTCCTCATTTTGTTTCAGTGGTCAGAACTTTTCTAACTTGTGTCAGTAATCACAGATATGCTCACGTTTGTTGCATTTTCCACTTTTGGGCCTGAAATTTATGTATAATCTTACTAAAGAGTCTTTGTTCATCAGAGGAAATCCTCTCCTAGTCAGCTCAGAAACAGTGTGGTTATTAAGAGATGAAACACTGGAATCATTTCACATTTCAGGTATATAACCCACTTCTGCTGTATAAAGTGTTCTATACATGCTGTTATAAAACTCCCCCGTGGTACCATCGTGTGTGTGTGTGTGTGTGTGTGTGTGTGTGTGTGTGTGTGTGTAGCTATCATTGTGCACCAGGAGTCAGTCTGCGCTACGTTTGGCAGCGGGTTGAGCAGCGCTTGTGTCGTGGACGTCGGCGACCAGAAGACGAGTCTCTGCTGCGTAGAGGACGGAGTGTCTCACCGGAACTCCAGGTGGGACCAAGAATGCTTTTAGGTTTAATTATATCTATAAAAAAAGAATTTACTAGTGAATATTTGGTGATATTTTCATGTTGATATCTCACCTTTAGGGCAGCAGTTTGTATCTCGTCTGTTCTGTCTACTGCAGGTTGAGTTTGGCATACGGCGGATCAGATGTGACCAGAACCTTCTTCTGGCTCCTGCAGAGGGCTGGGTTTCCCTACAGAGACTGTCAGCTGTCCAACAGGCTGGACTGTCAGCTCCTCCAGCATCTCAAAGAGACATTCTGCCATCTAGATCAGGTATGTGTTGAGTCTGTATGTTTATACCAGGAGAGTCAAACTCATCTTAGTCCAGGTTCCACATTCAGTCCAGTTTGATCTCCAGTAAAACCACAGCATAATAACCTAGAAATAACCACAACTCCTAATGGTTCCTTTGTTTTAGTGCAAAAAAAGTTCACATTTGAGGAATTATCTTTTACAAAACATTCTGAGCTACCTGAAATTTCTTAAGAAAAATAAATTCAGTTTCAGCAACATTCAGCCTCAGTTTCTCATTTCCACATTACAACTTCCAGATCACAGAGTGTCGACAAAGGAACACAACATTTAGTCATCTGGAACTGAACCAGAGAGGATTTTACTTTATGATCAAAATGACAAAAGTCAGACAAAACACCAAAAACAAGACAAAACATTACAAAAATGAGACACAAAACAACAAAAATGAAAAAAAAGACAAAATATGAGACAAACGACTTGAAACAAAACAGAGACAAAAAAATTAGAAAAAAATTACAAGGCGACAAAAAAAATGGGCAAACAACATAAGCGAGACAAAAAAACACAAAACGACAAAAATGAGACAACCTGACACAAAACAAAAAAGAGACTACAAATTTGATGTTACAAAGCGACCAAATAAATGGACAAACAACAAAAACAAGACAAATAACATAAATGACACAAACAGGACAAAAAATAACGAAAATGAGAAACACAATGTCAAAAAATAGACAAACTGCACTAGCAAGACAAAAAATGCAAAACGACAAAAACGAGACACAAAACAACAAATAAAGCAAAACACAAAATGACAAAAGTGAGACTAAAAAGGCAGCACAAAAACATGAGAAACAAGAAAAGTCAGACAAAAAAACAAGACAAAATATTACAAAAATGAGACACAAAACAACTTGTCATGGTCTAGAAATGATTTTAAATTTATAGTTTTACTAATTTCCAATCTGCAGTTAATGTCTTCTCTGGAATTTTTACACTTTGAGGGCCGGATTGGACTCTCTGGAGGACCGCTTTTGGCCCACGGGCCGCATGTTGGACACCCCTGGTTTAGAGGACATCTGTAGCTCCTGTGTCGATGTTCTCCAGAATGGATGGAGACGTTTCCAGTTCCTCACATTAATTCCAAAGTGTCTCCTTCCTCTGTTCTTCTTAACAGGACATATCAGGACTACAAGATCACGAGTTCCAGACTCGTTTCCCAGAAGCCCCGGCTCTTCTGTACCAGGTTCGACTTGGAGATGAGAAATTACAGGTATTAGAAGTATTACAACAACACTCTGCTGTTTGAGACTTTTTAGATTATTTCATCTGCAATTTTTGCTATATTTATAAATTACTCTTCATCTCTTCATATTTGCCTGCTTGTGTTTGTGTGTTTGTCTTTTTTTAGGCACCCATGGGTCTTTTCTACCCGACCACGTTTGGTATCGTAGGTCAGAAGATGACGTCGCTTCAGTTCCGTTCCCAAGGCGACTCCGAGGATCCTCATGATGAACACTACCTGCTGGCCACGCAGAGCAAACAAGACCAGGTGATATTCAGACGTACGATTACAGCAGCCCTTCGTCTGTCGCTATGGTTACGTTCCAGACGAAAATCTGCTAATATTTATGTTGTTATTTCTGTATATTTTAAGGCTTTATAAACCCTCCCCATACCACAGAGCAGCACTATGCAGCGATCAGACGTCTGTGTGGAATTAAGGCCAGATGCTGATGATGTTTCACAGGAGACAGAGGAGGCTGATGCTACGGTCTCTGAGCCAATCAGAGCCCAGCGCTGGATGCTACGCGTTTTATTTACATTAAATATCATTTAACGACAAAAGTCAGACAAAAAAACAACCAAAACAAGACAAAATATTACAAGTGAGACACAAAATGACAAAAATTAGACAAAAATTTACATAAATGACACAAATTAGACAAAAATGACCAAAGTGAGAAAGAAAATGACAAAAAATAAACACAAGCGAGACAAAAAAACACAAAAGATACACAAAGCAATGAATAAAGTGAAACACAGAATGACAAAAAACACAAAACGACAAAAACGTGCGACAAGCAATAAGTCAGACAAAAAACTAAAACAAGACAAAATATTACAAAAGTGAGACAAAATGACAAAAAAATTCGACAAAAAGTTACAAAGCGACAAGAAAAATGAACAAATGACAAAAATGAGACAAATGTACATAAATGAAAAAAATTAGACAAAAAATGACAAAAGTGAGAAACAAAACGACAAAATAAACACAAGCGAGATAAAAAAAGATACACAAAACGAATAAAGTGAAACACAAAATGACACAAATGAGACAAAAAACACAAGGAAACGCAAAACGACAAAAACATGAAACGATAAAAGTCAGACAAAACGACAAACGCAAGACAAAATATTATAAAAATGAGGCACAAAACTCCAAAACAATGAACAATCTAGTATTTTACTTTATGATCAAAACAACTAATATGTTTTAATTATTGTTTTTCATATCGTTTTCAATTTTTAGGCTAGAAAATACTTATTTTACCTTAAAAATAATTAAAATAATGCAGCAATGGCAGAGCCGTTCTATGACTGAACTGTTGTGCTGCAATGCATCCTGGGAGTTTGGGGTGTTGGGAGTTCAAATGTCGTCAGTGTGGTTTATGTTAGTGTTCTAGTATTAGTAGTGTTTGTGTTTTATTGTGTTTGTGAGTGTGTTTGATCACTTCCTGCCACATTTTTTTTACAGTGCTGATCTCTGTGCCTGTCAAAATAAAAGCATCTGCCAGATGTAGAGGCATTAACCCTCGTGCCGTCTTAAAGTTTGAAAATGTGGAAAAAAAGTATATTTTCACAGTGAAACTTCTGATGTCCACATTTTCAACATTTTTGTGAAGTTTTTGAACATTTTTTGGTGGGGAAAAAAAGAAATGTTAAAAATGTTTCTTAAGAACATTCACATTAAAATCAACCACAATCCAGCAAAATTCACTGGATTGTGGTTGATTTTTTTTTGTGAATGCTCTTGAAGAAAATATTAGTTTTACTGATATATATGGAATCACTTTAAATATTTTTAGGATTGTTTTTGGAAGATTTTTACTCATTTTTTAAAAATATTTACAAGAATTTTCTTGCCAAATTTGGGGGATTTTTTTTTTTTAAATAAAACTTTTAGGGAAACTTTCAAAGAATTATTGGAATTTTCTCCCCGAATGTTTTGCAAATTTTCAGAAATTGGAGGAATTTTTTGCTGAAGTTTTGGATGTTTTTCAGACAAGGAAACAGTATTTTTTGGTGCCTGTAAATGAGGACAACAGGAGGGTTAATGGAAAATATTCTTTCTCCAGCGTCGTTCTTTAACGCATCTCGCCACAATAATTAATATACAAAAAGACCTATATACCGCAAAATCCAGCGATACACTGAGACCACGATATGACGAGGGACCACTGTAAATGTAATCTAGACGTTTGCTCATTCTCATTCCTTTTTGCTTCTTCTACCGTTTCCTCCAACAGTCCTCTAAATCTGCTGCAGACCGTAAGGCTGTTTCCAGACCAGGTGGAGGTCTGGACGGAGAGCTGAGCAGCCAGGGAGGGATGGGGGAGTTATCAGACCTGCCCCGGGGCTGTGGGAGCAGCGGGGGAGGGATGCAGGGGGAGATGGAGCTCCTTCCTGCCCAGGGGGAGTGCCTGATGGGGGCTGGGGAGGTGGAGGAGCCCCTGTCTGCTCACGTCTCCAGGAAGAGCGCCATCATGAGCCAGTTTGAGAGCAAAGCGCTGGGATTGGATAAGGCCGTCCTGCACAGCATCGACTGCTGTGGTAAGATGGGGAAAGAGGAGAGGGATTTAAAAGAAGCAGAGAAAAAAGTGGAAGAAGTACAGTACTGAAGGAGTAGTCAGGGATTACTTCAGAAAGAGAAAGTAATTCTGGAAATAAAACTATATCATCTTTAATATCGGCTCATTCTGCCTCAGTTACCATGTTTTTAACCCTCCTGTTGTCTTCATTTACGGGCACCAAAAAATGTTGTTTCCTTGTTTTAAAAAAATCCAAAAAATTCTGTAAAAAAAATTCCCCAAATTTCTGAAAATTTGCAAAATCTTCAGGAAGAAAATTACAATAATTCCTTAAAAGTTTCCCTTGAAAGTTTTATTTTTTATTTTTTTTAAAAATCCCTCAGATTTGGCAAGAAAATTCTTGTAAATATTTTCAAAAAATTAGTAAAAATCTTCCCAAAAAAATCCAAAAAATATCTAAAGTGATTCCATATATATCAGTAAAACTTCTAGTATTTTCTTTAACAAAATTCACATAAAAATGATGTTGATTTTTTTGTGAATATTCTTAAACATTTTTAACTTTTTCCACCAAAAAAGTGTTTTCGAAAAATGTTCAAAGATTTTCGAAAAATGTTGAAAATATGGACATCAGAAGTTTCGCTGTGGAAATATATTTTTTTCCACATTTTCAAACTTTACAACGGTTCAATTTTGACCCGCAGGTCGACGTGAGGGTTAAGTGTTTTCACAGAGGACTCAACGCTTTCTGTTATCTTTGGCCACTTTTAATATTCACCACTTTTTTTTTTTTTAAAAAGAAAAGTCAAATTGAAGTTGGTCAGACGTGGGGTGTTCGGTGAGTTGAGGCGGAATGAGCCCATAGCAATGGAACAGTCAAGCAAAAAAAATGTCCCGTTGTGACTCTTTTTGTTTGCCAGCTTCAGACGAAACCAAACGGAAGATGTACAGCTCCATCCTGGTGGTGGGAGGAGGCCTCATGTTCCACGGAGCTCAGGAGTTTCTGCTTCATCGCATCATCAACAAGATGCCACCGTCCTTCAGGAGGCTGGTGGACAACGTGGAGGTGATCACACGGCCAAAGGTGAACTGCAATACATTCTCAGAATAGCAGTGGAGGATTATTTTAGTCAGATTTGTGTAGAATTTTAAATGACGGGCTGTGTATAACTCCTGAAGAGACGGGTAACAGAATCCTGGTGCTGTGTTGTAGGACATGGATCCTCGGCTGATATCGTGGAAGGGAGGAGCTGTGCTGGCGTGTCTGGACACCACGCAGGAGATGTGGATCCACCAGAGAGAGTGGCAACGATTCGGAGTCCGGATGCTGCGAGAAAGAGCTGCTTTTGTCTGGTGAAACTGAACACATGTAGAGTGAAGCAGACTGCACAAAGACAGGTCAAATCTTAGCTGAAATATACTGAAAAATATAGAAACATTGCATGTTTTATTAAGCCTATCCATCCTGTTTAGAGGGGAATAAGTACTAAAGGACATCATTGTGCTTTACCTGACGAGGCCGCTCCAAAACTTCTAGTACATAGTAAGATAAACTTGACCCTTTTCTACCCAAAACAACAGAAATTAGATATTAAACTTTTTCTCCAAGTCTGAGAACACCATCATTTGCATGCTGGGTTTATATATTTGGTGTCCAGATTAAACTCTTGATCAAATAATGCAGAGTTGTGGTCTGAAGGATTTTCCAGAGGCAAACATTTCAACTTCTTGTATCATCTCTATACAGACAGTATTACTTTTCGAACATCATGTTGAAAACCCCCAGACAGCCTCAGTTCTGTTGACCGTTTCTAACATCAGGAACCCAGATGTTGTCTTCATTAGTTTATTTGAATAGTCTTTGATGGAGGAGGCAGTTTGTCTCCATTGTGATGTAAATAGTACTGCTCATTTTCATGTCTGAAGTGTAAATAAACCTATTGAACTTGGATACACAATCGCTGCATTTGGTAGTAGTTTAAAAAAAACACACACACACTTTAGATGATCAGAATGTTGACTTTAAACACATAATTAAATGCCAAATTCCTCTTATAGTTTCATCAACTGTTGTAGCCTCATTACTGACGGTGATAAATTATTTTCCAGGCACCAAATCAACCTCTTTAACAGTGTTTATCTTGTAATACTACAGGGTGAAACACTGATTTCAGTCTTACTCAGCTCTACGTTAGAGTCAGCTTGTGTTTTTGACAGTAAAGGAATGAGACGAAGTCAGTAGTAAAGTTTTATTTCAACAGAGGGATACAAAACAAAGATGAACTAACTGATGATTCCCAGGAGGGAGAACAGAATTACCACTGGGTCTAACAGACTAGTGTGACTGCAGATTAGGAAACAGGAAGTGATGCAGATAGCTGCTGGATCAGCTGTTCTGGCCCCTACAGGTAGGAATTCCCAGAAAAGCGTCAACAAACTGCTTGTAGCAGCAGCAGCCGATGAAGAGAGGCTTCAGCACCGCGACGTCTTTCTCTGGGTTCTGAGCAGAACGATGCTGTGTGAAGTCCCACGCCTACACTGGATGGATGTGTAGGCGTTTACCTGGACAGGAAGGACGGTCAGCAGGTTAGAGCCCATCAGTTATTCACATCATGCTGAAATATCTGCTGGGTACTTGAAAATGCTGATATTAAGAATGTTGTGAATAGAAGTGTTTCCAATGAACATTATTCTGCTTGTTGTTGGAAAATGTATGACTGGTGAAGTTACCGTTAGTCTATACCTGAGGGACTTCTGAAGTCCATGGGATATATCTGCATACATTTTTATTAAAAGTAAAAAAACTAATGTTTTTATGTTCATTATGATCATGTCTTTACAAATTCCATAATTACTTATTATGGAAACAATCATAAATAAAAAATGACTGGATATCACTAAAATATCAACCAAATAAGCGTCTGAATTTAATACCAACCACCTCCTAATGAGCTAAACAATAATAAAATGAGCTGATTCAGAAATAGTTTGGATTGTGTTCTTTTATTAAGTTGAGATAATCATGACAGATATTTCTTTCTTGGCAAGATATCAAATTTTATATGGAAATTTCTGTCCGAGAAATCACTTCCAACTAAGTTCCCCAGGCCTGAAAACAGCCAAAATGTCGATTTTGATACAAAAAGTCCTTTAATTCTATACTGACCCGACTAAAGCAGACGATCCATCAGTGGTGGTGAAAACAGAGTTAACATGTGGGCTTTGTGTGTTTTAACATTCACTTCACCCCGAGTCCCCAAACAGGCGGTACAATTCAGAAAAACTCTCTCACCTTCCTCATCCTCCTCCACCCATCGGTGGAGCATTGGGACCTCCACCGTGGGTTATTCTTCCCATCCGCCTCCTGCCACCAGGGGGACCTGGAGGACTGCAGAAGGAAGCAACACAACAGACAAACATGAGGACAAATGGTAAAAACTGGAGCAAAGTTGGACAACAGCATAGGTAAACTCTGGATTTCTCAGGTGAGGATGTTTTTGAATAAAATACAATAATCTGTACACAAACACTTTATTCCCTCAAAGTTTAACAAGATCATTTGTTCCAGAACAAATACTAAGCCAGTTTGGATTACATGGAGCCATCTGATGAGGACACCATCGACGTTAAAGATAAAAGGACATGTAGGACGTGTCCCAGAGGTGTGAAAGTAGAGAAATGACTCCAGTGACCTACCCTCTGCCATCACTGAAGCGTGAAGAACCAGAGTTTCCATCCTTTGTCATGTCAGGATGAACCAACGTCTTAAAACTGGCAGAAAACAAAAAAAGATGAGTGAGCAGCATTGGTCTATTATTGGGGTGTTGCATTTAAAGGGAATTTAAAGGTGAACTTTATCCCTAAACCAGCAACTGCATCATTATTTAAAGGGTTGTTCACCCAAAATTACTACCAAAAAATTATTTAAACAAAAACACTAGAATAACTATTCATAACCTAAAAGAGAAACCAATCTCACTCCAGGTGGAAGCAGAAGGCATTTACATAAGATTATATTTTCATAAGATTATATTTCCATATGATTCTAGATGCAAATCATCAGGACTTGGACCACAGTTTGAGAAGCACCATCTAGCTGAATGTTCAACTGTGATATTAATGTGGAACATGAGCTAATGTGGGATGGCCTCACTTCGCCACATTTTATATTCATTTTCTGGTGCAATTAGTAGAATAGAATAGAATATTCTTTATTGTCATTATACAATGTATAACGACATTGCAGAGCTTCTCCTTTTCAGTGCAAGGAAATCTTAAAGATAGTGCAAAAACAATCTATTTACATATATACAGTGTGAATATAAACAATATTATAATATATTATTATTATTATTAATAATAATAATAATAATAATAATAATAATAATAATAATAATAATAATAATAATAACATTGCTGGGCTGGGCTGGGCTAGGCTAATGACTATAGTTGACATCATTCAGGAGGTCACATCCATTCTACTAAATAATAAGGATCATTTAGATGACTACTGGTGTGACTGATGGACTTACAAGAGGCCGATAAACTCCACTGCTCCCCAGAACAGATCCACCAGTAAGGATAGTCTCCATGGCGACTGAGCCCTGCTGTCCAGGACCTGACCTGAGAGACACAGAGTATCATGGGATGGATAATGTTGTTCCTTCAGACTCCACAGCAACTGTAAATATCCCTACTTTGTCCATAAGTTAACTGTTTATTGGGTCAAACTCTTCTAAAGCTGGTTAACGGCTAGTTAGCGCATAAATACAGAACAACACGACCAGTTTCTCAAAGCTTTTTAAGCTGATTGTAGCCCCAGTGTAAGTCCGAAAACAAAATGTAACCGTAGCCACAACTGCTTTAATAAAATCCCTTAAAGCTCATCTTAGACATCAGTCCAGTCAGGCTAAACCAGCTAACAGGCTACGTAGCTAACTTTAACCGGACACCGTTAAACATTCCTGGCGTGTTTGTAAAAGCCTTCTATATAAAACTAGATAAATTGAAGCTAAAAATTCGCTCTGAAGACGAGAAAACTGTTGACAGCACAGGACAAACCGCTCACCGTTAGACACGTACACCATCTTTCAGACGATAACAGCAGCTATCAGCTAACTGCTTCCTGTTTACGGTTGGCGTCATCTGTTATTGCGTCATTCTCCAGTGCGCATGTGCAGCAGTGAGAGGAAAATAAATCCACAGCCAGTGCTTTCTCTGTTAAAAAATTAAATACTGAAGCTGCTTTACTGTCCAAACATTTGATGCCATTAAAATGTAATACTTTATGTAAAAAAATAATGTATATAATGTTCGATTTATTAGGTGTAGATATTAATAACAATAATCAAAATAATAATTCGAAAAGCACTCAGAGATCTTCCGTGGTTTAGTTTAGTGAAAATCCCTCACAAAGAAAAAAACTGTAGTCTTGCAGAGCAGCACAGCCCCCCCCCCCCACCCACCCCACCCCCCCCACCCCCCCCGGGGATCTTATTGGCCACCCCGTGTGCCCCCCACCAAAAAAAATTTTTTGTTGAAAATTTACATTACTGGAACTCCGATTTCCGATGCTCCTGAACGCAACTTCGTTGTCCGACTGCAAATAAATGCACCAATGACGTCGGTTTTTGATTGTATTTCCTTTGGATTTGAAGAAGCTTTGAAGACGTTTCCTGATGCCGAAGGAGAAGACAAGCAGCTTTGTACCTTTGCGGTTAGAAGACTATGGCCGTTTCTCAGTACGTAACTGTCCGTTCTGACGTACTCGTGGAACGTCATCATGGAGACTGCATCAGACCAGACTAGTGAGCATAGACATGTCCTATCTACTGGTTCATATCTCTGCTCGCTGCAGCTCCCAGTGAACAGGAGGATTTTATTAGAGGAAGTCAGACACAGAGAAACATTAGAGCTCACACTGAAACGGAGCTACAGCTTTGTGTCTTGTAGAAGATTTATTTTCAAAGCTACATGTGTGACGATAATAATCCGTGCCAGAGCAAACCTCATTAGCACTTCCGCTAGGTCGGCTAACCTTTCCGGTCACTTCAGCGATGCTGTTGTCGGTAATGTAGCCAGAATATGGATTCATTTTTCGTTTGGGCTTGACAAAGACGAGAACTAAAATATTCAGAGCAAGTGGAGCAGCTAGCTAACGCTTATTACAGCTTGATTTACATTTTCATAATCACACATTTGAAATCACGTAATTTTTTTGTTAAGCGAATCACGGCTTTTATTTTGAAAGAGATACGTGGAAACGTTGTTTATCCGTAATTCCGCTAACTTGACTGAACGTGGGCTGCAGTTCCCGTTATTTAAACATCAATATGATGTATAAATGCAGGTGGACTTCATATATTTCACTATGCAGACATTTTTTATCAATGTCCAGTACATTTTATAGACATAAACATATTTGATAGAAATATTAGAAATGGATTTCAGCTAAGTTCAGCTTAGCAGCTAAATGTAGCATCAAGCTAACGATGTTTGCGTTGTTTCCTGTCAGCAGCTGAAGTGTGTTGTGTTCCTGTGATGTGGTTCATTAAGTTCATAAAACTGTGGCTGGTTGACGTTAATGTAACGTTCAGGAAACTTAAATATGATAAAAACAGTAACGTTAATGGTTTAGTTGTCAGTAATCAGATTTAATTTGACTTTAAAACAGACTCTGATAGTTTTAAATGACATCAGTTTCATGAATTTGTTGAAAATTGTCTCATTTGTTGTTGTGATGTTGCTGCTGATTCATTAAAACTAGATGATCCGTGTTGAAGATATGTTTAGTTCTAGTATCAGAAGAACAAGAAGGAAAATGGAAGTTTAGTTCTGCTACGTCAAAGATTTCAGGAATAAAATAACTAAATGAGTCTCTATGCCTCAAACTTTATTTTACAATAATGAAATAATCACAGATAATAGAATATAAATAGCAGAGAAAACCTGAGAGAATAATTTCCTGAAAAGTCTGTGAAGGAAAAGCAGCTTTTTATCCTGAAAGATCAGAATCAGGTCCAACATCTGCATCTGGCAGCATCGAGTCAACCAGAAAGAAAAGAAAAAAGAAAATGACTTCTTTCTGATCACATCTGTTCCGCTGCTCACAGGCTGCTGCTGCTCACATTCTTCACATTTATTGTCCACTTTTAAAAGTTCAGCAGACAGGTGCTCTGCTTTGGAGTGTGATGATGTCATCGGTGATGTGGAGAGTGAAGTTTCCGTTTCACCCACAGCGTGCTTTAGAGTCGGACTTGATGTTTGAAATACTGACCGACAGCTCAGATGTCTGTAGTTCCGTTTTGATGGATGTTAAATTTTCACTCAAAGCCGCCAGGAGCTGGGTCTTTAAAATAACCGCCGTCTCGTTACAGAGTGAAAGTAGCAGTTCCTCCTGAAGGTCAGAGATTGCACCATCTGAGGGCCTCTTCAAAAGAAGATGTAGTTGATGAAGGCGTTCTGGAGCAGGACCAGAAAGACCATGACCAAGCAGCCTTGAGATCTTAGGCAGCGTCTCCCTCAGGTGGGTGTCAACGGTGTTCACGGTCAGGTCTGTGGTAATCCCATCAAAAAACAAAACAGAAAAAAATCTAGATTATAAATCAACATGTAACCAAAGCACTCTGTGTATAACGCCATAGCATAGGATGTAGTTCAGAAAATGTCATAGTATACTTTTCAAGAATAACATAGTATGGCCTGTAGTTCATAGTATAGCATGTCGGCAAAAAAAACCCATAGATTATTATGTGGTTCAAAAAGCACAAAATGATAGGATGGTGCCTAAAATTGTCATGTGTGATATGTGGTTCAAATAATGTCATAGTGCAGTATATTGTCAAAATAGTATGTTATTCAAGAAAACATCAGAGTATAATATGTCGTCTAGAAAATGCCATAGAATAATATTTCATTGCACAAGTAAAAGTATAGTCATTTTTAAAACTGTTCAAATTCTTATGTTGCTAAAAAAGAACAAAAAAAACTAAAACAGAAAAACGTCATAGTAATATGTCAATTAAAAAAGCCTATAGTATAGCATGTCATCCATAAAACGTCATAGTATAGCATGTCACTCTAAAAACATCATAGTTTAGCATGTCGTCCAAAAAACGTCATAGTATAGCATGTCGCTCTAAAAACGTTATAGTATAGAGCAGGGATCTTCAACTAAAATTCAAAGAGGCCCAGTCAGAGAAAATGTATTAAAGCAAAGGTCCGGAACATCATAAAGTCTAACTTCAATTAGTGCGATATATGATGATGTAACCTAGAAGTTTTATGAGCGTGTGCATGTAATCAATAACTGACCATGAAATAAATTCTGAAGGGTTCACAAACATTTTGACAACATTTATTAACAATTAACATTTGATATAACTGTACATCTTAAAATTAAGTGCAGAACTTGAAAAAATAATGACTAAACAACCCGAACCAGCTTATATACATCTTTAACAATACCTAAATCTCAAAAAATGTAAACAATTGAACACTTTTACATTTTTTTCCCCTGTCTTGTTACTCCCCTTATATCCCTGCTGCTTAATGGGAGAACTGAGCTGCAGTTTGCTCTGCCAGTATTTTTTGAATTGTGTATTTTGAATTGTGGTCTGAATGGTGTCAGGGCCATTCTCAAACACATTTGAAGCTCATTGGTCAGTCTGGAACCATATTCAGTTTTGATTATGTTCATAGTTGAGAAAGGTTCCTCCAGCTGTATGTTGAGCCAAACATGGTCAGCATGTGCAGAGCTATTTCCCTCTCGGTGTTGCTTTATTCATTCTCCTTTTTTGTCTGTCCGTCACCTCTCAACTGTTTTCTGAACGCAGAGCTGTGATGTTTAGCAGCTGCAATGCAGAGACTTCATTGGCTGAGTAGCGTCATGTGGGATGGCTGAACTCGTACGTAATTCGTCTGTGTGTTTCCTGAGCTGATAACTAACGCCGTAAACACTGGGAAAGCTGTACCGGTAAAACAGAAGCGACCGGTCAAATTTAAAATCCCGTTACAATTTAATGATTACAGGTCCGGTCCGTATAAGACGGCGTCTGGGTCCAGATCCGGACCACGGTCCACCAGTTAGTGACCCCTGGTATAGCGTGTCGCTCTAAAAACATCATAGTTTAGCCTTTCGTCCACAAAATGTTGTTCTGTCCCGGCTGTCTGAAGTAGGTGAGGAGCAACACAAAAACAGTCCAAACGCTGGTTTCCAGAGGGTTAGACGAGTATTTATTTGAAAGAGTAAGTTTACAACAACACAACATGTGAAGGGGTTAAAAACAAATGGGTGTTAGTAAAATAAAAATAAATCAACAGAACTAAAAGTGAACTTCACATTGACGTTGATGGGCATTCCAACCAGGAAAAAAGTAAAAGATAATCAGTAGGAAAAAACCTCTAACTGTTCATCTCTTAAAACCCAAAAACACACCGCAGTAGCATCCTAAACTAAAACTACCAATGGGTTCCCTGTTTTCCTTTCTGAACAATTCAAAGGTCCCTCTCCATCTCCCCACACATCCACCAACCACTGGAACACATCTCCAGAGTTCTGCTGGTCCAGCTCAGCTTCCCCTCAGAAGAAGTGGCGCCACCTGCCAGATGAAGGAGCCTTTTGAGAGGCAGCTGGCATCGTGATTGGACTGTACTTTGGTCTGTTCCAATCCAGCTTCATCTCCAGAGACGGCAGGCGGGAGGAGTCAACGGAGGCCGGGTGGACGAAGGCATGCAGCTGAGTACAATCCAGAAAACAACAGAGGAGGACTGCAGCAGCCCAGAGCCAGAACAACCAGAGTAGCATGGTATGTCTCTTAGAAAACATCATAGTACAGCCTTTGGTATGAAAAAATGCCATCATATACATCATATATTGTACAAATAACAAGTCAAAGGAAAGAGACATCAACTGTAGAATTGTAGTAATTGTGGGCTGACTGATTTACTGATTATCAGTATTTTATTTTTTACTGATTTACAGTAATAAATACATTTAAAAATGGCACTACTTTGGCTCTGAATGTTTATCTACCTGTGGTCGCTCTGTCTTCTGGAGTGATTTGATTGGTTATACGTCACGAATAAAACTCCTTTAACTTAACATCTGCAAACAAAACAAAAACGTATCAACAAAGTTTTCTGTTAGAGTTTGTGTTCTTCTAAGTTTAACTCCAAGATTTTAAATACTTTCATTTACTGCAAATGAATATCTACTCCAAATGTCTCACTAATAATCATTATCAGCCTTAAAAACCCACAAAACACCCCTCTATACTGGACCACACTTAGTACAGTCCGGTTCCCCCTTCTATAAATCTGCTTGGAATCTTCCACTTCCTGTTTGTCAAAGTGGCCTTCTACCTGGACAGGTTTTGTTGGAACTTATGCAACAAACATTTTGGGTAACTGCACTTTAATATGGATGGATGACACTGAATTAGAGTCTGTTTTAATGAGACTGAGTTCAGATGTGTAGCTCTGTCATTAAATAGGAAATTATTTCCCAGAATTCACAGAGAAAAGTCTGAAACGTTTGCTAGGTTAGCGTCCTACATGTTCTTTGGCTCAGCTAAAGCTAACTCTCTGCAACTTGTGGATCTCTTGAGTTGCTTGTTGTTAAAATATCTTGCTAGAGGTGCTGAAGCTCAAAAAGTCTGAGATGTTTGTTCAGAATAAGCTCATTCTCAAGTCTGATCTGAACTGTCCTCTTTTGTTTGAACTTTCCCTAAACTTAGGAGTTAATGACAGAGCAGCACATCCAGACTCAGTCTCATTTATGTAGAGATTAAACTTCAGTGTCATTCATTGATGTTAAAGTGCAGTTTTTCTGATGTTTGTTGCACATGCTCCCGACCAAACCAGTCCAGGTGGAAGACGATGTGAAGAGAAAGCTCCAGAGGATGAATATCACACATTTACATTGGAAATAAATGTCCTTTAATTAGACATTGTCATGCAAAAGTTGGATTTCCCTTTAATGATGTTAAAATCCTTGTTGAGTGTTTTGTTGATGTTGGTTTCTAAATATTTTCTGACACTCGGCCCAAAAGATTAAAACCTTCTACGGCTCACAAGCTGCAACAATTCACACATTATCAACTATCTTTCTGACTAAACTAAGATAAAAAGTGAAAAACTGCCTGATTCCTGCATCATGAATGTAAATCTTTTTGGTTTTTATGACAGTAAACTGAATATATTTGGGTTTGACATTTTATAAACCAAAACAAGAAATTAATTAGTGGAGAAAACAATCAACAGATTAATGGACAAAGAAAATGTGTTTTCCAACATATATGGCTGAATTACTCCAACATTACAAGATACATACAATTTTAATTCTATTTTATTTATATAACGCCAATTACAGGTCAAATTGTCTCAAGACGCTTTATTTTTATATTTTTTTGTCATATTTAAAATATGACAAAGTAAGAAATTTAAACCTCTTGACTAATCCAATTTATTATTTGGTTTTTAAGAGACTAATGGACAATTAAAATAAGTTTCTCCAATAAAACTAATAAACAGGTCAAATAGAAGGAAGAGTTTTAAATACTGCAGTCTCATGACGACAAGAATAAAGTTTGTCAACAAAAACTAAATCTGCTGGTGGATTCCATTAAAGTCCTAATAAATGATAATAAAGTGTGATACTAAAGGTTTGTGGTGTTAAAAATGTCCAAGTAAAGATATCAAGTTGAACATTTGGATGGAGGTTGATAAAAGTTGACGTCCCTTCATTTCTCTGGAGCGACTCCATGGATTTTATGGATGGTGGTTAAAGACCTGCTCTTCTAGTGGTCTTCCTTCTAGTCGCTGTAAAAAGTCAGTCCATCCTGGCCGACTTCAACACCTCTTCATGACGATTTGTTCTGCCTCGGACCTGGTGGAAACTCCAGAAACTCGGGAAAACCTGTGGAGACTCGAAGAACTCGTGGCGACTCGAAAAACTCGTCGGGCGGGGGAAGGTGTGGTGGGGGAGTCTGGGTGGAGTCAGGGCGGAGAGTAGGCGGGGAGGTGGGTGGAGTAGAGGGGCGGGAGGCCGCCACCTGCCTCCCCGCCTACTCTCCGCCCTGACTCCACCCAGACTCCGCCTTGGCTCCGCCCATGTGGTGACATCACCAACTACGATGTCAAAGGGAGGACGAATTTATTTCTTTTTATATGATCTGTAGCTCAGTGAGTTAAGGATTTGCCTATGGAGCTGCAGGTCGCTGGTTCAAGACCAGACACTTCTTAAATTTTCTGAAAATTCTGACAAAGACAAAGAAAGAAAACTGCCACTGGCCGGTCTTGAACCGGCGACCTTCCAATCTGTAGCCTATCCTCTTATCCTCCTGAGCTACTCGCTCAGATACAAATTTTAGTTTTTTTTGCGCATTTATCATCTATTTTTTGTCGTTGTCGAGTTTTTTTTTTTGACTTTCTCTTTTCTCGCCCATTTTTCTCAGGAGGTGGGACTTCAGCCTGTGCTGGAGGGTGGAACCCTCAGTTCCAAGACTTTCCAAAGCCTCCACACCTCCCGAGTCCTCAGGACCTGAGCTTTCACACAGTGTGAGGGCTGAAATTTTCTAAGTCCCACAGTAGTTCTCTGTTAGTTTGAACCTTCAGACAGTCTGAGGGCTGAAATTTTCTAAGTTCCTGAGTAGTTCTCTGTTAGTTTGAACCTTCAGACAGTCTGAGGACTGAAATCTTAGAAGTTCTTGAGGAGTTCTCTGTTAGTTTGAACCTTCAGACACTCTGAGGACTGAAATTTTAAAAGTTTCTCAGTACTTCTCTGTTAGTTTGAACTTTGTGGTTAACTGAAGCCTTAAAACTTGTGACCATGAGTCTTGATTTCACATTTAGACCATCCATCTGAATCCTTCTCAGACCTTCACCTGTGGGTTTTTTAGAAATCCTCAACAAACTTTGATTCTCTTCATTGAACAGTAAAGTTTGTGGAGATCAGAAGGTAACATTAGTTTGATAAATGCCTTCAACTACTAGTAGCCTTTATCTGGAAAGCAGTTTTCTGAAATGAGCATTTAGTAAATCTGTCTACAATCAAACCAAGAACATAGAAAGAGGAAATGTTTGAAGAAACAACTTGATGTTTTCATTTCAGACTAGAAAACGCTTTAAGACTTTAATCTGTTTTTGCTCTTTTTGATTGTTTTATTGTCTCTTTTGTTTAATTTGATCATCTAAAGTCTAACTGGTGTCTTTTCAAATGTTTTGTCTTTAGTTTGATTCTTCTTAAATGTTTAGTTTTGTTCTTTTCTCACCTTTTATTCTTTTCTAATGTCTGATTTGATTTTGAAAAGTTTTGTCTTTTTAATGTTTAATTGTTGTCTTTTCAAATGTTTTATCAGCTTGTTTGAAAAATTTCCTTTTATTTGTTTAATTTTTCGATTAAATCTTTGTTAAATGTTTTACCACTTTTTAATGTTTAATTTTCTTTTTAAATGCTTCATTGTATTTTCTGTTTAATTCCTATTTAAAGTTTTATTGTCTGTAAGATTTAATTTTCTAATTAAACATTTAATTTTTTAATTGAATGTTTTGTCTTTTTAAAGGGTTAATAATCTAATTACATATTTTGTATTTTTTTTAAATGTTTAATATTCTTCTTGTTGAATTTTATTTTTTTAAATCTTTAATTATCTAAAATATTTAATCTTTAATGTTTAAAAAATGTTTAGTTTCATAATTACGTTTTGTATCTTCCATTTAATGAATTAAATATTTTGTCTGTTTAATATAATTTAGTTGTATTTAATGTTTAATTTTCTTTTTAAAAGTTTTATTGTATTTAATGCTTTTTTCCTTTGATTTAATTGCTTTTTTTAATGTAGTTTATTTCTTTAATCTTTTTTTCTGTCAAGATTTTAACCCCAACCTTAAAAATGAAATAAACCCTTAAATCACAATGAAAATACTTCTGTTGTCACAATCATGAGTTAGTCAATTATTCACTTTATCAATTCAACTTTATTTGTTTAGCACCTTTCACACAGATGACAAAACTAAACAAGCAAAGAGAAAAAACTATGATTAAAACTATGATTAAAACTCAAAAACATTTAAAAACAAAAAAGATTTAACATGGTAATAAAATATGTTGTGTTCAGGGGATTTGAAGGAGTTTATTGAAGTCTTCTTGGGCTCACATGGTAAATCATTTAAAATATAAACTTGATATTCAGTCTAAGGAAACTGGAAACTGCAGAGCGACAGAAGAACCAACAATATCTCCCGTTTTCTCCTTTAATGAGTCGACTCTTCTTGTGCTTTCAGACCAAAGAACTACAGACTCTTCACAACCTGCTCAAACTCTTGGTACAGGACCTCACCACACAGGTCAAGAAGGTTTCTGTCTCATTTCTACTCTGAAGCTCACCTTCTCCTGCTCAAACTGCTGACAAATGTTTCTGCTGCTCTAAGTCTGCTCTCCAGAACTTCCTAAAAACTCTCAAAGTCTCTTCTGCTGCAGGTTGCTTTGTAGAACTGTTCCAGAAAACCTCACTAAACCACATGGAGGGGCCTCAAGATAGTCGTCCAAATGAAACCGTACAAAAACCAAACTAGTACAACACAAACGCTAAAGTCTCCTGCAGCCTACCAGAGAACCTTTGAGAACAGAAAATCAGGACAGGAACTCTTACCTTCTGGACAACCAATGCTGGTTCACAAACAGGAATACAGAATGTGTCTGACCAGAAACCTCTGAAGACTCACTACAGCCAAGATAAAGACACAACTCAGCTGCATCAAATCCACTAATCACTGCACACATTAGCACCATGTGGTAACTGTGGCTAAAGAACCACATTTACCAAGACAACTATCCAGTACAAAGCCCTAAAACACACCAAGAAACACATTAAAGATGATTTTACTGCTGGAAGCTGCAAGCCAACGCCTAAAGAACAAACTAAAGCAACGGAACCAAACCCAGTTCAGTGGTGAAGACAAGCAGAGGAAATGTTTGTCTGCAGCCACATAAAGCAGGAAGACACTGAGCTGCTCAGGTGTTCCTGATAACACCAAGCAGCCACCTGGACAGCCAATAGGAACACAGCTTACTGGAAGTCCAGAGGGCGGGGTTAGTGAAGGAAATATAGTTTGAAGTTGAAGCAGAAAGTTAACAAAGAAAGTTGAAAACCACCTTCTGATACCTGAAATCTCTGAGTTTTCACACAAAGAACACCTGAACATGTCAAACTGGTTCCATAGTAGAACCCTCATTGTAAAAAGTAGTGGGGAGTAGAGGGGGGGAGGCCACCACCCACCTCCCCGCCTACTCTCTGCCCTGACTCCACCTTGGCTCTGCCCATGTGGTCACTTCAGGAACTACTATGCCAAAGAGACGACGAATTCCTCTCTTTTCATTTGATCTGTAGCTCAGTGAGTTAAGGATTTGCCTATAGAGCTGGAGGTTGCTGGTTCAAAACCAGGCCCTTCTTAAATTTTTTTTGAAAGTCCTGACAAAGACAAAGAAAGAAAAAGGCCAATGGTGGGTCTTGAACTTGCAACCTTCCACTTGGTAGTCTTTCTTCTTATCACCTGAGCTACTCATGCAGATACTAATGCTTCGTTTTGTTGCGCATTTATCATCTATTTTTTGTCATTTTTGAGTATTTTTTTTTACTCGAGTCTCGACTCAACCTTTTTTCTCAGGAGGTTGGACTTCAGCGTTTGTGCTGGAGGGTGGAACCCTCAGTTCCAAGACTTTCCAAAGCCTCCACACCTCCCAAGTCCTCAGGACCTGAGCTTTCACACAGTCTGAGGGCTGAAAGTCCCACAGTAGTTCTCTGTTAGTTTGAACCTTCAGACAGTCTGAGGACTGATATCTTCTAAGTTCTTGAGTAGTTCTCTGTTAGTTTGTACTTTACATTATTTCATCATAATGGAACGTTTTTACAACATGTTTGAAACATGGCACTTTTTTTCGACATAGTATAGTAAGGCATTTTTTTTGCGCCAAAATTCATGATGATTTTTTTTTCAAAGAAAACCTTTCTGGAGTGTTTTTCACAGCCTCCTTTACATTATTTCATCATATGGCATGTTTTTACAACATGTTGAAAAATTGCATTTTTTTTTTCGACATAGTATAGTAAGGTGTTTTTTTTGCGCCAAAATTCATGATGATTTTTTTTTCAAAGAAAACCTTTCTGGAGTGTTTTTCATGCCCTCCTTTCCATTACTTCATCATATGGCACGTTTTTAAAACATGTTGAAAAATTGCATTTTTTTTCGACAGTATACTATGGCGTTTTTTTTTGCACCAAAATTCATGATGATTTTTTTTTCAAAGAAAACCTTTCTGGAGTGTTTTTCACGCCCTCCTTTACATTATTTCATCATAATGGAACGTTTTTACAACATGTTTGAAACATGGCATTTTTTTTCGACATAGTATAGTAAGGCATTTTTTTGCGCCAAAATTCATGATGATTTTTTTTTCAAAGAAAACCTTTCTGGAGTGTTTTTCACAGCCTCCTTTACATTATTTCATCATATGGCATGTTTTTACAACATGTTTGAAAAATGGCATTTTTTTTCGACATAGTATAGTAAGGCGTTTTTTTTGCGCCAAAATTCATGATGATTTTTTTTTCAAAGAAAACCTTTCTGGAGTGTTTTTCACAGCCTCCTTTACATTATTTCATCATATGGCACGTTTTTACAACATGTTGAAAAATTGCATTTTTTTTTTCGACATAGTATAGTAAGGTGTTTTTTCTGCGCCAAAATTCATGATGATTTTTTTTTCAAAGAAAACCTTTCTGGAGTGTTTTTCACGGCCTCCTTTCCATTATTTCATCATATGGCACGTTTTTAAAACATGTTGAAAAATTGCATTTTTTTTTTCGACATAGTATACTATGGCGTTTTTTTTTGCACCAAAATTCATGATGATTTTTTTGTCAAAGAAAACCTTTCTGGAGTGTTTTTCACGCCCTCCTTTACATTATTTCATCATAATGGAACGTTTTTACGACATGTTTGAAACATGGCATTCTTTTTCGACATAGTACAGTAAGGCGTTTTTTTTGCGCCAAAATTCATGGTTTTTTTTTTTTTTCAAAGAAAACCTTTCTGGAGTGTTTTTCACGGCCTCCTTTACATTATTTCATCATATGGCATGTTTTTACAACATGTTGAAAAATTGCATTTTTTTTTCGACATAGTATAGTAAGGCATTTTTTTTGCACCAAAATTCATGATGATTTTTTTTTTCCAAAGAAAACCTTTCTGGAGTGTTTTTCACGCCCTCCTTTACAGTATTTCATCATATGGCATGTTTTTACAACATGTTTGAAACATGGCATTTTTTTTCCGACATAGTATAGTAAGGCATTTTTTTTGCGCCAAAATTCATGATGATTTTTTTTTCAAAGAAAACCTTTCTGGAGTGTTTTTCATGCCCTCCTTTACATTATTTCATCATATGGCACGTTTTTACAACATGTTGAAAAATTGCATTTTTTTTTCGACATAGTATAGTAAGGCATTTTTTTTGCGCCAAAATTCATGATGATTTTTTTTTCAAAGAAAACCTTTCTGGAGTGTTTTTCACGCCCTCCTTTACATTATTTCATCATAATGGAACGTTTTTACAACATGTTTGAAACATGGCATTTTTTTTTTCGACATAGTATAGTAAGGCGTTTTTTTTGCGCCAAAATTCATGATGATTTTTTTTTCAAAGAAAACCTTTCTGGAGTGTTTTTCATGCCCTCCTTTACATTATTTCATCATATGGCACGTTTTTACAACATGTTTGAAAAATGGCATTTTTTTTTCGACATAGTATAGTAATGGCGTTTTTTTTGTGCCAAAATTCATGATGGTTTTTTTTTTTTTTCAAAGAAAACCTTTCTGGAGTGTTTTTCACAGCCTCCTTTACATTATTTCATCATATGGCGCGTTTTTACAACATGTTGAAAAATCGCATTTTTTTTCGACATAGTATAGTAAGGCGTTTTTTTTGCGCCAAAATTCATGATGATTTTTTTTTCAAAGAAAACCTTTCTGGAGTGTTTTTCACGCCCTCCTTTACATTATTTCATCATAATGGAACGTTTTTACAACATGTTTGAAACATGGCATTTTTTTTCGACATAGTATAGTAATGGCGTTTTTTTTGCGCCAAAATTCATGATGGTTTTTTTTTTTTTTTCAAAGAAAACCTTTCTGGAGTGTTTTTCACAGCCTCCTTTACATTATTTCATCTTATGGCGCGTTTTTACAACATGTTGAAAAATCGCATTTTTTTTCGACATAGTATAGTAAGGCGTTTTCTTTGCGCGAAAATTCATGATGATTTTTTTTTCAAAGAAAACCTTTCTGGAGTGTTTTTCACGCCCTCCTTTACATTATTTCTTCATATGGCGCATTTTTACAACATTTTTGAAAAATGGCATTTTTTTTTCGACATAGTATAGTAAGGCATTTTTTTTGCGCCAAAATTCATGATTTTTTTTTCAAAGAAAACCTTTCTGGAGTGTTTTTCACGACCTCCTTTACATTATTTCATCATATGGCACGTTTTTACAACATGTTGAAAAATTGCATTTTTTTTTCGACATAGTATAGTAAGGCGTTTTTTTTGCGCCAAAATTCATGATGATTTTTTTTTCAAAGAAAACCTTTCTGGAGTGTTTTTCACGCCCTCCTTTACATTATTTCATCATAATGGAACGTTTTTACAACATGTTTGAAACATGGCATTTTTTTTCGACATAGTATAGTAATGGCGTTTTTTTTGCGCCAAAATTCATGATGGTTTTTTTTTTTTTTTCAAAGAAAACCTTTCTGGAGTGTTTTTCACAGCCTCCTTTACATTATTTCATCTTATGGCGCGTTTTTACAACATGTTGAAAAATCGCATTTTTTTTCGACATAGTATAGTAAGGCTTTTTCTTTGCGCGAAAATTCATGATGATTTTTTTTTCAAAGAAAACCTTTCTGGAGTGTTTTTCACGCCCTCCTTTACATTATTTCTTCATATGGCGCATTTTTATAACATTTTTGAAAAATGGCATTTTTTTTTCGACATAGTATAGTAAGGCATTTTTTTTGCGCCAAAATTCATGATTTTTTTTTCAAAGAAAACCTTTCTGGAGTGTTTTTCACGGCCTCCTTTACATTATTTCATCATATGGCACGTTTTTACAACATGTTGAAAAATTGCATTTTTTTTTCGACATAGTATAGTAAGGCGTTTTTTTTGCGCCAAAATTCATGATGATTTTTTTTTTCAAAGAAAACCTTTCTGGAGTGTTTTTCACGCCCTCCTTTACATTATTTCATCATATGGCATGTTTTTACAACATGTTTGAAACATGGCATTTTTTTTTCGACATAGTATAGTAAGGCATTTTTTTTGCGCCAAAATTCATGATGATTTTTTTTTCAAAGAAAACCTTTCTGGAGTGTTTTTCATGCCCTCCTTTACATTATTTCATCATATGGCACGTTTTTACAACATGTTGAAAAATTGCATTTTTTTTTCGACATAGTATAGTAAGGCATTTTTTTTGCGCCAAAATTCATGATGATTTTTTTTTCAAAGAAAACCTTTCTGGAGTGTTTTTCACGCCCTCCTTTACATTATTTCATCATATGGCACGTTTTTACAACATGTTTGAAACATGGCATTTTTTTTTCGACATAGTATAGTAAGGCGTTTTTTTTGCGCCAAAATTCATGATGATTTTTTTTTCAAAGAAAACCTTTCTGGAGTGTTTTTCATGCCCTCCTTTACATTATTTCATCATATGGCACGTTTTTACAACATGTTTGAAAAATGGCATTTTTTTTTCGACATAGTATAGTAATGGCGTTTTTTTGTGCCAAAATTCATGATGGTTTTTTTTTTTTTTCAAAGAAAACCTTTCTGGAGTGTTTTTCACAGCCTCCTTTACATTATTTCATCATATGGCGCGTTTTTACAACATGTTGAAAAATCGCATTTTTTTTTCGACATAGTATAGTAAGGCGTTTTTTTTGCGCCAAAATTCATGATGATTTTTTTTTCAAAGAAAACCTTTCTGGAGTGTTTTTCACGCCCTCCTTTACATTATTTCATCATATGGCACGTTTTTACAACATGTTTGAAACATGGCATTTTTTTTCGACATAGTATAGTAAGGCGTTTTTTTTGCGCCAAAATTCATGATGATTTTTTTTTTTTCAAAGAAAACCTTTCTGGAGTGTTTTTCACGCCCTCCTTTACATTATTTCATCATATGGCACGTTTTTACAACATGTTTGAAAAATGGCATTTTTTTTCGACATAGTATAGTAAGGCGTTTTTTTTTGCGCCAAAATTCATGATGTTTTTTTTTTTTCAAAGAAAACCTTTCTGGAGTGTTTTTCACGGCCTCCTTTACATTATTTCATCATATGGCACGTTTTTACAACATGTTGAAAAATTGCATTTTTTTTTTCGACATAGTATAGTAAGGCATTTTTTTTGCGCCAAAATTCATGATGATTTTTTTTTCAAAGAAAACCTTTCTGGAGTGTTTTTCACGGCCTCCTTTACATTATTTCATCATATGGCATGTTTTTACAACATGTTGAAAAATTGCATTTTTTTTTCGACATAGTATAGTAAGGCATTTTTTTTGCGCCAAAATTCATGATGATTTTTTTTTCAAAGAAAACCTTTCTGGAGTGTTTTTCACAGCCTCCTTTACATTATTTCATCATATGGCATGTTTTTACAACATGTTGAAAAATTGCATTTTTTTTTCGACATAGTATAGTAAGGCGTTTTTTTTGCGCCAAAATTCATGATGATTTTTTTTTCAAAGAAAACCTTTCTGGAGTGTTTTTCACGCCCTCCTTTACATTATTTCATCATATGGCACGTTTTTACAACATGTTTGAAACATGGCATTTTTTTTTCGACATAGTATAGTAAGGCGTTTTTTTTGCGCCAAAATTCATGATGGTTTTTTTTTCAAAGAAAACCTTTCTGGAGTGTTTTTCACGCCCTCCTTTACATTATTTCATCATATGGCACGTTTTTACAACATGTTTGAAAAATCGCATTTTTTTTCGACATAGTATAGTAAGGCGTTTTTTTTGCGCCAAAATTCATGATGATTTTTTTTTCAAAGAAAACCTTTCTGGAGTGTTTTTCACGCCCTCCTTTACATTATTTCATCATAATGGAACGTTTTTACAACATGTTTGAAAAATCGCATTTTTTTTCGACATAGTATAGTAAGGCATTTTTTTTGCGCCAAAATTCATGATGATTTTTTTTTCAAAGAAAACCTTTCTGGAGTGTTTTTCACGCCCTCCTTTACATTATTTCATCATAATGGAACGTTTTTACAACATGTTTGAAACATGGCATTTTTTTTTCGACATAGTATAGTAAGGCGTTTTTTTTGCGCCAAAATTCATGATGATTTTTTTTTCAAAGAAAACCTTTCTGGAGTGTTTTTCATGCCCTCCTTTACATTATTTCATCATATGGCACGTTTTTACAACATGTTTGAAAAATGGCATTTTTTTTTCGACATAGTATAGTAATGGCGTTTTTTTTGCGCCAAAATTCATGATGGTTTTTTTTTTTTTTCAAAGAAAACCTTTCTGGAGTGTTTTTCACAGCCTCCTTTACATTATTTCATCATATGGCGCGTTTTTACAACATGTTTGAAAAATCGCATTTTTTTTCGACATAGTATAGTAAGGCGTTTTTTTTGCGCCAAAATTCATGATGATTTTTTTTTCAAAGAAAACCTTTCTGGAGTGTTTTTCACGCCCTCCTTTACATTATTTCATCATAATGGAACGTTTTTACAACATGTTTGAAACATGGCATTTTTTTTCGACATAGTATAGTAATGGCGTTTTTTTTGCGCCAAAATTCATGATGGTTTTTTTTTTTTTTTCAAAGAAAACCTTTCTGGAGTGTTTTTCACAGCCTCCTTTACATTATTTCATCTTATGGCGCGTTTTTACAACATGTTGAAAAATCGCATTTTTTTTCGACATAGTATAGTAAGGCGTTTTCTTTGCGCGAAAATTCATGATGATTTTTTTTTCAAAGAAAACCTTTCTGGAGTGTTTTTCACGCCCTCCTTTACATTATTTCTTCATATGGCGCATTTTTATAACATTTTTGAAAAATGGCATTGTTTTTTCGACATAGTATAGTAAGGCATTTTTTTTGCGCCAAAATTCATGATTTTTTTTTCAAAGAAAACCTTTCTGGAGTGTTTTTCACGGCCTCCTTTACATTATTTCATCATATGGCACGTTTTTACAACATGTTGAAAAATTGCATTTTTTTTCGACATAGTATAGTAAGGCGTTTTTTTTGCGCCAAAATTCATGATGATTTTTTTTTCAAAGAAAACCTTTCTGGAGTGTTTTTCACGCCCTCCTTCACATTATTTCATCATATGGAACGTTTTTACAACATGTTTGAAACATGGCATTTTTTTTCGACATAGTATAGTAATGGCGTTTTTTTTGCGCCAAAATTCATGATGGTTTTTTTTTTTTTCAAAGAAAACCTTTCTGGAGTGTTTTTCACAGCCTCCTTTACATTATTTCATCTTATGGCGCGTTTTTACAACATGTTGAAAAATCGCATTTTTTTTCGACATAGTATAGTAAGGCTTTTTCTTTGCGCGAAAATTCATGATGATTTTTTTTTCAAAGAAAACCTTTCTGGAGTGTTTTTCACGCCCTCCTTTACATTATTTCTTCATATGGCGCATTTTTATAACATTTTTGAAAAATGGCATTTTTTTTTCGACATAGTATAGTAAGGCATTTTTTTTGCGCCAAAATTCATGATTTTTTTTTCAAAGAAAACCTTTCTGGAGTGTTTTTCACGGCCTCCTTTACATTATTTCATCATATGGCACGTTTTTACAACATGTTGAAAAATTGCATTTTTTTTTCGACATAGTATAGTAAGGCGTTTTTTTTGCGCCAAAATTCATGATGATTTTTTTTTCAAAGAAAACCTTTCTGGAGTGTTTTTCATGCCCTCCTTTACATTATTTCATCATATGGCACGTTTTTACAACATGTTTGAAACATGGCATTTTTTTTTCGACATAGTATAGTAAGGCGTTTTTTTTGCGCCAAAATTCATGATGGTTTTTTTTTCAAAGAAAACCTTTCTGGAGTGTTTTTCACGCCCTCCTTTACATTATTTCATCATATGGCACGTTTTTACAACATGTTTGAAACATGGCATTTTTTTTCGACATAGTATAGTAAGGCGTTTTTTTTGCACCAAAATTCATGATGATTTTTTTTTTTCAAAGAAAACCTTTCTGGAGTGTTTTTCACGGCCTCCTTTACATTATTTCATCATATGGCACGTTTTTACAACATGTTGAAAAATTGCATTTTTTTTTCGACATAGTATAGTAAGGCATTTTTTTTGCGCCAAAATTCATGATGATTTTTTTTTCAAAGAAAACCTTTCTGGAGTGTTTTTCACAGCCTCCTTTACATTATTTCATCATATGGCATGTTTTTACAACATGTTGAAAAATTGCATTTTTTTTTCGACATAGTATAGTAAGGCGTTTTTTTTGCGCCAAAATTCATGATGGTTTTTTTTTCAAAGAAAACCTTTCTGGAGTGTTTTTCACGCCCTCCTTTACATTATTTCATCATATGGCACGTTTTTACAACATGTTTGAAAAATCGCATTTTTTTTCGACATAGTATAGTAAGGCGTTTTTTTTGCGCCAAAATTCATGATGATTTTTTTTTCAAAGAAAACCTTTCTGGAGTGTTTTTCATGCCCTCCTTTACATTATTTCATCATATGGCACGTTTTTACAACATGTTTGAAACATGGCATTTTTTTTTCGACATAGTATAGTAAGGCGTTTTTTTTGCGCCAAAATTCATGATGGTTTTTTTTTCAAAGAAAACCTTTCTGGAGTGTTTTTCACGCCCTCCTTTACATTATTTCATCATAATGGCACGTTTTTACAACATGTTTGAAAAATGGCATTTTTTTTCGACATAGTATAGTAAGGCATTTTTTTTGCGCCAAAATTCATGATGATTTTTTTTTCAAAGAAAACCTTTCTGGAGTGTTTTTCACGGCCTCCTTTCCATTATTTCATCATATGGCACGTTTTTATAACATTTTTGAAAAATGGCATTTTTTTTCGACATAGTATAGTAAGGCATTTTTTTTGCGCCAAAATTCATGATGATTTTTTTTTCAAAGAAAACCTTTCTGGAGTGTTTTTCACAGCATCCTTTACATTATTTCATCATATGGCACGTTTTTACAACATGTTGAAAAATTGCATTTCTTTTTTCGACATAGTATAGTAAGGCATTTTTTTTGCGCCAAAATTCATGATGATTTTTTTTTCAAAGAAAACCTTTCTGGAGTGTTTTTCACGGCCTCCTTTACATTATTTCATCATATGGCATGTTTTTACAACATGTTGAAAAATTGCATTTTTTTTTCGACATAGTATAGTAAGGCGTTTTTTTTGCGCCAAAATTCATGATGATTTTTTTTTCAAAGAAAACCTTTCTGGAGTGTTTTTCATGCCCTCCTTTACATTATTTCATCATATGGCACGTTTTTACAACATGTTTGAAACATGGCATTTTTTTTTCGACATAGTATAGTAAGGCATTTTTTTTGCGCCAAAATTCATGATGATTTTTTTTTCAAAGAAAACCTTTCTGGAGTGTTTTTCACGGCCTCCTTTACATTATTTCATCATATGGCATGTTTTTACAACATGTTTGAAAAATTGCATTTTTTTTTCGACATAGTATAGTAAGGCATTTTTTTTGCGCCAAAATTCATGATGATTTTTTTTTCAAAGAAAACCTTTCTGGAGTGTTTTTCACAGCCTCCTTTACATTATTTCATCATATGGCATGTTTTTACAACATGTTTGAAAAATTGCATTTTTTTTTCGACATAGTATAGTAAGGCGTTTTTTTTGCGCCAAAATTCATGATGATTTTTTTTTCAAAGAAAACCTTTCTGGAGTGTTTTTCACGCCCTCCTTTACATTATTTCATCATATGGCACGTTTTTACAACATGTTTGAAACATGGCATTTTTTTTTCGACATAGTATAGTAAGGCGTTTTTTTTGCGCCAAAATTCATGATGATTTTTTTTTCAAAGAAAACCTTTCTGGAGTGTTTTTCACGCCCTCCTTTACATTATTTCATCATATGGCACGTTTTTACAACATGTTTGAAAAATGGCATTTTTTTTTCGACATAGTATAGTAAGGCGTTTTTTTTGCGCCAAAATTCATGATGATTTTTTTTTCAAAGAAAACCTTTCTGGAGTGTTTTTCACGCCCTCCTTTACATTATTTCATCATATGGCACGTTTTTACAACATGTTTGAAAAATGGCATTTTTTTTCGACATAGTATAGTAAGGCGTTTTTTTTGCGCCAAAATTCATGATGATTTTTTTTTCAAAGAAAACCTTTCTGGAGTGTTTTTCACGCCCTCCTTTACATTATTTCATCATATGGCACGTTTTTACAACATGTTTGAAAAATGGCATTTTTTTTCGACATAGTATAGTAAGGCGTTTTTTTTGCGCCAAAATTCATGATGATTTTTTTTTTCAAAGAAAACCTTTCTGGAGTGTTTTTCACGCCCTCCTTTACATTATTTCATCATATGGCACGTTTTTACAACATGTTTGAAAAATTGCATTTTTTTTCGACATAGTATAGTAAGGCGTTTTTTTTGCGCCAAAATTCATGATGATTTTTTTTTCAAAGAAAACCTTTCTGGAGTGTTTTTCACGCCCTCCTTTACATTATTTCATCATATGGCACGTTTTTACAACATGTTTGAAAAATGGCATTTTTTTTCGACATAGTATAGTAAGGCGTTTTTTTTGCGCCAAAATTCATGATGATTTTTTTTTCAAAGAAAACCTTTCTGGAGTGTTTTTCACAGCCTCCTTTACATTATTTCATCATATGGCACGTTTTTACAACATGTTTGAAAAATGGCATTTTTTTTCGACATAGTATAGTAAGGCGTTTTTTTTGCGCCAAAATTCATGATGATTTTTTTTTCAAAGAAAACCTTTCTGGAGTGTTTTTCACGCCTCCTTTACATTATTTCATCATATGGCACGTTTTTACAACATGTTTGAAAAATGGCATTTTTTTTTCGACATAGTATAGTAAGGCGTTTTTTTTGCGCCAAAATTCATGATGATTTTTTTTTCAAAGAAAACCTTTCTGGAGTGTTTTTCACGCCCTCCTTTACATTATTTCATCATATGGCACGTTTTTACAACATGTTTGAAAAATGGCATTTTTTTTCGACATAGTATAGTAAGGCGTTTTTTTTGCGCCAAAATTCATGATGATTTTTTTTTCAAAGAAAACCTTTCTGGAGTGTTTTTCACGCCCTCCTTTACATTATTTCATCATATGGCACGTTTTTACAACATGTTTGAAAAATGGCATTTTTTTTTCGACATAGTATAGTAAGGCGTTTTTTTTGCGCCAAAATTCATGATGATTTTTTTTTCAAAGAAAACCTTTCTGGAGTGTTTTTCACGCCCTCCTTTACATTATTTCATCATATGGCACGTTTTTACAACATGTTTGAAAAATGGCATTTTTTTTCGACATAGTATAGTAAGGCGTTTTTTTTGCGCCAAAATTCATGATGATTTTTTTTTCAAAGAAAACCTTTCTGGAGTGTTTTTCACGCCCTCCTTTACATTATTTCATCATATGGCACGTTTTTACAACATGTTTGAAAAATGGCATTTTTTTTCGACATAGTATAGTAAGGCGTTTTTTTTGCGCCAAAATTCATGATGATTTTTTTTTCAAAGAAAACCTTTCTGGAGTGTTTTTCACAGCCTCCTTTACATTATTTCATCATATGGCACGTTTTTACAACATGTTTGAAAAATTGCATTTTTTTTTCGACATAGTATAGTAAGGCGTTTTTTTTGCGCCAAAATTCATGATGATTTTTTTTTCAAAGAAAACCTTTCTGGAGTGTTTTTCACGCCCTCCTTTACATTATTTCATCATATGGCACGTTTTTACAACATGTTTGAAAAATGGCATTTTTTTTTCGACATAGTATAGTAAGGCGTTTTTTTTTGCGCCAAAATTCATGATGATTTTTTTTTCAAAGAAAACCTTTCTGGAGTGTTTTTCACGCCCTCCTTTACATTATTTCATCATATGGCACGTTTTTACAACATGTTTGAAAAATCGCATTTTTTTTCGACATAGTATAGTAAGGCGTTTTTTTTGCGCCAAAATTCATGATGATTTTTTTTTCAAAGAAAACCTTTCTGGAGTGTTTTTCACGGCCTCCTTTACATTATTTCATCATATGGCACGTTTTTACAACATGTTTGAAAAATGGCATTTTTTTTCGACATAGTATAGTAAGGCGTTTTTTTTGCGCCAAAATTCATGATGATTTTTTTTTCAAAGAAAACCTTTCTGGAGTGTTTTTCACAGCCTCCTTTACATTATTTCATCATATGGCACGTTTTTACAACATGTTTGAAAAATTGCATTTTTTTTTCGACATAGTATAGTAAGGCGTTTTTTTTGCGCCAAAATTCATGATGATTTTTTTTTCAAAGAAAACCTTTCTGGAGTGTTTTTCACGGCCTCCTTTACATTATTTCATCATATGGCATGTTTTTACAACATGTTTGAAAAATTGCATTTTTTTTCGACATAGTATAGTAAGGCGTTTTTTTTGCGCCAAAATTCATGATGATTTTTTTTTCAAAGAAAACCTTTCTGGAGTGTTTTTCACGCCCTCCTTTACATTATTTCATCATATGGCACGTTTTTACAACATGTTTGAAAAATGGCATTTTTTTTTCGACATAGTATAGTAAGGCGTTTTTTTTGCGCCAAAATTCATGATGTTTTTTTTTTCAAAGAAAACCTTTCTGGAGTGTTTTTCACGCCCTCCTTTACATTATTTCATCATATGGCACGTTTTTACAACATGTTTGAAAAATCGCATTTTTTTTCGACATAGTATAGTAAGGCGTTTTTTTTGTGCCAAAATTCATGATGATTTTTTTTTCAAAGAAAACCTTTCTGGAGTGTTTTTCACGCCCTCCTTTACATTATTTCATCATATGGCATGTTTTTACAACATGTTTGAAAAATGGCATTTTTTTTCGACATAGTATAGTAAGGCGTTTTTTTTGCGCCAAAATTCATGATGATTTTTTTTTCAAAGAAAACCTTTCTGGAGTGTTTTTCACGCCCTCCTTTACATTATTTCATCATATGGCACGTTTTTACAACATGTTTGAAACATGGCATTTTTTTTCGACATAGTATAGTAAGGCGTTTTTTTTGTGCCAAAATTCATGATGATTTTTTTTTTCAAAGAAAACCTTTCTGGAGTGTTTTTCACAGCATCCTTTACATTATTTCATCATATGGCACGTTTTTACAACATGTTTGAAAAATTGCATTTTTTTTTCGACATAGTATAGTAAGGCGTTTTTTTTGCGCCAAAATTCATGATGATTTTTTTTTCAAAGAAAACCTTTCTGGAGTGTTTTTCACAGCATCCTTTACATTATTTCATCATATGGCACGTTTTTACAACATGTTGAAAAATTGCATTTTTTTTTCGACATAGTATAGTAAGGCGTTTTTTTTGTGCCAAAATTCATGATGATTTTTTTTTCAAAGAAAACCTTTCTGGAGTGTTTTTCACAGCATCCTTTACATTATTTCATCATATGGCACGTTTTTACAACATGTTTGAAAAATTGCATTTTTTTTTCGACATAGTATAGTAAGGCGTTTTTTTTGTGCCAAAATTCATGATGATTTTTTTTTCAAAGAAAACCTTTCTGGAGTGTTTTTCACAGCCTCCTTTACATTATTTCATCATATGGCACGTTTTTACAACATGTTGAAAAATCGCATTTTTTTTTCGACATAGTATACTATGGCCAAAATTCATGATGATTTCTTTCCCCCCAAAACGTCATAGTTCAGTATGTGGTCAAAAATGTCACAAAATCGTCATAGTTTAGTTTGTGGTCAAAAATGTCACAAAAAGAGTTTAGGTTGTAGTCACAAATGTAACGAAAACGTCATAGTATGTGGTCAAAAATGGCGAAAAAACGTCATAGTTTAATATGTGGTCAAAAATGTCACCAAAACCTCTTAATTTATTATGTGGTCAAAAATGTCACGAAAACATCATAGTTTACTATGTGTTTAAAAATGGCCAAAAAACATTATAGTTTAGTATGTGGTCAATGATGAAACATCTTTGGTTTAAACTGCTTTAAATGTCACTCTGCTGCTGCTGCTGCTGCTGCTGCTGTGTATTTCTTCTTCTTCTTCTTCTTCCTCTTCCTCTTCTTGCTGGCTGTAACATCCGTCTCTCCTGCAGGTGTCGGGGTTTCCTCCATCTCTGAAGCCTCAGACTCGTCCTCTGAAGCTGCAGGTTTGTTCTCAGACGTCGGTGGACTGTGAGGCGTCGCTTCTTCCTGCTCGCTGTGATGGAGAAAATAACAAGAATTATAAATATAAAAGTGAAAACAGTCCTGTTTAACGGCACTAAAGTCACGATGGAAGCTCTGAATGAATCTGCAATTTGTGTCAGACTACAATAAGGATTATTTTCAGACATCGTTTGTTTTATGATTCATTAAAATCTAATAAAAAGAATGACATTTGCCCCGATGATATCTTAAACACGTTGTACAGCCTTTATCATTATGCCAGTGTGTGTAGGTTTGTATTCTGTGTTCTTTTCTCTACGAGTTTCTATTTTCTTACAATTCCAAACTGTCCGTTTTTGTATTTTTTAGGGACTATACATAAAACCAGCTTAAAACTATAACCTGGTGGTACAAAATGATGACATTTATGTTTGAATTATACAGTTTCCCTTTAACCCTCCTGCTGTCCTGCAGGTCAAAACTGACCCATTTCAAAGTTTGAAAATGTGGGAAAAATTAAAAAAAAAAAAAAATCCCAGTGAAACTTTGGATGTCCACATTTTCAACATTTTTAGGAAATTTCTGAACATTTTTCAGTGGAAAAAAGGAAACGTTATAAATGTTTCACAAAGAAAATCAACCAAAATCCAGTGAATTTCACTGGATTTTGGTTGATTTTTATGTGAATGTTCTTAAAGAAAATATTAGAAGTTTTACTGATATATATGGAATCATTTTAGATTTTTTTACGATTTTTTTTGGAAGTTTTTTTATTTATTTTTTGAAAATATTTACTAAAATGTTCTTGACAAATTTGGGGAATTTTTTTAACATAAAACTTTTAAGGGAAACTTTTATGGAATTATTGGAATTTTCTTCCTGAAGGTTTTGCAAATTTTCAGAAATTTGTGGAATTTTTTTCAGACAAGGAAACAATATTTTTTGGTGCCCATAAATGAAGACAATACGAGGGTTAAAACATAGAGACAAATTGAAATAGAAGAATCATCAACAAAAAAATAAGTTAATATAGAGCCCAGACAAGTGGTTCAACACATTAAATTATACTAATTAGAAACATTAGGACCGCTCTACAGGTTACACGTCATGGAATTTCTTGTGTGTTAAGAAATAAAAACCCAGATAAAAACAAAACTTTTAAAGATGTTATTTCAGAACGTCATGATGCAGTGGTAAATTTTACATCAAGGGCGTCCAACATGAGGCCCGCGGGCCAAAAGCGGTCCTCCAGAGGGTCCAAATTAGTAAAACTATAAATTTAAAATCATTTCTCGACCATGACAAGTTGTTTGGATCAGAAAGTAAAATACTAGATTGTTCATTGTTCTTTTGTCGTTTTGTGTCTCATTTTTGTAATATTTTGCCTTGTTTTTGTTGTTTTTTGTCATTTGTCTCATGTTTTTGTCATTTTGTGTTTCCTTTTCGTCTCGCTTGTGTTTTGTTGTCTTATTTATGTAACTTTGTATTTCGCTTTATTCACTGTTTTTTGTCTTGTTCTTGTCATTTTGTGTCTTGCTTGTGTCGTTCCATTTTTTTTTGCCATTTTGTGTCTTGTTTTTGTAATATTTTGTCTTGTTTTGTCTTTTTTTTGTCTGATTTTTGTGGTTGTGATCCTCCAGTAAATCCTCTCTGGTTCAGTTCCAGGTGACTAAATGTTGTGTTCCTTTGTCGACACTCTGTGATCTGGAAGTTGTAATGTGGAAATGATAAACTGAGGCTGAATGTTGATGAAACTGAATTTATTTTTCTTGAGAAATTTCAGGTTGTTCATGATGTTTTGTAAAAAGATAATTCCTTAAACGTGAACATTTTTGCACTAAAACAAAGGAACCATTAGGAGTTGTGGTTATTTCTAGGTTATTCTGCTGTGGTTTTACTGGTCTGGTTCACTGGAGATCAAACTGGACTGAATGTGGAACCTGGACTAGGATAAGTTTGACTCTCCTGAGTTAGATGCTACCCAGTAGTTACCTGATCTGAACCGCTGCTTCCTGTTTCCCGTCCTCAGCCTCGCTGTGTTTCTCCAGCAGCGCCACAAAGAAGCCGTGGGTTCGGGTTGTGGTGGGATCGGCTCGTAGACACTGAGGCAGCGGATCCAGGCCCCGTTCAGGCCACTGAGCCAGCAGAGGAACCAGTCTGGAGGGGAAAACACACAAGTAAAGAAGTGTTTTATTGGCCTTTAGATCTGATTGAATAGTCCAGCTGTAGAGCTAAACAGGAAAGGGAGCGAGGTAATGACCTGCAGCGATAGACTGCTGTTGAACCGGGGACTCAGGAGCTGATTAATGCACTTTTTGCCTTGTGTTGTGCATTCTGACCACTTTAAATGACCTTCAAAGTCAAACAGAATTACCAGCGGCTTTAAAGCTTCCTACACTGGATTCCAGAATGTCTTAGGATGGATTTTAACATTTTACTGACTACTTTTAAAGCCCTTTCTCCCAGTTGTATTTCCAGTGTTTTAGTACCTGATGTTCAGATCTTCTGTCTGTTCCAGGTTCCCCAAAGCTGCTCAGTAACATCTTTTAAATCCCTTCTTAAAAAATATTTTTGCCAGAGAGCCTTTCCTGATTTTACAAGACTTTTCATTTTCTTTTATCTTATCTTTACTAAATTTGATTTATTATATTTTTTACCGTCCTGACCATGGAAAGGTATTTTATAGGCCTTCTGTTTATTTCATCGGTTTTTATATAAATCTGTTTTTAAACTTTGCTGCTGATGTGTAAAAGTTTTATATAAATAAAGTTTATTATTATTATTATTAGTAGTAGTAGTAGTATTAGTAGTAGTAGTATTAGTAGTAGTAGTAGTAGTAGTAGTAGAATTATATTAAAATTGTAGCCCATAATTGAGTTAATGGTGGAATAGAGAAGCACAATGAACATTTTGTGTACTTATTTAGTCAAATACTGAAGCACATAAATAAAATGTACATCAAGAAAGTACACTGTAATTACAGTTTAAAGATTTATGTCGTCAAAAAACCAACCAAAAGATCATAAAGACAATATACGATACTGTCTGACTGAATAAACGAGATGATGCTAAACATTATGGAATTCTTTTTAAGTTATATAAACTCGACAATTTAGAATTTAGAAGAGAAGACTTAAAAAACAGTCGGTCCTCCGGTTTCTGCAGGAACTAAAACCGGTTTATTTCTGATCGTCCTCCGGTTCCTGCAGGAACTAAAACCGGTTTATTTCTGATCGTCCTCCGGTTCCTGCAGGAACTAAAACCGGTTTATTTCTGATCGTCCTCCGGTTCCTGCAGGAACTAAAACCGGTTTATTTCTGATCGTCCTCCGGTTCCTGCAGGAACTAAAACCGGTTTATTTCTGATCGTCCTCCGGTTCCTGCAGGAACTAAAACCGGTTTATTTCTGATCGTCCTCCGGTTTCTGCAGGAACTAAAACCGGTTTATTTCTGATCGTCCTCCGGTTCTGCAGGAACTAAAACCGGTTTATTTCTGATCGTCCTCCGGTTCCTGCAGGAACTAAAACCGGTTTATTTCTGATCGTCCTCCGGTTCCTGCAGGAACTAAAACCGGTTTATTTCTGATCGTCCTCCGGTTCCTGCAGGAACTAAAACCGGTTTATTTCTGATCGTCGTCCGGTTCCTGCAGGAACTAAAACCGGTTTATTTCTGATCGTCGTCCGGTTCCTGCAGGAACTAAAACCGGTTTATTTCTGATCGTCCTCCGGTTCCTGCAGGAACTAAAACCGGTTTATTTCTGATCGTCCTCCGGTTCCTGCAGGAACTAAAACCGGTTTATTTCTGATCGTCCTCCGGTTCCTGCAGGAACTAAAACCGGTTTATTTCTGATCGTCGTCCGGTTTCTGCAGGAACTAAAACCGGTTTATTTCTGATCGTCCTCCGGTTCCTGCAGGAACTAAAACCGGTTTATTTCTGATCGTCCTCCGGTTCCTGCAGGAACTAAAACCGGTTTATTTCTGATCGTCCTCCGGTTTCTGCAGGAACTAAGACAGGTTTATTTTTGTTACCTGAAGCTGGGGTTCTGCTGCAGACAGGCGGCTACGACGTCCTCGTTCTCCTGCCGGTGGACGGAGCAGGTGGAGTAAACCAGACGTTTCAGGCGAGGAAAGCGGAGGCCGTGGTTCAGGCATCGCAGCTGGAAGGACGCCAGCGAGGACAGACGAGCTTTTTCCTTGTCCTGGTCAGCAGATGAGTTGTCCCGGAGACACACCATACCTGGAAACCACACACATGAGAGAATTATATATTTAAGTCCTTATGTGTTCATAGATGCAGTAATACTTGTGCAACACATTCTGCTTCTGAAGCAGCTAAATTCTACAGTAAATTCTGTTTATATCTGTATAAATATAAGGAAGGAGGAGTAAATATGTTTGCTTTTCTGTATCTCTCAATGTTTGACTTGAAAGACATGATAATAGATAACATTAGACACATTTATTAACCCTCATGTCGTCCTGTGGGTCAAACTGATCCGTTTTAATCCGGGTGAATGCAACTGTGTGAAACAACAAAAACAGGACACAAAAGGACAAAAAAGAGACAGAAAATGACAAAAACGAGACACAAAATGACAAAATGAGACACAAAATGACAAAAACAAATCAAAATGACAAAAATGAGACACAAAATGACAAAAGTGAGACAAAATGACAAAAGCGAGAGAAAACAAATGAGACACAAAATAAAAAATTTTTTTGATTTGTCATCTTGTGTGTCGTTTTTGTCATTTCTCTCTCATTTTTTATCATTCTTGTCTTATTTTTGTCATTTTTGTTTCATTTTTGTCTAATTTTTCTTGTTTTTGACAAAAACAGACAGAAAAGTAAACATGGAATCCTTAAAGCTGTTTTTATCAGAACTATGCCATAGATACTGATGGAAGAACTGAAGGGATTTTGGTTATTATTAAGAAAATCATAGAAAATGTCTGATATCAGCTCTGAAATTAAACTCTTAGGAGCTATTGTTGTTGCTATCATTATATTTGTCCAAACAGATGGACCTTTAGTGGTACCAGGTATTAAAATGAACAAGAAATTAAAGAAAACAAGGTGGTGTGATCATTTTTTCCATGACTGTATACAGAATACTGGTTCCTCTACCTGATCCGCTGCAGGACGGGTCCAGCAGGATGAACTCCACGTCTCTGTACTGTGGACCATCAGGGTCCACCTTCAGGAAGTCCTGGTTGGCCAGTTGCTGACAGGTGACTCCGGCTCGCAGCAGCAGAGTGGACATCGTGGCCAAACGTTTGGCGTCCAGATCGAAAGCGAACAGACGGCCTCGGTTCTTCATGACGGCGGCCAGGTGGCTAGTCTTGTTGCCGGGGGCAGCACAGGCGTCCAGGACCTGGCTTCCAGGAGGAGGGTGGAGGAGGAAGGCGGGGAGGCAGCTGGCTTTGTCCTGCAGGATGATGTGTCCGGCCTTGTACAGGAAGTGGTCGTGGAAGTCTGTCTTAGGAGGGAAGACCAGCAGCTCTGGAAGGTGCAGATCCCTCACAAAGTGTCGGTCCTTCAGGCTCAAGTCCTCCAGCCTGCAGGCCTGGCCCAGGTAGGAGAAGCCGTCCCTCTTCAAGTAGTCCACGGCATCCTCCACGGTGGTCTTCAGGGTGTTGACACGGACATACCTGGGCAGCTGGTCCCCGTGGGGCTGCTGGAGGTTCGCCGGGAGGAGGTCTTCGTTCCTGCTGACCTTCTGCTTCACCTTCATGCGGGCCAGCTCTGCCTGCAGCCTGGAGCGGTGCTTCATCATCACGGCCTTCCAGGAGCCGCCGCACTTCAGGCCCTGGCCCATCAGCAGGTCGTAGACCAGCACCTGGGCCAGATGCATCTTCAGCCTGGTGAGCTTCAGCAGCCTGGTTGCCTCGATGATCTCCTGCAGGACGGAGGAGAACTTCTGGGTCTCACAGACCAAAGCGAACAGCTGCTTGATGTTCGCAAACTTACTGTCGTAGACCAGAGTCTTCAGAGCGGCCTGCTTCCTCTCAGCTTTCTGCAGGATCTCAGCGGCTTTCATGTACAGAGCCATGACGGAACCTGCTCTGTTTCTGCTAGGATTTCTGTTTTTAGCTTCTTCCTGGTGTTTTACTTTGAAAAACTTTCCCGAGAGACTCCCGCTACTGCCGCCGTTTCCTCTTCTTTCTTTAGTGGAGAAAAAGACCCAAGGAGAAGCTTCTTTCCTCTCATGCCTGCTCCTAACAGCAGCTTCCTGCTAAACTTCTCCAACATGTGAGAGTAACAGCCGTGACCCCGGAACTACAAGATGATGACGCGCTGTTTACGTCTGACGTAGAGGTCTGCCCAGCCAATCACTGATGAGCACAGAAACACGCGTCAACCCGCTCCTTAAAAATCTATAATTTGTTGAAATTACCTTTTAGAAGCTGGAAATAAAGAAAAAAAATTTAAATTTACTAAATAAATACATTATAGACGCTGGAAATGGCTTTTACTTTGAAAAGTGACTTAAATTTAGTTTTTTTTTTTAAAAAAAAAATCACATTTTAGAACCTGGAAATTTAGAAAAATGACTTAAATTTAGTAAATAATCACATTTTAGAAGCTGGAAATTCAGAAAAGTGACTTAAATCTACTTACAAAAAAAATCAAATTTTACACCAGTGCAATGTTTGCCATTTTATATCATACTGACCCTAGTTGAGAAAAAAACACTGGATCTTCCCTTCAAAGAAATCCTCAGAGCCTTGAAACACATCCTGACTTATTTAGAGATGTTTTCTAAGCTACATTAGAATGATTTCCTTACAGCAGATGTTTTATGGAGCTGGGCGCCGGCCTGTAAAAGGTATTTTCATTCACTTCTGAATTAATATTGAGCGAACCATACGTTCAACAACAGAATCGTTGCAGCTACAATCCAGAGCTTTTCACTTAAAAGGCTGCAGGATGGATGGGGAGGAAACAGCAGTGAAATGAAGGAGCTCCATGAAGTCAAACATCAACTGCGTGTAGCTGAGCACTGAAATGGACTCGTGTGCATGGAAATGTTGGCCCACAAGTCCAGAAAACTGTAGAGAAAATACAGTTTAAGTACTCTGGATATTTTAAATGGAGACACAAGAGGTCAAAGAAGCCAAACTGCTGTTTATTTGCACAATATGAAAAATCAACTCATTAGCTGTCATTCAATGTGAACCGTTGGAAAATAAATGCAGAAAACTGACTAATGTCCAACTGCTACTCAGAACTCATCACTACAATTTAATTCAGAGCAAAAATCATTCATTGCAGCTCCTTTAAACAAATATATGAACATAAACAACATGTCAAAGACTAATAAAATACAGAACGCTTTTACAAAAAACAGACAAGTTCCTGTGTGTCCTTCCGTTTAAAGCCCAAACACAGCCTGTTTGCATTGTGTGCAGAATATAAGAAGCTACAATTAATGAATAGGAAGAAGCACTTTAAAAAATGTGCCGTTCACTCCTGTAGTTTAGCTGGAAAACATACGTTACTTTAACCTTCTGCTGTAGGCGCTGACCAGCCATTCACTGATAGAATCAACTACCAGCCAAAGAATGGAGAAATAAATGTCCAATTTCAACATTTCTGCAAAAGAAACCAGTTGGTGTTTGATATTTATTGTTGAATTGGATCTATCAGACTGGAAAACATAGCAGAGACATTTAAAGAATATTTTAACTCCTGCATATCAGGAAAGATTTTACATTTTTTGCTTGTGTGTTTAAAGGCAACAGCAGCAAAAGGTCTTCAGAAGAACTTATGGTTTGGACAGTGCCAATAAAAATATCATTTTTAAAGGGATCTTAATGCACACTTGGAATTACATTTCCACAGATCTTAATTCTATGTTAGACGGAAATGCTATTTTGTGTGAGGCATAAAGAAACTCTCATTATGAACTTCATTGGTTTATTCCAGTGGAAGAGGTATTTTGTTGGCTTATTGAAGTAACAGCAGAGTTTAAGTGTTCTCTCAGCTTTTAGCGACCCTGTTGGGCTTCTTAACGGTCTTGGTCTTCACAGAGTTCTTGTAAATGAGCAGCCTCTCTGTGGTGTGAGGAGGAAGGCGGTTCCTCTTGGCTCTGACGATGCACGCTGCCATCGGACAGAGCCGGTCGAAGCCCCCGGAGGTGGCCGGTACCGCCAGCAGCTTCTTGGCGATGCCTTGGAGCCGGGGCAGCCGGTTAGCAGATCTCCAGTACAGGAGACTGGAGGTGGTTTCCAGCAGCGGCTCAGATAAATACACATCGAGCTCCGACGTCTTCATCGTCTTGGCAGGCGGCTGCAGGAAGTTGAAGACAGACTTCCGCTTGAGGTCGTTCTGACTGACTTCACCACAGTTTGTCGTCTGAGCTGCCATCGGATAACTCTGTTACAGCGTTGGATTGGCTTCCTTCTTCTGCATCCTGCTCCTTCTTCTGCTCTTTATCTGCCTCCACAGTGGGAACAGCCGAGGACTCCAGGCTTTCTACGGAGGATTCCACGAAGCTGCGAACCTGATGCTTTGACAGAGGTGTTAGGAAACCCGTCTGCTCCTCCATTTTGACATCAGGAAAAGGCTGGAAAAAAAAAATGCAGTCAGAGTTAGTAGTGATTCTGCATGTAAATATGTGTTTTTTTCTTACAGAGTAATCTAAAATGGCTGTAAGATTCTATCCTATTTATAAAGCAGTTGATTTGCGCTATACTATAAGAAAGCATCACGCCTCTGTCCTGATCCAGTACCTGCAGTTTGATCCTGGGGTCGAGCACTGCTGCCAGTACGACGTCCTTCTGGTGAATGAGCGACTGGAAGTGGGTGTGGAGGCCGGAGCGAAGGGCTTTACTGAAATGGGTGTAGTTGGTGACGCGGTTCTCTAAGGTCTTATCCAGGCCAACCAGGGAAGGGATGATGAAGGAGATGGTCACACCGTTTCCTTGCAGAACCTCGGTTAAGAGCAACAAGAGAGTTGCTCACACACATTCTACTAACAAAAAAACTTAGTGTATTTCTATAAATGCATAAAGTCTTTCTAAGGAAATAGTTTCATAATTAAGCCAAAGCTCAAACTACAACTGACAAATTATGGCATTAGTGCTGAAACATATTTGGACTTTTTCAATTCAATTAAATTATATTTATATAGCGTCAATTTTAATTCAAACTGTCTCAAGACACTTTACAGAACCCACATGAACACCCAGAACAGCTCTGAGGCTTCTTTGTACTCTGAGTAAATATCGGAGGATAATTATTTTAAAGACGGACCTTTTTACAGATGAGCAGGAAAAAAAGTGGCTTTTCTTTTTTGTTGTTTATTGATTTGACCTCAGAAACTTAAACTATTTGTGTCTGTGATTCTCAGATTATCTTTGTTAAAGATTATGACTTTAAATTAGGTGTAAAGTTTTGGAAACTCTTGTAGGAACTCCATATTGAAATTGTCTCTATTACTCTTTCTGTAGATTGCAGCATTTGCGTGAGGTTTCTAGATCAGTTTCTGTGTCTGGGCTGAAAGAGAAAGAAGTTCAGTGAGTTTTATGATAAAGCCTTGACCTTGTTAGAATTATTAAACACAGCAAAACATTCTTTATAGCTTTCCTTATCACAGACCAGACAAAGCTAACACATCTTTTTTTGCAGACTTTCAGTAATGCCCAGTGTTGTTTCTTTTATCAGTTAAACCTCTGTGTTTTTCTGTTGTAGCTTTTTTGGTAAGAAGTTCTCAAGTGAGAACAAATGATCATTTAAGTCAAGTTTATCAGCAAATAAGCCAAAGTAAGGTTAGCTCACAAACCTGGAGTACGATGCTGATGCTGGCAAAGATTCATTAGTGTTAACAATAAAATTAACTTGATAACTGATGGCACAGTTGATTGTTTGATTACATGACACAATTAGCATCAACAGCAGAACAGAAAAATCTGGAAATTCCACTGGAAATATGGGAGACTTGGTATCCAAAAACCTCAAAACATGTCAATATATTCCCAAGTAATTTCACAACAACACACAAAGTTCTGGTTAACCTGCATTCTTACCTGCAGAGCCTCCTCAAAGGGCTCCAGGAGACCCAGGATGTCCATCACCTGCTCCCTCTTGACCATGACCAGAGGCGGGGCGCTGGCTGCATCGCACGCCTCGATCCGAGCCTGGGCCAGGAGGGTCATGATGGCGCTCCAGGCGGATTCCTGCACCATCCGACGCAGCGACAGCATCATGGAGTTCCAGCGACAGCTAGTGGACGGAGGGCACAGAGACATGTTGCACTCCTTCACCAAAACCTGAGCAAAGAAAAGGCACACAAGGGTCACGTTAAAACAGTTCTGGTAAGAAGAGTCAGACCTTGTTGAATCCGTTGATGTAAAATTTTAAATCATCCACACTGATGGGAGATGCAAGAGAAAAAGTCTCCAAGATTATATTAAACCTACCCAACACACACGTTCTGTATTCTTTTGGTCAAGTCCATATTTACTGACAATCAAGTGTAAAACTTACAAATTATAAGAGATGCTTATTAATTAACAATGCTGAAGTTTGACATAGAATTTCACAAACAAGAGACATCCTGGATCAGCCGTCTCATTTCTGGATCTTTAACCTTCCTGTTGTCTTCATTTACAGGCACCAAAAAATATTGTTTCCTTGTCTGGAAAAAATGCAAAAGTTGAGAAAAAAAATTCCCCAAATATCTAAAAATTTGCAAACCCTTCAGGGAGAAAATTCCAATAATTCCTTAAAAGTTTCCCTTAAAAGTATTATTTAAAAATAAAAAAAAAATCCCCCAAATTTGGCAAGAAAATTCTTGTAAATATTTTCAAAAAATGAGTAAAAATCTTCCAAAAAAATCCTAAAAATATCTAAAGTGATTCCATATATATCAGTAAAACCTCTAATATTTTCTTGAAGAACATTCACATAAAAATCACCAAAATTCACTGGATTTTGGTTGATTTTTATGTGAATGTTCTTAAGAAACATTTTTAACATTTCTTTTTTCCACCAAAAAATGTTCAACAATTTCCCAAAAATGTTGAAAATGTGGACATCAGAAGTTTCACTGTGAAAATATTTATTTTTTCCACATTTTCAAACTTTAAAATGAGTCAATCTTGACCAGCAGCAGAACACAAGGGTTAAATCTTCACAATCTGGAACAAAAACACAAACTTGCTAACTTAGATCAGCCCTTTGCAAATAGAAAATATCTGTTTGAATGCACATGGAAGTCTCTCTCTCCTACCTCGCTCCAGTAGGCGCTGTTCTTGAAGAAAGCCACCACATTGTGCACCTGTGACAGCAGGTTCTCCACTAATCTGGAGGTTTTCAGGGCGTCTTTTATCACCGTCTGCAATGTTCTGGCCACACAGGTGGTCCTGGTTCCAATCTGCAGCTCTGAAAACGGGGACTCCGTTTCAGACATCTGGTCCGACAGAAACGTCACGATCTCATCTCCAACCGGCTCTCCTCTGTTGGAGGAGCACATGATCCTGTAGTCACAGAAGAAGTTGTTTGCAGCCAGGGCTTCTTTAGCCTGGTTAGCGAGGACATAGCCGATGCTGTCAGGAAAGATTCCGTAGCTCAGCAGAACGCCTTCAAGCTCCCGGGCCACGGCGGTGCTGAGGTTTCTGTGGGTGAGGTGACGGAAGGCCACGACAGGACGGCGGATCTGCCAGGAATCGCTGACAAAGTGGAGCTGCACGACGACGATGGGATCCTCTCCTGGTTGGGATTGGTTCCCCGTCCACAGGTCAAAGGTGACGTGAATGGCACTTTTACTGTCTTTGGTTTTAGCGAGGCAGGCTTTGAGGTCCCGTATGAGCTGAGGTTTAATGGTTCTCTCCACGTCGTCATAGAGCTGCAGGCCCATGGCCCGCTGGGACAGCTTGGTGCATTCAGGCATGATGGTGCTCATGAACGACCTGAAGCCGGCACCTTCGACAAAACTGGAAAACAAACCACAGATACGTTGGCAATAGTGATGTTCCAAAGATGCAGTTCTGAGAGCCGATGCTTTGTAGCGAATCGGAAGAGCCGACAAACAAACTTCTCATAAAAACATTGAATGCTCAAGTGTTTGTCAATACACAAATTATTCATATTTGCCAGGTTAGGTGAAAATATGAGGCTACAAATAACACTACACTAGGAGCCGTTTGGGAGCCAAAAGAGCTGGCTTTTCTTAGGGAGCCGAGCCAAAAGAACCGACTCTCTGAAAAGAGACCAACTTCCCATCACTAGTTGGCAATGCACATTTAACATTATTTAACATTATGTAGTTACTTCTTAAATATGCAGGAGTTGCAGTAAAAATTGATGACTAACAAACTTGGTTAATTTCACAACTTTAGAGAACAACTATCAGCACTACAAGTCACCTGAGTGGCAGCATGTCCTCAGCAATCATCCTCAAGGCAGCATCAGCGTACTTCTTCTGATCCACCTGTACAGCACCAGAACTGGAACTAGGACTAGGACTGGGTGTAGGACTGGGATTTGAACTGGGGGAGGAAAGTTCCCTTTTGGAGACCAAAGCCTGGGGCGGTGGAACAGACATCATCTCCCTGACTTTATGATGCTCCTTCTGCTGCTTGACCTGCAGCAGAGCAAAGAGGACAGGGGTCTTCATCTGAAAGAAAAACTGAAAACATTCAGGATATTTTCTAGGACAATCATGCATCTAACTGTCTTTATACCAAGCTTACCACTTCAGGAGTTACTGGCTCAGCGTCTAAAACAACATCACATTTGAAGTCCACCTGCAACACAACATATTATGTAAATTCACCGGAGTGCTATCGCTGCAATATATCATAAATAACCCTGTATTTTTCATTAACCCTCGTGTCGTCCTGCAGGTCAAAATTGACCCGTTTTAAAATTTGAAAATGTGGAAAAAATATTTTCACAGTGAAACTTCTGATGTCCACATTTTCAACATTTTTGGGAAATCTTTGGACATTTTTTGGTGGAAAAAAAGAAATTTAAAAAATGTTTCTTTAAGAACATTCATATAAAAATCAACCAAAATCCAGCGGAATTCGCTGGATTTTGGTTGATTTTTTTGTGAATATTCTTAAAGAAAATATTAGAAGTTTTACTGATATATATGGAATCACTTTAGATATTTTTAGGATTTTTTTTGGAAGATTTTTACTCATGTTTTGAAAATATTTACAAGATTCTTTTTGGAATTTTCTTCCTGAAGGTTTTGCAAATTTTCAGAAATTTGGGGAATTTTTTTTTCTGAATTTTTGGATTTTTTTCAGACAAGGAAACAATATTTTTTGGTGCCCAAAAATGAGCACGACAGGAGGGTCAAAACATCGTCTGATCAGCAGCCCATAAATGGATATTGTTACTCGTCATTAGTATTTCTATCATAATCTAAAGAGGGGAGCTGATGCATTGTTTAAACTGTAATCAACAAACATTTTGCAAGCCAATTAATCAGATATCAAAATCTAATATCAATCCAGAATCCAAATGCTTCATACAGTATCTGCTGAAAGTACCACACCTCTCCTTCCACAAACTGTTGGATATCCAGTGAAACACTGTCAGCTTCATCTTTGTAGCAGCCCATCTCTGCTTTACGTTTGATGGTGGTGTTCCAGTGATTTTTCACAGAATTGTCTGATCTGTAGGTGGAAACAAAAAGTATTAACTAATATATTCACCAAATCTAACATCTGACAGTCCATCAACCACCAAACCAATCGCTGCTCGCTGACCCACCTCCCAGGGAGAAGCTTGGAAATCTCAGCCCACCGGTTTCCCAGAATGGAGTGGGCTTTGTATATGATGAGGTCTTCTTCGCTGGTCCAGGAGCTCTTCTTGATCATTGGGTTGAGGTGGTTGTGCCAGCGATCACGACACTGTTTCCCCAGCCGCCCCTTGAGGTGCTTGGCAATCATACTCCAGTGTTTGGTGCCGTACCTTCCCACCAGGTTCACAATCTATTCAGAGCAAATACAGATCAGCAGTGAAGCATGAGAATGGATAACATTGACCTAAAACATGTGGAAAACAAGTCTGTATCAGATGTTCCAGGATTTAGTTTACACGTCTCTTCTGTGTTTGATTTTCCTACCATTTCATCTTCCTCTTTGGACCAGTATCCCTTGATTAAATCAGGATCCAGATACTTTTTCCAGCGGTGCACACACTGGTGATCTGTCCGCCCCTTTCCAAGCAACAAAAGCACATCTTTAGCTTTTCCATCTTAAAATGCTACGACATTCTAAGAAGTAGTTACTCGAGTAGTTGCTCAAACACAATTTTGTAATACTAAGGTTTTCTTTTTTACTGTTTTACTAAACTTTTAAAAGTTCAATTTTATTTATTCTCTCTCATGACAACCCTGGACACTACTGATACTTACTGGTAGAAAACTGGCAATCATTTTCCAATCTTTTTTTCCAAAGTTGTTGATCAGGATTTTGAGATTTTCATCCTGCACACAAGATGAAATCAGTTCAGACACAGTACAACATAATGTGAGCTTAAAGGTCAACTTTCAGGTTTCAAAAACAGTTAAATCAGAGATTGAAATCAAAGTAGGATGCCTAAGGTAGCTACATAGTTTAAGAGCTTGTTTCGCTTAACATCAGCTAATGCACCAGCCACCAAAAAGCTCTGTCATCACATTTTAGTAACAACACATAAATTAGGTTGTGGTAAAAACAACACTTGATGAAAGCCTTCTTTTCACTCACCTCTTCCTGAGTCCATTTGGCTATACCATCCTTCTTTTCTGCTGTGTCTGAATCCGTGTCATTGCATAGATTACTATTGCCTTCTTCCATGCTGCAAGCACACAGATAACCAATAATTAAATTAAATGTGTTATTTTATTTCAGCAAGACATCCTAGAGAGAAACAACACATCATCATAAACAACGTGTACTGTATGACACACACACATCTCTTATGACTGACATGGACTTAAAGAACGGTGCTGTTGAGTCTTTGGAACTACAGTTTTACTCATTTCAACACTAAATTCCCTCCACTTTCAATGCAGTAGCATAACATCAGCCCTTTTTAGCAGCAGATGTAAAATTATGTCTGGTCCACATGTTCAGCCCCTAAACCAGCAGACATGTCATTCTGTTTGGACTAAATACGTTTAAATGCTACATTTAAAACAAACCCAGAAATAGAAAGTTTCATGCCACTGTTGACCAATGCTGCCCATCTGTTGTGCAAGTCAGCACTAAAATCCACGGGAAAGACACCAGCTGAGGGGAAACTCAGAAGTACAAGTGGTGTCTGAAACGTAAATACAAAATTACATGACATGAAACTAAGAACCAAAGCAAAGTTGATGTGATGTACTGTAAAAAAAGACAAAACAACACAACAAAATATTGCAAAAATGAGACACAAAATGACAAAAATGAGACACAAAATGACAAAAATGAGATACAAAATGACAAAAGGGAGAAACAAAACCACATAAAATGAGACAAACGACATGAAACAAAACAAAAAAGACATAAAATTAGACAAAAAAGTTACACAGGAACAAAAAAATGGACAAATGACAAAAACGAGGCAAAAAAATTACACAAATGACAAGAACAAGACAAAAAATCACAAACGCGAGAAAGAAAATGACAACAAAACTAGACAAACACCACAAGCAAGATAAAAAAACACAAAACGACAAAAACGATGTACAAAACAACGAATAAAGCGAAAAACAAAATGACAAAAAACACAAGTAAGACAAAAAGGAAACACAAAACGACAAGTCAGACAAAAACAACAACAAAAACATGACAAAATATTACAAAAAGGAGACACAAAATGACAAAAGAACAATGAACAATCTAGTATTTTACTTTCTGATCAAAACAACTTGTCATGGTCTACAAATGATTTTAAATTTATAGTTTTACTAATTTACAATCTGCAGTTAATGTCTTCTCTGGAATTTTTTTCACTTTGAGGGCTGGATTGGACCCTCTGGAGGACCGCATGTTTAGCACCCCTGTTCTAGACAAATAACTGCGATTAACTGGCCAAAAATTAATGTCAAAACTACAGAACCTCCATCCCAACTCGGCTGGAACTTAAAGATAGCTACCTCGGCTAGCACACCGGAGGAGACGTTGGCTGTTTGCTCAGATAGCCTCGCACCTAACATTAGCTTCTGCAGGCTAGACAATCACTTCGACATAAATATAAAACTTCGAGCCAAATCTCCAAAACAACACCCTGCATGACTCTCTAGACAAATAATTGCAATTACCTAGTCAAATATAAATGTCAAAACTACTGAACTTCCACTCTAACTCGGCTGTAACTTAAAGTTAGCTACCTCTGCTAGCCACCGGAGGAGACGTTGGCCGTTAGCTCAGAAAGTACAGCGCCCCGAGCGGTGCACATGTGCAAACGCAACTTCGACAAATTTTCGCCGGCGAAAATGAGGCGTTCGTGATGAATTTCGAAGTTAGTGACAGAAAAAAACTGAGCTGACATGACAGTGAGGAGGGTAAAGAAGTACCTACTTAAACTTCAGACCGTTTAACTGCTTTTGGAAAACGGCCGGGTCCAGCTTTTCCAGCTCACTACCGTAAAACACACACACAACAACGGCTGTTCCATGGACGTGAGAGGGGGGAGAAAACAAACCGCCTCACTCTCACAACAAAGCGACGTGACGACCGGCTTTGTAGCTTTAAATAAACTTAAAACACTTCATCCGTGAGACATTTCATCCACAGATTAATAAAAACACACATATATATATATATTTTAAACACACCGTAATGTTTCCCCACCACCACACACTTACCCGCGCGACATCCCTCCTGTGTGTCTTCCTGCTAGCTTGGATAGTTTAACAGCAACTAAAACTAGACTTTTTTGGGACTAAATGACTGCATAGACGACATATGCTGGGTGAAACATGTGTGCCCCGCTGAAATACAGAAGCAGGAACGGCGTTGTGTTGGTGTAAATTTACCCGGGAGTGAAAAAGAGAGCTCCGTTCAAGAGCAACACGGCTGCACAGCTACACACACTCTCCGGAAAACAACGGCGAGGGACGGTTTAAACCAACCGGCGCTAACGGCTAACGGCTGAAGTTACACCAGCTACTTACTTAGCACTCAGGCTATCACGATTAACATTAACACACCTATTTAACACAAAACGGCCTGTCTCTACAAAACATCGCAGACGACTCTTGTGTGAACTAGTGCAGCATTAGAGACGTTTTAACCAAACTGACCTCCCCACAAAACAGTTGGGACACTTAACTTATGCTAGGCTAAATAGCCGCTCAAATCAATAGTTATAAAGTCTATTGGTTTAAGCGGCTTAGCTCTATGTTAGCAGTTGGTACAAGCTTAGCATAGCTTAGTATTAACTGATATTTACTCTATCTTCACATTTTAGTGCATAAACAAATAACAAAAGTAAAGTGGTAGGGTTAGCCTAACTGCTAAGTAGGGATTATTAAAGTATCTATCAATCTATTTATCTGTCTATAAAATAACAAAAGTATAGTAAGGTTAGGGTTAGGCTAACTGTTAAGCAGCTAGCACCACTCAGACCAATACAGTTTTATACTTGGCTCTCTGATAGCAGTTGGTACAAGCTTAGTTTAGCTTAATATTCACTGATAATTAATCTATCTTCACATTTAAGTACATAATCTTGAATTTCCCTCGGGATTAATAAAGTATCTATCTATCTATCTATCTATCTATCTATCTATCTATCTATCTATCTATCTATCTATCTATCTATCTATCTATCTATCTATCTATCTATCTATCTATCTATCAAAAATAAAAGTAAAGTGGTAGGGTTAGGCTAACTGCTAAGCAGCTAGCACTGCTCAAACCAATATAGTTTTATACTTAGCTCTCTGGTAGCTGTCGGTACAAGCTAAGCATAGCTGAATATTCACTGATAATTAATCTATCTTCACATTTAAGTACATAAAAAATAACAAAATTAAAGTAAAAAAAAACAATCACACAGCTATTAAGTATTAAATTTATGCTACAGATGTCCTAACTACTATTAACTATTTCCTAACTATATTATTAAGTGAATGGAATTGTTCCGTTTGGAACGTGTATAAAGCTAGCATTAGTTAGATTCCTTTTATTGTTACACTAAATAGGGAGAATGGGCTCAGATGTTGTGTTACAACAACAAAAACTATTTTCCTATATTTGTAAGAATGAAAAAAACCCACTATATTTAATATTTCTTATATTTTGTTCAGTACACATGCTAAATAGTAGGACTTAAGTAAGGGTTTACTAGTTTATTCATGTGATTAATACTCTGTTATGATGCTGTTTGGTGATATATGCATGTAGTCGTGTGTGTGTGTGTGTGTGTGTGTGTGTGTGTGTGTGTGTGTGTGTGTGTGTGTGTGTGTGTGTGTGTGTGTGTGTTTACCTTTATGAGGCTGCAGATGGAAGATAATTTCTCCAGCCTTGATTTTTTTTTCTTATTCCAGCATCATCCCCGCTCTCTCCTCTTTGTTGCTAAGCAACCGTTGGACCCTCTCAATTAGTGCAGTTTAATACTGAATGTGTTTCCAATAATATATGAAGTTTATGTTTCTCACAAAGAGCCCTTCAATGTGACAAAAAGAGCACATTTTTAATATTTATTTCAGAATCTGCACTTTTATGTCACGTTAAAGCTGCTCTTCATCCAAAACTAGTCCAGTTGTGTTAACATGGGAAACTATAAACAATTCTGCATGTGTTTTGCACAGTCTTGACTTTTGATTGTATTTTTAATCATAAAAATTCCTTCAGTGAGTGAATAGCAGTGATATTACGGTAGGTTGTGTTTCTCATTTTGACCACAGAGAGGGGCAGTTGTACAGAAATGCACACAGTGAGCTGCCGGTGACTCTTTATCTCCACTTTCTTACCTCAGGTAAACAGCTTTTACTGTTGGTTAATGATTTACCTGCTACTCTCACCTGGAGAACTTAAATTAATAAGTTTCAGCTGGTTAATGTGTCAAGCATTTGCAGTGTTTTGTTTGGTTTAGTTAGAGAATTCTGGTGATACACAGCGATGAAAAAGAGAAAAAACAGTTATAGTGAAAAAAAGTTTTCAGACACCCTTAAAATTTTAAAAGAATCTCAAATATTATCATGAAATATTTGTAGAAAAATCTTTTTTGTGTTTCTAAAGGTGCAGCTGCATTAGACAGACAAAAACAAATACAAATGCTATTTTTGTTTGTTTATTGTTTACAAGAAAAACTAACAAAACTAAATTCTACCAAAACAACCCAATACTCAAAATTTGTTGTTTTCATGGAACCAGTCAGTTTTAAGTTTTTAATGGTTTTCAGGATTAATTTAGTATTATGGCTGTGATTGGACTAAAAGAAATTACTCTTGAAGACCTGAGAGTGATTCCTACCTTTTTTCCACCACTGTACAACCAAGATAAGGAAGAAAAAGAGACGATGTTATCTCTTAAAAACTCTGTTTCATAATAAATCTTTTCCAAGAATGACCTCTTTTGCTCTTTCCATCGATCACTGTTGGCTCTGCTTTTCCTGTTCCTTAGTGTGTCGATGCTGTTTGTTTATTATCTATTTTATGATCTTTTATTTCTTGGAAACCACTTTGTTGTGTTGCTACATGAACAGTGTTATGATTACTATCTGGATTTTATCACACAGTGGCAGATAAAAACAGAAAAACCACAAAAATGCATTATTTTACCTTTGTACAGATGTTATCAATCTTTTCTCACATCATCTGTCAGATTATCAGTACAACACAGACACTATAAATGGGACATTTTTACATAATTCAACATGCTGACATTAAGGACTACATTTTAAATGCCAGAATGATGACATTTGAAGGCTTTGATATTGTGGATAATGTCATAATATGAACCTTTTTCAAGATGCTGTGCCACATAAAATATGTACTTGTCATTTTGCTGTGACTTTGAGGAGTTTTAGTCGTGGTAAATCTGGTTGTTGTTGGTGAATCTCAGGCTGATCACAGATGACATGCGTGATACGTGCAGAGATCAAATGAGAAAAGTCAGTCCACTTGTAATCAAACAGGTTTGGTGGCGAAAGGACTTTGATTGTTTTCCTGCCCTTTAGTCACACAGGTTGCATCATATTTCCTGTCAGATCTGTGCACATTTTACTTGAGCGTAACTTTGTTTTTACTCAATATATCAAGAATTAATATTTGTATTTAGTGGTGAACAAATACAGTTTACTGGATGTGAGAGATGTGTGCTTTCAGATGAGCTCAACTGATGTGACTGATTTCAAACAAAACAAAAACACTAATAAATGTGACTTCTGCTCTAGTGCCAATAAAACACCACCGCTGTCTGGTCTGCTGAGTGTGTTTGTTTCTTCTGGATGAAGGAATCCTACTATGTTGGGACAGTTCATGGATGAATACAGCTTGTTGACAATGTGCACATGTCTCTTGTAATCCTTGTTTTTAGTCTGCAGTAAGAATATTTAATCCAGTTGAAATTAAAATCGGGTTTTGAGAAAACATGTAGAAATAAGTGTATCTTGAGACAAGCAAGACTGAGATTTTAATGTCTTAAAACAATTTATTTAGCAGTTGTGAATGCTGCTAAGACATCTTTGTGTCACTTAAAGATAAAAACTTTCAAAAGTGACATTTCCAAATCAAACAAACAAAAACAAGCTGGTTAAAATATTCCTATTACATGAACATATCTTTTTTTCATTTTACTTACTTTTTGCAAGAAAAAACTTTTAGGCATCATTTTTGGAAGCTGTTTATGTTTCATATGAATTTAAATTGCAAAATATACAAAAATAATATACATAGGCCTAGCTACCAAATTAATGTAGTGGAGTAAATTATATTTCCTGCTAAAATGTAGAGTTAAAGTGTAAAGTAGTAGAAGTAAAGTACATCAAAACCTAAGTACAGGAACTACACAGTATGCAATAAATGAACTATAACTCTCAGTATATCACAGTAATTATGTTTTGTTATTAAGTAAAAGGAAAAAAATAGTGAAAATTAATTTGGGAGAATTTCCCTTCAAGTTTTCAGACACATCAATGATTGATTGTGGTGCTCTGAATCATTTACCAGTGAAAACAGCTGCTGTAGTGATCAGGTTTATCCCTACTTCCATCTACTGCTTTACATTTTAAAAGCCGTGGCTAAAACTTATCATCTTTTATTTTTGTACATTTACTGCATGTGTGTAATCTCAGATAAACTGCAGTCATTTCTGGACAGTGATGGACGTTAATCACCAACAACATTGCTTCTTTTGTGCACAAGTTTAATGGTCCATCTAAAAGAACATGTAAATGTTTTGACAGCTGTTTGATTTATAAACAGGTTGTCTATGTACACACACACACACACACACACACACACACACACACACACACACACACACACACACACACACACGTATGCAGTATATGTGGATTCCTGCTACGGGTAGCGTCGCTCCACTGTGATGCTGCTGCTGCTGCTGCTGGCATCGTGACTGAAAACGTCAGCCTCTATATTTACAGCATCAGTCGGGTTAATAACAGCTAGTAGACATTTAAAAAGCAAATAGTGAACAAGGAGGGTCACGGTCAGGAAAAAACACTCTATTTGGAACCAAAATGCTCCATTTGTAAGGTGGTCAATGGCAGGATGCTGTGTTCAGAAATGACAATACAGAACAAACAAACAAAAGCTTATATAAATGAGATGATAAAAATGGAAAGCGAGGACATCTGATGAACATCTTTAACCCTTGTGTCATTCTGTGGGTCAAAATTGACCCGTTTTAAAGTTTGAAAATGTCAAAAAAAAATATTTTCACAGTGAAACTTCTGATGTCCACATTTTCAACATTTCTGGGAAATTTTTCAACATTTTTGGTGGAAAAAAAGAAATGTTAAAAATGTTCCTTAAGAACATTCACATAAAAATCAACCAAAATATAGATGGATACCAAGACAATGTTGTGTTTTTCCTTCTCTTTAGACAGACACAATATAATAAAGTCTGTATATAAAAGAACAAAGGGAACCACATGTTTTAGTTCAATCCAGCCGCATTTGTTCTACAACGTAATAAAGATTACCTGCATTACATCTTCAAGATGTCGATCCCTGTTAAATCTCTAAAAACAAACCTGGGACTTCCAGGCAAGAACCTTTACATATTTCAACCTCAAACGTCTTTCTGCTACACCCTCCAGACATTAACATTTGGAAAATCCCTGCAGAAGCCATGTGGGATTCATGAGAGGAGCTCCTAACTAAACAGAGTTACGATCCCTTCGGTCAAACAGTTAATTCTTGGATCTGAATCTTTGTGTCTCACAGAAAGCTGTCCTCGGTGGCGACGAAGGAGAAGCCGTTGAAGGTGTTGTTGGAGCTGGTGCCGGCGTTGAACTCTGGGGTCCGACTCACCGAGCTGGGAACCATTTCTCTGGTGAACTCTGGGTCGATGTGCTGAGTGTCAGCCGGACCTTTCTGGAAGATGAAACAACTGTAAGTTTGGAGCCTTTGTCTTCTGCTGCTCCTCTTTCAGGTCTCTGGCTGGGCGGAGCTGTAATCATCTAACCAGCCACACCTAGGAAGTGCACCAGGCTATATAAGCCACAACTCTCTCTGCTCCACTCCACACCTCCAGCCATGCAGTCCTTCATGGTGTCTGGTTTGGTTTTACACTGACAACACGCACTACACATTTTCCACTACCACCACACACCCTGACACACACTACTGATCCTAACTACCACACCCCATTATTCTGTTTTTTTATTAAGAAATAATCTTTTGTCTCACTTAAAAACCTCTGTGCATTTCCTTCTTTGTTGCGGCCTACAGAGCTGGTCGTAAAAATGTAAAATAATAATAATGTGCATTATGTAGAATAAGCCCCAACCCCTCTATGACCATAATGAGGATTAAGCAGTGTATAGATGATGGATGGATGGATGGATGGATGGATGGATGGATGGATGGGTGATGGATGGATGGATTATGTATAATGCATGCCAAGGTGTACTAAATATGAAAGTAACAGTGGACGATGCAGTAGTACATAGATCTATATTAGAATAAATATCTTAGAAATTTGATCAGAGACATCATCTTAACTTCTTTGTGTATTTTTTGTAATGTGCTTTTATTGTGACCTGATGTCCTTTTATTGTGACTTATTGTCCTTTTATTGTGACCTGTTGTTCTTTTATTGTGACTTATTGTCCTCTTATTGTGACCTGTTGTTCTTTTATTGTGACTTATTGTCCTCTTATTGTGACCTGTTGTCCTTTTATTGTGACTTATTGTCCTTTTATTGTGACCTGTTGTCCTGTGCTTCTCTGTTATGTTTTTTTTTACCTGTCTAGGGACTGTGGATGTAAACTAGCATTGTTGCTATAAGTTGGCATATTCACGTCTATTACTGTCTAAATAGACGCTCATTAATGTGCACTGTCTCTATCAAATAAAGAAATAAATATATAAAACAAAGATAGTTAAAGTTTATTTTTGCTAATGATTAAGATTGAGCCTATTTTCTGTTGCTGTAGTACTATTGATAACAGTGACTTTTGAAAAACAAAGGGGATATAATCGGTTAATACACAATAACTGATGTTTGTTGTGTTTTTAGTGAAATAAAGAATCAAATGCAACCATTTCACAGTTTGTACTGTATGAGAAGTGGTTCCACTGTGTCTGACCCAACAACAACAACAACAACAACAACAAAGATTTCCATCTTTAAAATGAATATAAAATACCGAAAGGATTTACTGGAATTAAATTATGAGTAAATAATAATAAAAGAGAGGATGAAGAGGTTTAAGAAAAGACTTGAGGGGGAGTTTTGTTGGCTGATCCTACTGGAAAATGTGATTCATGTGAAAAAGTAAATGACTGTTGAAGAGATTTAATGAGTAAAAGCCGGAAACAACTCACCACGTTGGGGTTGTAAGGAGGAGTGATCCTCTTGTGATAAAGATCGTCCCAGTTGATCGGAGAGAAAAAAGTGTGGTTCTTTATTTCTAACTGTGAATAAACGACAGAAAAGTTAAATGCGTCTGTCTGTGCAGTTATACTTCCCATTCTTCCTATAAAGAACTGACACCTTTAGCACATAGAAATTAATACGAGTATTATGCTGTGAAAAAAATGCTATAAGAAAGGAAGCATCATTTTCATTTTCTGGTCATTTTTCAATTTTTATAGAAGAATCCTGGTCCAAGATCCCTCAATAATCCTCTATTCCTGTTGTCCCTGATGTTTAAATCCTTAACTAAAGCAGTATTTCTTGCGGTTATCCCTTTCTCTGAGACAAGGCTTACTCCTCGTCTGGGAAATCGACTGTCTGGACGTGCAGCAACAGTGGCAAGAAACTTTTTTAAGACTCACAAAGTCAGCGATGGCCCCGAGGCGTCTGTGCTGGTCTTTCTGGAGAAGACCGACCAGCAGAGAGCAGATGGCCTCAGACTTCCCTGGAGGCAGCGGCAGCGGCTTGTGGAGGATCCCATCGTACATTTCTCCAACGTCTCGGCTGTAGAACGGAGGCTGGAGTGGAGAATTATAGAGTTATAAATATCATCAGTCTGAAATTAAGCTGTGCAGTTAATGGATGGATCCAGTGACTGGATATCACTAAAATGTCAACTAAATAAGCCTCTGAATTTAATACCAACCACCTTCTAATGAGCTAAACAAGAATAAAATGAGCTGATTCAGAAATAGTTTGGATTGTGTTCTTTTAATAAGTTGACATAATCATGACACATATTTATTTTTTGGCAATATATCAAGTTATATATGAAAATAATAAATTAAATCCCGTTCCACTAAGTTCCCCGTTACAAAAACACCTCTCCATGAAGTGTGTTAATTCCAGATCACATGACCTGCTTTGGTCATTTTCAGTCCATTTTGTGGGCATTTTAGGTCTCTTTGTTGTAATTTTGCACCTTTCTGTGGTCATTTTCAGTCTGTTTGTATGTAATATTTAATATATTGTAGTGGGGATTTATCACATGTTAGCAGGTTTACTACAATATCTTTATAAATAACTTTTAATTTCAATTTCACTCAATTGTATATATAATCTTTGGAAGAATCCTTCACTAAAATGCCACATGATGTTTGGTTATAGGTGGTCATGTTGATTTTAGGCCTGAAAACAACAAAAATGTCAACTATGATCCAAAAAGTCCCACTATTATATACTGACCGGAATATTTCCTAAAAGGTGACAGATGTTTAGTAACGGAGACAAACTGACGTACCAGACTGTAGATCATCTCGTACAGAACGGCTCCCAGACACCACCAGTCCACTGTTCTGTCGTACGGTTCCTTACGAAGAACCTCCGGGGCTAAATACTGCAGACAGAACAGAAGACAACTCTTTGAAGTAGCTGAAAATCAACCGTCTACAACCGGCTGCTTAACCCTCCTGTTGTCTTCATTTACAGCACCAAAAAATGTTGTTTCCCTTATGAGTTTATTATCAAAAAAATCCCACAAATTTAGCAAGAAAATTCTTGTAAATATTTTCAAAAAATGAATAAAAATCTCCATAAAAAATCCTAAAAATATCTAAAGTGATTCCATATATATCAGTAAAACTTCTGATATTTTCTTTAAGAACATTCACATAAAAATCAACCAAAATCCAGCGAAAGTCACTGGATTTTGGTTGATTTTTATGTGAATGTTCTTAAGAAACATTTTTAACATTTCTTTTTTTCCACCAAAAAATGTTCAAAGATTTCCCAAAAATGTTGAAAATGTGGACATCAGAAGTTTCACTGTGAAAATATAGATTTTTTCCACATTTTCAAACTTTAAAACGGGTCAATTTGACCCACAGGACGACAGGAGGATTAAGAATCTCCAGTCTGCTGTCACTGTTGGATAAATCTGACAGTTAATTTTCATGACAATTTTATGCGCTGCTTTTCAATTTAACTTCTCGTTGTGGATCTTTATGTATTTCTGACTCACCTCTGGAGTTCCACAGAAAGTGGAGGTGGTTCCTTCCGGTTCTACACCTTCTTTGCACAACCCGAAGTCTGTCAGAACCACGTGACCCTGGAAGCCACAAACACGCATGAAGGAGTTTATTATTCAGAAATACTGAGCAAACTGGGCGGATCCCGACTTACCTGAGAGTCTAAAAGAATATTCTCTGGCTTCAGATCTCTGCAGGGAAAAGAATGAATCAGATCATCAGCACAGAAAGTTGTTAATAAAGTTTTCATAAATATGTCATTTTCTGTTTTTCTGTGGTCATTTTGTGCATTTTTGTGGTCATGTTGTGTCTTTTTCTGGTCGTTTTGTGTGTCTTTCTGCTCATTTTGTTTCTTTTTTGGTCATTTTCAGACTGCTTTGTGGGCATATTAGGTCTTTTTGTGGTCATTTTGTGCCTTTTTGTGGCCATTTTCAGTTTGTGGTGATTTTAGGTGTTTTCTTGGGTCATTTTGATATTTTTTGTTGTTATTTTGTGTCTCTCATCATTTTGTATCTTTATATGATAATTATGTGTCTCACTGAGTCATTCTGTGTTTTTCTGTTGTCATTTTTTTGAGACTTTTTTGGTCATTTTGTGTTTCTTTGTCAGTTTGTGTCTCTCTGTGGTCATTTTTGGTCATAATCAGTCTGTTTGTATTTTCGTGTCTTTATATGATAATTTTCTGTCTCATTGAGCCATTTTGTGTTTTTCTGTGGTCATTTTGTGTGTTTCTGTGGTTGTGTCAGCATCCGTCTGACCTGTAAACGATGTTGAGAGAATGAAGGTAGCCGATGGCGCTGGCTACTTCAGCGGCGTAGAACCTCGCTCTGGGCTCTGAGAAACACCGTTCCCTCTGCAAGTGGAAAAACAGCTAAAGGAAGATAGAAAGAGCAAGAAAACGTTAGAGGGAAAATTTAAAAAAATATTTTAAAAATTAGTTTGAGCCCTCTGAACCCTAAAAATCTCCAAAATAAAACATTTATACTAACCAGAAAAATCTGTGAAACCATGAAGCCATTAGAGACTCACTCAGAAATCAGGCACATTTCAGCTGAACTGCAGGCAGTGTTTAAACATGTGAGTAGATAATATCTACTGGGTGTAAACTCACCATCTTTTCTCAGTATTTGAAACACGTGTGAGAAAAATACTGTAAATATTAGGGATGTCCGATATTGGCTTTTTTGCCGATAACCGATAAGCCGATATTGTCCAACTCTCAATTTCCGATTCCGACATCAACCGATACCGATATCTGTGGCCTGTTTAACTAATTCTAGGTAACATCACGTATCTCCTGTGGTGGAATTAACACATCAGGCCTCATTTTATTGCGATGCCCCATTGGATGCATTCTCAGATGTAAACAAGGCTTTCAGAAGGAAATTAAGAAAACTACTTCAACTGAAGTTATGGAAAAAGTGCCATATTTATGCCATATTTATTATTTTTTAATTGTCTCAAACAACAGTTCACACTCTCCCTCCCTCTATGAGTCTATTACATAAATCCAGCCATTATTTTATCAGTTTTCATGAGAGACAAAACAAACCAATAAAGATATTGACCGATATTACATTTTTATGCCAATATCGGGCCGATATCATTGGACATCCCTATTTCTACTGAGACTTGTAGAATAAAGTGATTTTGAAGATATATCATGGTTTTAAGCTCAGATTTGATTACATTTCTGGATCGGATGAGTAGTTCAACGACCTTCATTCCTGCTATTCTTTCTGTTTCTACAGTTTTAGGTTTTCACAAATAGGGTCATTTTTATTATCATTATTATTACTTAAACATAAAATGCTATTCTAACTCGCTGGTGTGTTTTGGGGTTGAGACGGTTCAGAGATGACTAAAACATTTCCACTTAAAATGCCAAAATATTAGCTTGTTTCATCCCTAAAACAACGACTTTCACTCCTGTTTTTAACCTGAGTTTAATTCAGGTTGAATCTGAAAATCAGGCGTTCTTCTTCCCGTTATTTCTGAACTAATGGGAGCTCATACCTCTCCTCCGTTTACGTAGTCCAGGACGAAGTAGAGCTTGTCTGGCGTCTGAAAGGAGTAATGGAGTCCAACCAGGAAGGGATGTTTGAGACTCTTCAGCAGCACGTTTCTCTCCGCCATGATGTTCTTTTGCTGCAGAGAGAAAAATACGATGGAAACATGGAGTTTCATATGTTTCTTTTAAAATGATGAGTGTTTGCGTGAATGTTACATCTGATGTGCATCATTTTCCCTGAGTATGTTTGAACTGCGATCTAAATAAATTCCAAAAATCAACAAAAGAGGATAAACGTGGTTAACTGGGTTTCAGTGAGGGAGTTTTTGTGTTTTTTGGATCTTTCACTGTATAAACTGTATTTATTTTTATTTCTTCTATTTATTCCATTCACTTTGCATCGCATCTAACATGATTTATTAAATCTCTTCACCTACACTTTAGATGTTCTATTTATATTGGTTTATGCATTTAAATGTTTTAATCAATGTTAATTATTTAGTGTTATTTTCAGAGGAAGAGAAAATGCAGTTTTTTAAAAATTAAATAAAATAATATGTATTTAAAAAATAATAACAATAATGATAGTAATAATACTAATAATGCTAATACTAATAATATTAATACTACTACTACTACTACTACTACTACTACTACTACTACTACTACTACTACTACTAATAATAATAATAATATGTCATGTGCATTCTAGATTTATTTATATTTGTATATGCAATTAACTGTTTTAATGAATTTTAATTATTTAATCTTATTTTCAGAGGAAGAGAAACACCTTCACTAAATGAATAAAATTCATTCTTTATAATATTAAATAAAATATGCATTTAAATATTATTATTATTATTATTATTATTAATAATAATAATAATAATAATAATAATAATAATAATATAATATAATAATAATAATAATAATAATAATAATAATAATAATAATAATAATAATAATAATAATAATAATAAATCATGTAGACACATTGCAGAGATTTTACACCCCACAAACATTCCTATTATTACTTTACTTCACTGCTAATTAACAGTTTTTGATCCATTCTTCATTTTCAGATAAAACAGGCATACAAAAACCAAAAACGACCAAATAAAAGGAGAGCGACCGTCACACCTGTACGGTCTCCAGGTGAGAGGTAGCGGCCAGGTAACAGGTAACAGGAGGGAAAAGGTCACATTAATATGTTTACTAGTCTGCAGAAGTTTAACGTTTTAATTTAGGCTTCAGAAACAACTGGGAATGAAGCAGACACATCTTTATTATTATACTGTACAGATGAAAACCCTTCAGATTAAAGCAGTATGAGTTTGTTTGATCGGACGTTATCCTTGTGTTGTCGGCCTGAACTGACCCAGTTTGTTTTCCAAGTGGGTTAAAATCCGTCCTTTGTACAGAACAAGCTGCAGATTAGATAAGATTGAAGCTGTTTACTAATAACCCTCAGAGATGCTCGCATTTTCCACCTTCATCGTCTTATCTGGTTGTAATTCAGGTCAGGATGTAATAAAACACGTTATTTACTCCCTCACACATCATACACTGATAAATTTGCATCGGTACCTGCCAGTTTTTGCAAATATTCTGCCCTGAAACGAGTCAAAAAGTCCTCATTTTTTGAGATTGAATGTATAATATTGGAGCTTCGGTGTGGTTTTCTGTGTGTCCAGCAGCTCCCACCTCTTTTCTCTTCAGGATGATCTTCTTCTGCAGCACTTTGACGGCGTAGAACTTGTTGTCGGCTTTGAGTTTGGCGAGCAGGACCTGCATGGAGGTTTGCTTGTTAGTTTGGTAAACAGTCTGCAGCCAGCATCTTTTACACGCTGCGTTCAGGACATTCATTAAGAAGTGCCCATAACACAGAGATGTGATCTGTGGAAACAGCTGATGCTGCGAAATCTGAGACAAAGACAAGAAGCTCTGATACTGTCCTGCAGAAAATAGAAACACTCAAGTTATTTTGATGCAGAAACACTTGAAGACGGGAAACAGTCATATTTAGAGTTTTTTAAATGAATTTTTCTCGTTTAAAGTTGCTCTGTTGACGTTCAGGTAACTCTAAGAGGCCTCAGAGGACCGTAGGTTAATGATTCATGAAGCATTCTGAATTTCCAGATGACACAGTGTGTACAAAGGAACACAGCATTTAGTCATCTGGAACTGAACCACAGAGGATTTACTGGAGGATCAAAATGACAAAAGTCAGACAAAAAAAGACACAACACAACAAAAATAGGACAAAATATTACAAAAAGGAGACACAAAAGGACAAAAGAACAATGAACAATCTAGTATTTTACTTTCTGATCCAAACAACTTGTCATGATCTAGAAATGATTTTAAATTTATAGTTTTACTAATTTACAATCTGCAGTTAATGTCTTCTCTGGAATTTTTCCACTTTGAGGGCCGGATTGGACCCTCTGGAGGACCGCTTTTGGCCCACGGGCCTCATGTTGGACACCCCTGGTCTAAGAGAGTCTCTTTTAATTCATGTGATCCTACATTAGGACCTGCAGCAACATTTGTCATTTGATCTCCTTCAATAAAACGCTTACAAAGGAGTCTCTGTGGGTGAAAATGTGACCTGAAGGAGTCCCAACCAGGAAACTAGTGAGAGAAAAACTCACAGCTCTGGGTGTGTTACCTTTCCAAACGTCCCTTTGCCAATGACAGCCAAGAAGTCAAAGTCAGTCGGTTTGGCACTGAAATGAAACAGTCATTTATTAAATGCTTTCTGTTGTTTAACAGACAGAATTACACAATAACCAGTGAAGAGCTTTATTTAGCAGCGTACCAACGGTGGGAAAGGTAAAGTAATACTGTAATACTATGTAGTAGTAATGCTACTGACTGCGGGTTGGCTGAGGGTCCCAGGTTCACGTCGTTGTGAGTAGAGGAGGACGCTGACCGCAGCTGGAAAACATAAAAACACTTCAGCAACTGAAAAAAACAACAACTGCACAATGTTCTCAGTTAATATGTGACTTACTGGAGTCACTTTCATCCAAAACCAGAAACACAGTAAAGCTCATGAGTCTAAAGTCCTGCTGTTTCCACTACTATCATTTTTGTTTCATATTGGAAATACCTGAATCATAAGAAAGAGGCGAAAATCATCTAGTAAGAAGAGTTACGCCTCTTTAAATAAGAAAAAAGGTGAAATATCAGTAAATCAGAGTTTGTCATTTTAAAATCCCGGCCTTCCTGGGATCTTCCTGCATGGAGTCTCCATGTTCTCCTGGACATGTGTGGCTTTCCTCCAGGTTCTCCAGCTTCCTCCCACAGTCCACAAACATGCTGAGGTTCACTGGTGATTCTAAACTGTCTGTAGGTGTGAATGTTTGTCTCTATGTGTAGCCCTGTGATAGACTGCTACCTGTCCAGGTGAACCTGTGATAGAGTGTTACCTGTCCAGGTGAACCTGTGATAGACTGCTACCTGTCCAGGTGAACCTGTGATAGACTGTTACCTGTCCAGGTGAACCTGTGATAGACTGTTACCTGTCCAGGTGAACCTGTGATAGACTGCTACCTGTCCAGGTGAACCTGCGATAGAGTGTTACCTGTCCAGGTGAACCTGTGATAGACTGTTACCTGTCCAGGTGAACCTGTGATAGACTGTTACCTGTCCAGGTGAACCTGTGATAGAGTGTTACCTGTCCAAGTGAACCTGTGATAGACTGCTACCTGTCCGGGTGAACCTGTGATAGACTGTTACCTGTCCAGGTGAACCTGTGATAGACTGTTACCTGTCCAGGTGAACCTGTGATAGACTCAGCTGGATAGACTCCACCCCCCATGACCCTAATGAGGATTCAGTGGTGGTCAATTACTCTAAAATAAGTAACCAAAGAAATTCAACTTTTATTTAGTCTTTTTTTAAAAGTAATTTATGGCATCATCCCTGCCCTGCGTTTTATCACACAAAAGACACCTTTGAATCCCTCTCCTTTTAGTTATGGTTGTGTTGTTTCCATAGAGGTGCAGAACTTTACACTGCACTGAAAAATGAGCCAGAAGTGAGTAAAAAATGTGACAGGAACAAAAAATGTCCAGAAATTATTTGGAGTTTAGAAGGTTAATGCATCTTAAGGATTTCTAAGCCTTTTCTATCCAACCTGCTCTTACTGTACCGGTATGTTGACGTGATATGACAGCGTTGAATATGACAGGAAACAGAAGTAAGCTGAACAAACAACCACAAACACTCCACAACATATCCTTAAAATGAGAATAGAATAGAACAGGAATTCTTTATTGAGCTCCAAGTGGAAATTCAAGTAGAAGTAGCAAAGGGAGCACTACTACAACATAAAAAGTATAATAGAAACAAAAATATTAGAAAAATATACCCAGATTCAAAATGCATAAATTATACTACTTAAATTAACCTCTTCAGACTGGAGCTTCGGGCTGCATTTTAGATTTCTTTTAGTTATTTTGGAGAAGGAGTAACCAATAAATATAACAAATGGATCATATCTGATTATTATATGTATTATATTTTATTATATTAATATTATATTTATATTGTTATTATTGTTATTATTATTTATATTATTGATATTATTTTATTATTATCATTATTATGAACAATACACACTTTTTGGGGAAAAAAAGATGGGGGTTAAATAGGAGGTTAAATTAAAACAAACTGCGAACAAAAAATTTACTAAATCAAAAAATGCACCATAAAGTGACAAATGGTGACAATAAAAATACACAATGAAAGAGGAAATTAAAGTCAAGTAGTGTAATGAGTGCAACGGCAGCAGTAAAAACAGAAAATTGCAAAAACAACAAAGATGTTATGAAGCAGAGTGTGCTGAGAGATCTAAGGTGTTAAACAGCGTTATTACAATTATCTATATAAATATACTCACATTACAGTGTGCCATGATGTTATATTCCTACTGGAGACTCAGCATCAGTGTTGGACACACACCTGCAACAGGAAGGGAGAGGAAGAACATCTAGTTTAGGATTCACATATTTCTCTTCATGAGCACAGACTCAGAGGAAACTGGCTGCTTAATGTCTTCCATTGTTGTGTGTGTGTGTTTATGTGTGTCCATGTGTGTGTTTGTGTTTCCAACTCACCTGCTGACCTCAGTTTGACAGCCTGAGGATCCAGAGAAGCTGGTAGTTCTGGTTTGTGAGGAACGAGATGCTGGAACAACAGAAAGACAATAAGGGACTGTGTGGATGAATCTCATATTGTTCCATACATACATGTAAGCGTGTGTGTGTGTGTGTGTGTGTGTTTGTCTGTGTGTCAGAGAACATGTTTACACAGTAAATATTGTAGTGTCATTTTCATATCTGTTAGAAAATACGGGATAAGCAAAGTCTCCCACACATGCACACACGCAAATGAAACAAAAGCTCCGTTTATGTGAGTTCGTGCTTTTTCCTCTGTAGCTTCAGGCTCTTTATCTATTTATAGGCTTAAAGGCAAAGGACTTACTGGCACTGATGTTACATGGACTTTATTAAAAAAAAAGTGTAGAGATGTTTTGAGACTTCCGGTTGGGAAGGAGTTGCTTCCCCAAGCGAAGAAGTTCAAGTATCTCAGGATCTTGTTCAGGAGTGATGGGAAAATGGAGCTAGAGATGGACAGGAGGATTTTTGGCGTCAGCAGTAATGAAGGCGTTGTACTGAACCGTCGTGGTGAAGATTTACCATCCATCTACGTTCCAACCCTCACTTATGGTCATGAGCTCTGGATAGTGGCCCAAAGAAGATGCTCCTTCACCTCTAAAGGAACCAGCTGAGGTGGTTTGGACATCTGATTCAGATCCTCCAGGGAGACTTCCTTTGGAGGTTTTCTGAACACGTCCTTCTGGGAGGAGACCCCGGGGTAGACCCAGAACCCTCTGGAGGGATTATATATCTCATCTGGCCTGGGAACGCCTCGGGATCCCCCAGGAAGAACTGGAAAGTGTTGCTGGGAGGAGGATGGTCTGGAATGACCTGCTTCATCTGCTGCCTTCATGACCCCGGATAAGAGGAAGAAGATGGATGGATGGATGGATGGATGGATGATTGATGGATGGATGGATGGATGATGGATGAATGGATGGATGGATGGATGGACGGATGGACTGACGGATGGATGGATGGACGGACGGACAGACAGACGGACGGACTGATGGATGGATGGATGATGGATGGATGGATGGATGATGGATGGATGGATGGATGGACGGACTGACGGACTGATGGATGGATGGATGATGGATGGACGGACAGACGGACGGACGGATGGATGTTTTGAGGCAGTTGTAAATCCCACATTTAACAGTTGAATCGGTGCAGTTTCACCAACAAAAATGTGGGAAGGATTTCCAGATTTTATCCAGAATCTGCTTATTTACTGAAATACTAGAATTTCGGCCAATCAGGTTGCAATTTCCATCCACGTCTGTCCACAAATACAATACAGTGAAGAGTTTGAAGTGTCTCAGTTCAAGAAGAATTCAAATTCCAGGTATTTGCTCACGTGTTTGGCCCATGAAGCTGTTTTTGATTAAACAAAGTTGTAGCCGTGACAACAGACAAAGCGTCAGATATGGACGTTGCTGTTAAAAAGCCACAGATTGAAAAACGTGGATGTTTTATCTTAATTCAGTCAGATTACTGTAGCAGCGTCTTCACAGGTCTGACTAAAACGTCCATAAAACACCTGCAGCTGACCCAGAACGCTGCTGCTAGAGGCCTCACCAACACTAAAGAAGTCCAAACACCAACCAAAGAACCAAACATGGAGAAGCAGCTTTCAGTTTTTATGCTCCACACATCTGGAACAAACTTCTAGAAAACTGCAGGTCTGATGAAACTCTCAGCGCCTTTAATTCAAGGCTAATTAAAGACTCATCTATTTACTGCTGCCTTTAATTAATGACCGTTTAATACCAGCACTGCACTGTAACTTTTAAAGTGATTTTATTTTATCTCTCTTTGTATCTGAGTTTTAATTTCTTTGTTTTCATTATCATACAATTTCATGTTGATTTTATTGCTTAAATTATGTTTTATTTCTATGATTTTAATGTATGATTTTAATGTCTATATTTTAAATAATCTTTGGAATCTATTTTCATTGCCATTGTGAAGCACTTTGAACTGCCTCATGCACGAATTGCATTATTTACAAGAATTTTCTTACCAAATTTGTGCGATTTTATTATTTTTTTTAAATAAAACTGTTAAGGGAAACTTTTAAGGAATTATTGGAATTTTCTTTCTGAAGGTTTTGCAGATTTTCAGAAAATTAGGGAATTTTTTTTGCTGAATTTTTGGATTTTTTTTCAGACAAGGAAACAATATTTTTTGGTGCCTGTAAATGAGGACAACAGGAGGATAGGAAAGATAGGAGTTCCTTAAAGAATATGAGCATGGTAAGATGAATAATAACAAGAAACACCAATAAAAGACCAGCCATTGAAGACTTATGCAGACGCCAGCAGTGATATCAGAGTATCATCAATACCCTGAAGGATCTCACATATCATGTCTGTCTTTACTCTAAATATGGCACCAGCTGTATTCTCTCCCACTAAATAAAATAACCTCTAAACAGAACAGGCTCTATGCATCAGGAGCAGCTGAGGTTGCTCACCTGCAGAAGATGAGGAGATCAGAGTCGGTCTGTCGGCCTCAGGACACTGAGGAAACCAGAGAACTGTGAGGAGGCTGGAGCTGCTCTGAGGTCGCAGCGTCTTTACTCCAGACGTCAGGACGGAAGGTCGACTTCAACAGAGTGAATCATTGATGAAAAGTTCAAAGGAGGCGGGGCAGACTGTGGGTGTGTTCATGTGGAAAAGGGAAAGTGTTGCTTGTCCAGACTTTCCTCTTTGCTTTCAAAATAAGAGATAGTTGATCATAATCTGTGCAATATTAATGCTCACGTCAGTATTTCCATTCATGAAAGAGTCTGTGCAATACCACTGGCATGTGCAATACTGTGTTTACTGAATCAGTAATTATGTATATCTTGGTTTATTTTTATTTTTGTAGTACATTTCCTAAATGTTTGCACTATCTTTGCTGCTGTAACATTGCAAGTATTAGACTTATCTGATCTGACCTGATCTTGTCTTATGAGACGCAATCATCAAATTTTTTTAATCAAAAAGGGGGAATGCAAAGATTAACTTACAGCACTGAGCAACTGAGTTTCACTCCCCCCCTTTCAAAACAGTGCTATAAATTCAAAGTAAACTCTTCATGCTGTCTTAAACCCACTGTCAGATTTGTGAAACATTTTTTCTATTTGCGAAGATGACTTAAAAGTTAATAACTTGAGGAATCAATTTTGTACTCATACCTGAGGAGTTATATAGGTGAGCATGGTGGCGGCAGCATCATGGTGTGAAGCATGGTGGCGGCAGCATCATGGTGTGAAGCACGGTGGTGGCAGCATCATGGTGTGAAGCATGGTGGTGGCAGCATCATGGTGTGAAGCATGGTGGCGGCAGCATCATGGTGTGAAGCATGGTGGCAGCATCATAACGTGCAGATCCTTCTTGGCAACAGGCCCTGGAAGGGTTTCTTAAGGTTAAGGGTAAAATGATTGTTTCAAAGTTCAGGGAAATACTTGAGGACAACCTGATTCAGTCTGAAGAGAATAGAAACTTGGGAGACGGCCAAGACAGCCAAAACTACACTGAAATGGTTTAAAGACAACAAGGTGAATGTTTTGGAGTCAGAGAACAGACCTCAATCAAACTGACAATTTGTAGCTGGACTTGAAAAGAGCTGTTTGCTCACAATTCAGTTCAATTTTACTGTATTTATATAGCGCCAATTACAGGTCAAATTGTCTCGATATATATAGTATAGTGAGGGTGATGCAGAGTAGATTGATGGAAATGGGCAGCTGGAAGCAGTGGGCTGGAGGAAGGTCAGCAGCAGCATCCCACAGATGGAGATTAGGCCAGTTGGTGGGAGAACCACCACAGATCTGAAGCATCCAGCTCTGGGATCAGGGACACTCGGAGAAAGGACACAGGGAGAAACAGAGTGAGTGTAATGCAACAATGGTATATATATATTAAATATAATGCTAGATAGAGAAGGGCTCAGTGCATCCAGAGAGGTCCTCCAGCAGCCTAGACCTATAGCAGCAGAACTAGGGACAGAACTAAAGGGACGTCAAGAGGAAGACTCCAGCTCACCCCCTCAGGGTCCCCCAGTCAGTCCTAACTATAAGATCTGTCAAAAAGGAAGGTTTTAAGCCTGGTCTTAAAAATAGAGAGGGTGTCCGCCTCCAGAACCCAAACTGGGAGCTGGTTCCACAGGAGAGGAGCTGATAACTGAAGGCTCTGCCTCCCATTCTACTTTTAGAGATTCTAGGAACAACAAGTAAGCCTGCAGTCTGAGAGCGAAGAGTTCTGCTAGGATAATATGGTACTATCAGGTCTTTGAGATATGATGGAGATTGGTTGTTAAGAGCTTTATATGTCAGAAGAAGGATTTTGAATTCTATTCTAGATTTAACAGGAAGCCAATGAAGAGAAACCAGTATAGGAGAAATATGATCTATCTTGCTAACTCCTGTCAGTACTCTGGCTGCAGCATTTTGGATCAGCTGTAGATGTTTCAGAGAGCTATTGGGACAACCTGATAATAAGGAATTACAGTAGTCAAGCCTAGAAGTAACAAATGCATGGACTAGTTTTTCTGCATCACTCTGAGACAGGATGTTCCTGATTTTCACAATATTTCTCAGGTGGAAAAAGGTTTTATGTGTGAGTTAAAGGACATGTCCTGGTCAAAGATAACTCTGAGGTTTCTCACAGCAGTACTGGAGGCCAAAACTCCTTCTTACATGAAACATTTGTCGACCTACAGTCAGCTGAGTTTGTACTTTCAGTCTGCAGCAGTAAGTTGTCAGAGATGCCCGTTTTCTGGTATCTGCAATGGAACAAGAAGATAAGCAGTTCAGGCAGGAAGGGCGTGGAAGGAGCTTTCACCCCCACGGACGACTGTTGACGACAATATGGTCAATAGGGGGGATGTGATATAAGCAAAGTAAGTTTATAGTCAATAGTACAATGCACACAACACCCGCACAGAGTGCAGGAAATGCAGCGTTCGTGATCCCTCGCTAATGAGTCAGGACACAGGGGCATCAATCAGACGAGACAGCTTTGGACGTTTATTGGTTCTTATGGATTGAATGACGTTTGTGACCCGAGATTATCTTGACACGCACACACGAAGCCCACCAGAGAGACACACAAAGAAGTCATATTTGAGATTCCAAGAGCCCTTAAAACATTCAACTTTCATCTCACAATGTCAACTCCATACAGTAGATTTATCTTTTTAAAACCAACTCTGACATAAAATGTAAACATCTGGGTGAACACAGTCTGAATGGAGTTTCCATCACATGTAAACTGCACAGAGCTCCATCGGCTAGAGACCAAATATGTGTTTATAATGCCAAAAATGTGGATTTTTGCACTCTCTAGTGACCAAGTGTGGGAATATCATCATTTGGGTTTCACAGTTGTGCTAAAATGCCAATGCAAAGAGTCCTTTTCATCCATTAAGATTTGCTAAAAAATAATTTCAGACCTTTTGCATATAGAGATTAAAAACTGTGGCGTTTATGTCCATTTTAAACAGTACAGCTCCTCTGTCACTTGACTTTTCACATTTTGAGGCAGAAAACAAAAATAGCTTCATAAAGATCCTGAAATTCTGCCGCATTTCTTTTTCCAACGGTCTAAATAAAGCAGCTTATTTCCTACATTATACTGTCACAGTGCAACAGTTTGTCTGATAAATATAAGGAGCTGTAATATTAGTGTTACTCTTCTTTATTGCACAAAACATGAAGCTTGCAGGAGCCTCACTTACTGCATTTAACTCCTCTGACTTCTTCCCTACATTTCCCCCTGTCCAGTCCCATCTCTTAGTTTTTTTGTTTTCCTCAATTCCCATGAGTTCATCCAGTATTTCTGGATTTTTCCGGCATATTCTCATTTTGTCTAAATCTGAGTAGGAGGAAAACCAACAGAGGTCTTTAAAAGAATCCGTTTTTTTCCTTCTTTGAGATGTCCTCTCTAAACTGATGCAGAACCTTTAACAACAAGGCTTATCATTCAAATTCAACATGAAAATATGTGGCTGGAAATGTACTTACTTGAGGTTTATTAGCCGAGCACACTGTGGCCGGCAACGTACGGTGATAACCGAACCCTGATACTGAACTCAGATTTGTCCATCAATTTGTCAACTATACAAGATTCTGCCATTATTCCCCCCAAAATATCTAGATTTTCCCATTTCCTCGCCTCCCCCCCTCCCTCTCTCTGATGGGTACAGGACACCAAACACATGAAAAAGGGTTCAGGGTCTTTTCCCCTGCAACAGGATGAATTTGGCACATGATGATCGGCTCCCGGCGAGCGACGGGCGGGATCACTTGAGTCCCTCGTCTGTGCTCTTGAACATGAGGATGGCGTTGGAGATCTTGAGGGCAGGACCCAGCTTGATGCTCATGATCTTCACGATGTCGGTTTGGGTGAGCAGCAGGAACGCCTCCCCGTCGATCATCTGGAGGGACGCAAACAGCGGCGGTGTGAGTGGAGGTGGAGGCGGCAGGTTGAGGCCGTCAGTAACTTTCTGAATCCTGACACTACCTGCCATATGCCTTACAGTTAGTGTTACCTGGTAATTGTTTACCTTTCAGATGCAAATATGCCGTAATTAGAGTATCAGCATCATCAGCAAAGAGGAAGAATAGTGACGTAACGCTGCACAGTAAAAAACTTCTATTTATTCTCCTGTGACAACTCAAATGTCACTCATTGCTTCATCAGCTACGTTACCGTAGCAACCTTTATATGCACCGTAATATTATGAGAAGTCTAACTAATGCTAGTTTTACACATATAAACTGTTCAGGATTCAGTTTGGTATGATTTCCAACCGAACAGTTTCAGTCACTGCATTTACAAAAGATAAAATTTAAAAGTCAGATTTTCTATTGAACATATTACACATCACACATTATGCATAAAGTTATTTTTTTGGCCATTTTTGACAGGTTTAGTTGAGAGGCAGACAGGAAAGCAGGGGTGATGAATGGGGGGAAGACCTGCAGCAAAGGGCCATGAGTGGGAATCGAACCCGACTATAGCTCCTGTTTATGGGTCGCCCAACCATAAACATCAACCAGATGAGCTACCTGGGCAAAATATCATTTTGATTAGCAAGGAGGAGGGAAAAAAAAGTGTTTCACGCAAGTTCAAGAGTGGAAATGAATGTTTTCTACATAAGTTATTCAGGTGGCTTCTGCAGTATGCAGCCGTGCTACACTGATGTGTTTCTTTATTTTCAGCTGGACGAAACCAGAGAAAAGTCGTACACAACATAGCCACAGAAGTTTGGACTAATGCTAAAAGGTGGAAGTTAAATGAAAGATCCTTTTGTGTGAAACAGAGCTTCACATAGCAGTTCAATAATATGTGTAACTACAGGAAGCCTGCTAGAATTGAAGCCATGTAAATGTGCAGAAATACGCATGTGTTCTGAGCAAGCAGACACCTCATGCTTCATGCAAGTTCAAGAGTAAATGTAAAGGAATTATTTCAGACTTCTGAATGCCTGAGAGTCTATTTGTGTCCTTGTGTGCGTTTAATTCACACACTGATAATCTCACCTCTTCTTTGAAGAGCCGAGCCTGTTCTTCACAGCCGATCAGATTCTGGACAAACCTGAAGACCTGCAGCACGGACATTCTTTATTAGACCAGAGAAATCAAATTAAAAGAAGACAAGCAGACATGAAGGTAAGCTGCTCACCTCTTCCACGCTCCACGCTGCCACCTGGCTGGCATGAATCCCCTGAACGCCGGGCAGCAGCTTACAGTGCTGCTCCCAGCAGAGAGACAGAGTCCGGTCCGACTGACCGCTCAGAGCCGACATGAACAGCGACGGATACACTCCCTCTGAGGACATGTCTGAGGACGAATAATCACACAAAACCAGCAGTGGAGGTGAGAAACAGCTTTCCCATCAGACTGAACTCCAAACACCTGAAAACCTGAACACACAGCGTCACTTTCACGGTTCTAATGCTGCTGACCTGCACTTTCCTGACAATATTTACTCTATTTTACTGGTTTTTATTTCATTTCATTTACCTCCCACATTGTATTTATCTTGCCTCTTTTGCATATATGTTGTCATTTTTATTATTGTCTTGTTTTATATTTACATTTGATTTTATGATTTAATGCTGTGAAATGATGCATTTTACTTTATAATGAAACGACAAAAGTGAGACACAAAAAAAGACAAAAAACATGACAATAATGAGAAGCAAAATGACAAAAAATGAAACAAACGACACGAAACAAAGCAAAAAAGAGACAAAAAGTTTTAGAAAAAGTTACAAAGCCACGAAAAAATGGACACAACAAAAACGAGAAAGAATTACATAAATGACAAGACAAAACATGACGAAAGTGAGAAACAAAACGACAAAACATAGACACACAACACAAACTAGACAAAAAAACTCACAAAACAAGAAAAATGCTACACAACGAATAAAGCAAAACACAAAATGACAAAAGACAAAAACCACAAGCGAGAGAAAAAGGAAACACAAAAACGATAAAAACAAGAAAACGACAAAAACATGAGACAAATGGCAAAAGTCAGACAAAAACAAGACAAAATACTACAAAAACAAGACACAAAATGACAAAATTTTGCACAATTTAGCATTTTAGTTCATAACAACTTGTCATGTTTGAGAAATAATTTTAAATTTATAGTTTTACTAATCTACAATCTACAGTTAATGTCTTCTCTGGAATTTTTACACTTTGAGGGCCGGATTGGACCCTCTGGAGGACCGCTTTTGGCCCACGGGCCTCATGATGGACACCCCTGGACTAGTCTAATTACTAGACTATCGTGTCAGCTAAATGCATCCCAGTCATATCCAGATGCTGCGTTTAGAGAACTTACTCTGGTAGTCTCTTTGCTGGTTCTTCCTGTATTTGGGAGGACGACCGATCCTGAAAACAGAAGTAAAACATCAGTTTGAGACCAAAGCAAACCTGCACACCTTCATCCACACACCTTTACCTGCCACGGTAGTGAGTCTTCTTGGTCCTCTGGCCGAAGAAAAGGTTCCTCCTGCACTCCGAGTCGGACAGGTCGGCCTTCAGCCTGCCCTGGTTACGCTCGGCCAACGGGCAGCCGGATATGCAGTGATGGGCGGTGAAACGACCGGTCACATGACCCGAACCATCACAACCGGGAGTCGGACACTTCCTGCTCCAGAGATAGAGCTCCACTTTACCAACAGACAGAAAACTGAGTCCAACGCACACGTTACATCAGAAATATCTTCTAAAGTGGGGTTTAAATCAGACATTAGATCACGGGGTGAGAGTCAGGTTGTGTACTCACCTGTTGTGGAAGCTGTACTTGTTGGTTCTGGGGTGGCTGATGGGTTTACAGGGAACTGAGGAGGGGTAGGTGGACTGGCCGGTAGCAGGAGGGTCCCTCACGCCTAGGGACACAGAAATACAGAGGGGTGTGAGGGTTGATTGAAAACTTCCAAGACTGCGCACGTTGCGCAGGATGTCGCATGATATTAGTCTGACTCATACAGGATGTAGACGGTGGGAATAAGCCCTCCATTGGTTGCACATTTCAGGTGGCTTCGTCCTTCCTGTCCACTATCTTCATGTTTGCAACAACAGCAACCTTCAAGCAGCAATTTACTACCCTGAACACTACATGTCAAAGCTATGCCAAGGATTTAGACTGCAGTACGGCTGTTCAGGTCTTTCTCCATTATGTTCTGCACAGTTAGCTGGCAAATGGAGACTACTGTCCAATCAACAGCAGGACCAGTGTTACCAACATGTTATTGTGATCACTGCTAGGTGCAGATTTGCAATTTCTTCATGGATCGCAAACTAAAGCCTTTGTCCAATCAGGGGCAGGATAGTTGGAGAAGAAGGAAGCAGGAGTTGAACACTGGCTACTGGCCTCAAGGACACGCCCACGAAGTGGGAGACGTTCAGATGCGACACGTTTACATGCAGGAACAATGGATTTAGTGGACATGTAGCATTAGAGTGTCAAAGGGAAAATTAAACACATAAAGACTGAACTGTGTTGTCACAGCACAGCGATTTCACACATCTTATTTAACCAATACAGCACAAGTGTCGTTCTCCACCTCATCTACTCACTAGATTTGCCTCTGTGCAACTTCTACCTCTTTATCAGAATCTAATTCAAGTTGAATGGTTGGTGTTTGACACAGTTCAGGACATTCAGCGCTTATCGCAGACCATGCTTGACATATTTTATAAACACCTGTAACATTGGTTTTGTTGTTGGTTTTGTCATCCTGACAGAGTCCTGGAACTTTTTGATCACAACTTATATCTACATACATACAGTGTAATGTTAATTAAAACTCCTGTAACAAGTGGTGTATACACCAATAGGGCTTTGTACAGCATAGTTTTGAAAAAAACATCAAACTGTTATTTACATGTCACTCCAGCAGTGAAATTTAACCAATCATTTGGGAAACAAAAGCTGGTCAGCACACATAATATTTACTGTTGCTCTGATTTAAAGCTAAGAATCAATAACAATAGTTTTAATGAAGCTATTTGCTACCATGTAGTTGCTGTATTTTGCCGTCCCGTGGGGGAACTTTCAGCGGGTGACCGGTCGCCTCACACCAGCCTGCCGGATGGACGTCTGGGTGGTCCGAGTCCATCCACTCATCGTAGACGTGACTCCAGCCGTCGTAATGGACCTGAACCAAGAGCAGACGCTGAGCTGCAACACATATCCACACTGACCACACATATTCACTCACAGCCCACACAGCTCAGCCGGTATAAATGGATCCTGAGCTGATTTAAAAATGTATATTACAGCTCTTGTTCCAGAGGGTTCATTAAAACCATTAGTGAAGAAAAGTACTCAGTTAAAGCTGTAATGGGCCTGAGGGAGCCGAAGAAAATATTAAACAATATCACACACATATAAGAGCAGAATCTTCATAACACACACAAACATGCAGTTATTACCTTAATGCGATGAGTCTCCACTTCCTCCACCGTGGCCACTCTGATCAGACCAGGACTTCTCTTGTCTACAGCCTCCAGTTTCATCTGAGGCTGGAAGCTGTGGGCCGCCCGCTGGAGACAAAGGATGATTTAAATTCAGCTGCTATGAACATGTCAAACATATTCCATGTCAAGGTTCTACATGGTGAAAATCCATTTCTACTGTGTTCTGTGGTGTAAAGGACAAGCTGATAAGATGTGAGAACATTTACTTCTTCCATTCCTGAAGGCCTCCCCCAACAACTACACATCCTCTCAACAACTACACAACCCTCCTGTTGTCATTTACGGGCACCAAAAAATATTGTTTCCTTGTCTGAAAAAAATTCAGCAAAAAAATTCCCCAAATTTCTGAAAATTCCAATAATTCCTTAAAGGTTTCCCTTAAAAATTTAATTGAAAAAAATTCAAAATTCCCCAAATTTGGCAAGAGAATTCTAGTAAATATTTTTGTGAATGTTCTTAAGAAACATTTTTAACATTTCTTTTTTTCCCCAAAAAATGTTCAAAGATATCCCAAAATTGTTGAAAATGTGGACATCAGAAGTTTCACTGTGAAAATATGTTTTTTTCCACATTTTCAAGCTTTAAAACGGGTCAATCTGACCCACAGGACGACACGAGGGTCAAAGGTGACTAGAACTGAATATGTAAAACAGAAATAGGAGTGATTAAATGGTCTCCTCTGGCCAATGAAAATACAGATAATCGGGAAAATGCCAAATAACGGCCACACTAATTGGTCAGGCTGGTAATCTGTCTCTACTGTGAAGCACTTCTGTTGTGATGCTGTTAGTTCAAGAAGATGAGAAAAGGAATCAAATTCTCTGGTTGAGACATCAGGTCAAAGGATTTACCTAACAATCATGCTGAAAAGTTGAAATACCAGGAACACTATCATTCACCTCACCTACTTCAACTCTTCTTGAAGTTTGTGAAGCCAGAAATATACAGTCATGGAAAAAATTATCAGACCACCCTTGTTTTCTTCAATTTCTCATACATTTCAATGAATGGTACCACTAAAGGTATATTACCTGAAGAATACAATGAACACGACAAAAAATGGACACAACATTGGAACCATGCCTTGGCTGCTCAATCACCAGATCTACATCTACCTGAAAACCTGTGGAAAATCATCAGATGCTAAATGGAGAACCACAAGCCCAAAAACAAAGCAGGTTAGTTAGAATTAGTGCAACAGGAATGGGCTGCTGTGACAGCAGAACAATGTCAGAAGCTGGTGGAGAACATCCAAGACGCATGGATGCAGTCATCAGAAACAATGGTTATGAATCACTACTAACTCCTGTGTGGATCATGGGACTAAAACAGACAGAAATGAAAACATGGAATCCTAAAAGCTGTTTTTATCTGAACAATGCCATAGATACTGATGGAAGAACTGAAGGGATTTTGGTTATTATCAAGAAAACCATGAAAAATGTCTGATATCAGCTCTGAAATTCAACTCTTATCAGCTGTTTTTATTGTTATCGTTATATTTGTCCAAACAGATGGACCTTTAGTGGTACCAGGTATTAAAATGGACAAGAAACTGAAGAAAACAAGGGTGGTCTGATCATGTTTTCCAGGACTGTATGTATAGGATATGGTATAAAAAGTTCACACCTAAACTGTACCTTCAAAGCTAATCAGTAATTTCTTGGTTTCACCTTAGATTCCTGCTCAGAAGCTCCACTTAGCAGTGCTTTGTTTTGTCTGGAGGCTGAAGGTTTCAAATAAAGCTACCAGACTGTGATTCCTGATGTGAGAAGCTGATACAGCCAGCTGTGCTCTGATTTTAAATTGCTTCTTTGTTTTCAGGCTCTTTATGCCGTGAAGGACTGTGAATAAAATAATAAAATTCTGAGTGTTCTTCTCACCACTTTGAAGGCGTCGGCAGCCACTGCCTTGGATCCGGTCTCCTCCAGGTACAGAGACCAGGAGAACCGGCCCTGGTCTGGGTAATCTGGTGGATGCAAACACAAACATTCATCCTGAACATGCTGTACCAAAGCTTACACTGTGTGTTTCTTATCTGTAATCAGTGCATAGTGAGAAACCTATTTTAAACATTCTTTGCATATAAATTCCACTCACATGTGTGCATTTGCATAGATTTGCCAGCATAGAAGTGAAAAGGAGCAAAAGGACGACGCTGAGGACATGAGGGGTAACTAGGCGGAGCTGCTTTGGAGGTTTATGAGCCGTGTTATTGCCTTTAACATGCTGAAACTACTGATTAACAGGAAACACACTGGTCACCTTGGGGTGGCGTTAGAGGGAGGTTCCTCTCCTGGCACCAGCCAATCGGGTGAATGTACGGACTGCTGGCGTCACACCTGGAGATCAGAACAAACAGGAACGACGTCCAGAGTTTATTTCAGATGATGAATGAGCAACGTTTGAAGTTATGAATGTGTGCAAAAAATGACAACTCAATTAGCTGCTGAAGAAAATGGTTCATCTCATAAAGAATCAGGACTAAACATGATGCCTTTATGCTGTTCAAACGGAGAACAAACCCCCAGACGAGCAAAGACTTGAAGCAGAACTGACTACTTTCAAATTCAAGCTAAAGACCTACATGTTTACCATCAAATTAATTTTCTTTTAAATCAAATTGGTTTGTTAGCAATTCTGTGGGCGTTTGTTGGCTTTAAATGTTCTCTTTCGGCTGCCTTTGGGTATAAAAGTGCGATATAAATAAATTTGCTTTGCCTTAAAGATCCTGCAAAACCACACAGGTGTTTCCAGCTATTTAGCTGCTCATGGGTTGAAGTTTGACAGTTAGGTTTGGGAACAACTGACCCAAAATAATATCACAAGAGAAAAAAAACAGTTAAGGGAGTCTACAAAAACAGCATGTAAAAATAAGTTCATTAACCTCCTGAATTCCAGCAGTTTCTGAGTGGTTTTTGTTCCCTTCTCTGCTATATACAGCTGTCTGCAGAACTATTTAACCTCTCTGACATTTTTGACATTCTGGCAAAATGAGCAACATTCCAGCTGCAGGCAACTAAATCATATCAGAGGTGAACAGTTAGTTTATTGAAATATAACACCAAAGCAAAAATCAAGATTTAATTCATAATCCATCCAAAATTTCAACTTATTGACAAAAAGCAGGCGGCAGAATGATTCCACCGCCTATAAACAATGCTGGATAAATACAGATAACTGCAGTAGGACTCAAATCCATCCACCTGGATGTCTACATGTTGAGGTGAATCCAACAGTGACACATGCTGAACACTGAGTAATATTCAGGTCTATAAAATGGGGACACTTTCTCCTCTAGCAGCAACATGGTTCAGACCAGAGAGACGTTCCTGAAGTCTATAGAGGAGATAGCTGCTTTGCACAAGAAAGGAAATGGGACCAAGAAGATCTCCAAGCTGTAGAATGTTCCCAGAGACTCTGTTGGAAGCATCATTGGTAAGTTTAAAGCCAGCGGTACTGTAGCTACACTACATGGTTGAAAAAAGAAGCTGTCGGCAAGAACATCAAGATTCCAGGAGACAGATGGACAAGAACCCCAGGCTGACTGCCAAGGACCTGCAGGAAGATGTGGCTGGAAGAGGAACTGATGTTTCTGTGGACACACTCCATGCTGAAGGGTTAAATGCCAGATCCCCTAGACGGACACCGCTTCTGAAGACACACCACAAGAACAATGGTCTCCAGTCTGCTAGAAGCACCCTATCAGAGCCACAGAAGTTCTGGGAGACGGTTCTATGGACTGATGAGACCAAACTAGAGCTCTTTGGTTCTATGGATCAGAGGAATGTCTGGGAGGAAGAACGAGGAGAAGAACACCCTGCCTACTGTGGAGCATGGTGGTGGATCTGGGATGCTGTGGGGGTGTTCTGCTTCTAATGGAACCAGGAATCTTCAACGTGTTGAAGGCACCATGGATTCAGGAAGTACCAGGATATTCTGGACAAGAACGTCACTCAGTCCGTTCCAGCAAGACAGTGACCCCAAACACACATCATAACCAACAAAGGCTTGGTTGGAGAAAAAAGCTTGGTAGGTTCTTGAGTGGACATCACAACCTCCAGACTGAAACCCAGTGGAGAATCTGTGGTGGATCTGAAGAAAGTTGCTGCAGCACATAGACCTGAGAACATTGCTGAGCTGGAGACCATCATCCTCGAGGAATGGGCTAAAATTCTCTACGAAAACAGCAGAACCATGACTAGAAGTAGAGAGAATTCAGATGTGCCACAAATGAGTAGTTCAAGGACTGTCAGAAAGTTGAAAATCTGATGATTCTCTGTGTTTTTACAGCTTCTGGCTCTGATAAATGGTGTTACTTTAACCGCTGGTGGGTTGTGAGGTTCAGAGGGTTAAACAATGGCAAAAAAAAAGAATGACTGAATCAAAAATGGTAAAAATCAAAAACTCGTGCACCAGATAAGATGCTCACCAGTAGTCGTACGTGTCGTCCCAGTTGTCAAAATGAACCAGGAAGCGGTCGTCCACCACGTCGGTGACGGTTGCTACGCAGATGAGGGATGGATTCATGCGGTCGACGGCCTCCAGCTTCATTCCCGTCTCGAAACCACACTTCACATCAATCTAAACGGAAAGAAAACGTATCACACTCCACCTAAACCAGCAGATAAATGAAAAATGAACACTCCTGCTGGACTGATTTCATATTTTCATTGATTTACGAACTATTGAACAAATGACAGACTGAATGATGATATTTAGACGTATATTTTATGATGCCCTCAGATGAGATAATTAAATTCTAGGAGACAGAAATCAAAAAGGACATCAGGCTCGACTTTGCAAAATGAGAATCACCACAATCTATGATCTACAAATCAATATTCAATACTAAGAGAGTGGAAACTTTGCTTTCTGAAAGAGGTGCTTTATTACAACTGCTTCTCCCTGATGTTGGAGTTTTCCCAGCCCTCATCTATCCATGTCTGAGGTTAATAAAACTACCGTAAATTAAAGTGTTACCCTGCCGGGACTCGCAAACACTTCTTTGGGAGCCACTTGTGCTTTAGTCATCCTCAGGTAGTTGGTCCAGGTAAACTCCTCCTCTTTACAGCCTGCAGGACACACAGAAACACAGGGAGGAAATTAACAGATTTTTAGAGCGTTTATAAGAACAGATTAACATTTTGGCAAACATTCTTAGAGAGTTAGAACAGATGACTCTCCTGTCTAGATGTCAAAATGGCAGGAGACAGTCAGCCAGGCTCAGAGAAAATACAAGAAACAGGAAGGAAAAGGTCACCTGGCTCTGAAGGCAAGCAAAACCCACCTTCCAGCGCTTCAAACAATCAAAACTAATTAACACTTAGCATCTCTATAGTTAACCCTGTCTACTCTGGAGCTCCTTGTATCTGGATTTGGTTGTTAAAATGGAACCAATCGAGATTTTTTTGAAGGTTGATTCAGCAAAGAAGTCCTGCTATTCCCACAATGTTTGTCGTGTCGTTGTGGTGCTAATTTCTCTTGTATTACACTTTGAGATCAGTGTTTACTGGCTCACTGACTAATTTACTGTTTTAATTAGGAAGAAGTGAAAATAACACTTTTTGTTGAGATTTCTCCAATCTCATTTGGCATGGGGATGGGAGGAATATGTTCTAAAAAACGTGTCTCTCATGTATCGAACCGATCATTTTGGCCTTTGGGGACAGTTTTTCAGGTAGATTTTATTTTTAAATAACACAGAGTTTAAAGGTTTAGACCTCTAAACCCACTAAGGTTTGAAAGGCATGTTATCATTATAAAAAAAAATAAAATTTACACCATTTATCACATCCAGAAACTGTAAAAACAAAGAAATTGTCAGATTTTCAACTACTTCTGACTGTCCTTGAACCGATCATTTGTTTTTGCTTTTGTTTATGTCTGGAAAATTACTTAAATCTAAGCTTAAAATCATGATTTTTGTTCCCCAAAATCTCTTTATTCTATATGACTCACTTGAAAATTAACATATTAATCTGGTGTAGAATATATTAATATTCTACACCAGATTAGGCAACTGAAAAGCCATAATATAATAATAACAATAATAATAACAATAATAATAATAATAATAATAATAATAATAATATAATAATAACAATAATAATAATAATAATAATAATAATAATAATAATAATAATTATTATTATTATTATTATTATTTGTTATTATTGTTTTTTATCATAACAATTAAAATTAGAATAACAATTTATTTTTATTTTTTTTAAATATTTTAATTTTTGGATGAACTGCAGGCTGTGTTTACACAGAAGAGCTATATGAGTACGGAAACAAATAAAAATAAATCAATAAATCAATAAAAATCATGCAGATCCAGCAGTATTTTGGGCATGTAGGAAATGTTACACATTTTAAATTCCTGGATTTTTCAATTTTTGCAAAGAAATTTCATTTTTCTTTTTTTTTTTTATGATTTCTGGCGTTATAGATTTGTTAAACTCCACAGAAAACATTTCTGAGTTCTCTCTACTTCTAGTCATGCTGGTTATGTTTCCATCACGGAAAAATGAGCCCAGTGAGAAGAAATTTGCCGGACCAAGGGTTCAGAGGGTTAAACTCTGCTAAAAGAAACAGTCCTGCACAGAGCTTCCTGTAAAATCCAAACCAAGCGTTCACTCTGAAGCCGTTTTATGGATTTATCTATTAAAGTGAGGAACATTTTAAACGATTTGTTCAGAGTTGATGATTGACCAGGCGTCGGTAGTTGGAGGTGGTGCTGGCGTGTCGTCACCTCTGACCTTTGGGAGTGTGTAGTTTGTGTCCTGTGCTTTCACACCAGCCTGCCGGGTGGATGTCGGGCGAGTTGGCGTTCACCCAGAAGTCGTGGCAGTCGGAGTAGCCGTCGAAATGGAGCCTCAGCCGGTAACCACAGACCTGCAGAGAAACACGAGACGTGAGGGAAACCGGAGCCGAAACCTGAGAGATCCTCTGGTCCACGAGCAAACTGTGATTTTTCTAGCCTGAACAAACCCACCTGGACATGAGCAGCCGTTCAGCACCTTAATGGACTCACCTCAGCCACAGTCAGGACGAAGTACATGGAGGGATGCTGCGGGTCGATGCCTTCCAGCTTCATCCCCTGTTTGAAGCCGTTCTTCACTGTCGGGACTCTCTGGGACTGAAAACGAGGAGCAAAAAAACAGCAAATGTTTCAGAGAAGAGAATAAAGTGAACAGAAAAGAGCCTTGTGGAGAAATTAGATCACAGCAAAGAACAGAGGAAAGATAAAACCGCTGGAAATGGACCAGAAGAGATGAAGTTTTTATGTTTTTCCTCTCAGGCGTCCGCAGAACATGTGCTGCAAAAAGATTGTGTTTGAAAATTAAATGACTCATTTACAGTTTTTCTCAGTCGCTTTGGTACATTTCTCAAATCATCCTCGACATCTGCAAAACAGTAAGTGCATTTCTCAAAACAATGCGTACAAACATCAAAACATCACGGATTACCTGCTAAAGACTCTCTGGCTGAAAATCCTTAGTTCATCTCTCAAAGTAAATATCTGTCAGTGAACATGTCAGTGGATCACAATGGAAAGTCCTGGTGTCATTGTGTGGATCAGACAGTCAGATTGCTGAGTCATGGTGTCATTATAACTGTGTTCTCTGGAGGATGTTCTGATGGAAACTATGGATAAAGTTCTGATGACAGTTTTTGTAAATTCTAAGTTCCACCTTAGTGAATGTAGGAGATTGATTCCAAGAGACTGGACAAGGTTCACATTTAGGCTTTTTCTGTTTGAGTTGTAATTAGCTGACAGGCCACGTCATTGTGATACAGAAAGGAAAACAGCGCTGCATAGCACAAAGAAAAAACAGAAGTAGAAATGTGAACATGGGACAATCTCCTGAGGGAAAAGTGTCCATGCAGCTGTAGGAATTCCAGTTCAGTCTTCCTACTTCTCCTGACGTTCCTGTCTGTTGGACACAAATTCTCATCCACATCATGAATATCTTCTCTTGTGTCTTTCAGCGATTTCAGAAAACCCAAACCCTTCACACATTTCCCTTCATAGAGAAAGTCAAGATTCAGCTGGGAGCAATTTACCAACTCAGGACAGATTTAGGAAAAAAGTCTAATGGAAATGTATAGAAACATCCTGACATATTCTGACAACTTGTTCAACCATTCTGCATGTAAAGACTGATGTGATGAACTAATGCCTAGATGATGTGGAGGGTGAGATTATTCAACAGAGAACCATTAGAATACATTTAGATCAACAGGACAGAAGCAGCTGATAATGGAGGAAACAGCAGAGAACTGGACAGAATCATTTCATGGATGAACCAAAGCATTTACAACTTGTTCAAAGAAATGAGAAACTGCTTTTTGATGTGAACAAGTGACTCGATGATGTGAAGATTGAACAAGTAGTTTTGACAATTTCAATTCTGATCTGAGAAATGAACCAAAGTGACTGAGAAAAACTGTAACATTATATCATATCAAAGAATAAAAGCATGAATTATGTCTTTAACCCTCATATCGTCCTGCGGGTCAAATTGACTCGTTTTAAAGTTTGAAAATGTGCGGAAAAAAAATTTTCATAGTGAAACTTCTGATGTCCACATTTTCAACATTTTTGGGAAATCTTTGAACATTTTTTGGTGGAAAAAAAGAAATGTTAAAAATGTTTCTTGAGAACATTCACATAAAAATCAACCAAAATCCAGCAAATTTCGCTGGATTTTGGTTGATTTTTATGTGAATGTTTTAAAGAAAATATTAGAAGTTTTACTGATATATATGGAATCACTTTAGATATTTTGGATTTCTTTGGAAGATTTTTACTCATTTTTTGAAAATATTTACAAGAATTTTCTTGCCACATCTGGGTGATTTTCTAAAATAAAACTTTTAAGGAATTCTTGGAATTTTCTTCCTGAAAGTTTTGGATATTTTCAGAAATTAGTGGAATTTTTTTGCTAATTTTTGTATTTTTTCAGACAAGGAAACTATATGTTTTAGTGCCCATAAATGAAGACGACATGAGGGTTAAACTGCCTTCAGTCAGTTGGACTCTGTGTTGCAGTAAAACAAGCAGAAGTAAAAGTCCAGGCTTTTCTGAGTCTGAAAGTCAAACTCACCTCCTGGAAAAGCTTGTTGGGAGCAGCGACAGTCTTGCTTTCCTCCAGATACTGAGTCCACGTCCACTGCTCCGTCTTACTGTCTCCACCTTCACCAGAAACACCAGTTAATCTACAGCAAGACATGACTAAACAGGTCTGAAGTGAGGGAGACACAGATGTGGAAGCAGAAAAGAAGTTGTTAAAGGTGCTCCTGTAGTCTTACAGTGAAATATTACAGTCTGACCTTTAAATTTCAACAGTCCTCAAACTCTATATGTGACCTACAATACAAAGATGTTAAAGTCTTTCTCTGGTCATTGATTAAACGGCTTCAAATTCATCAAATTAGTGGATCAAAGTGACATATTTAGATGCTTTTCTTCAATTAAAAATGATCTTTTCCTGCCTTAAAATGAGCTTTAAAGTGAAACTACACTGTCGGTTTCTTTAGAATCGGCAGATTGATGAACTTCTTGCCTTTTTCTTCAACCATAACTCTGCAGCTGGAGCACACCAGCTCACCTCTACACTGACAGCTATTTGTAGTATTGGAATAAGAAACATAATGATAGAAAAAGCCTCGTCCTGTAGGCTGACAGATTTAGAAGGCTTTATGATTGCCTGGAGGGAAATGAAGTTGTTCCAGCAGCTAGAGATTCAGTAAGGCAGAAAACAATAAGAGAACACAGAAAGTTAGGGTGTAAAATAGATGAAACTAAGCTAAAATAAAACTATATAAAGATTTATAAGATGAAAATGAACAGAAATACAAGAGTGACAGAATGTACAGATGACAATGTGATGACGGGATTATTTCCTTTAATTAAGAAACTATAAAATCCTAAATGTGTGTTTTTCAAAGTGTCATAGATAGATAGATAGATAGATAGATAGATAGATAGATAGATAGATAGATAGATAGATAGATAGATAGATAGATAGACTATAGATAGATAGATAGATAGATAGATAGATAGATAGATAGATAGATAGATAGATAGATAGATAGATAGATAGATAGATAGATAGATAGATAGATAGATAGATAGACAGAGACTATAGATAGATAGATAGATAGATAGATAGATAGATAGATAGATAGATAGATAGATAGATAGATAGATAGATAGATAGATAGATAGATAGATAGATAGATAGACAGAGACTATAGATAGATAGATAGATAGATAGATAGATAGATAGATAGATAGATAGATAGATAGATAGATAGATAGATAGATAGATAGATAGATAGATAGACTATAGATAGATAGATAGATAGATAGATAGATAGATAGATAGATAGATAGATAGATAGATAGATAGATAGATAGATAGATAGATAGATAGATAGATAGATAGATAGACTATAGATAGATAGATAGATAGATAGATAGATAGATAGATAGATAGATAGATAGATAGATAGATAGATAGATAGATAGATAGATAGATAGATAGATAGATAGATAGATAGATAGATAGATAGAGACGATAGATAGATTCTAATAAACTAACATCAGACATTTGCTGCTGAAACACTTCCCACAGTTCTGCCAGGAAAACCTCACAGTGGAAGGATTCCTGCTGTTTGTCTGAATGGTTAAAGTGCTTTTTTACTTCCTTGTTTATTTGGTATGAGTTGATCCTGAATCCTTTAAACCTCCCAGACAAAATCCTCTGAGAACCATCAAAAGAAACCTGCCGACTGAAAAACCAGCAGCATCGTGTCTCCAGAACGCTTCAAAAACCAGACCCAGACACAAAATAAAGCACTGAATGAGAAGGTTATCATCTGCTGCTAACGCTCTTTGGAATAACGCCTCATCAGAGTTAGAATCACACAACAGAGACACGTTCAGACACCAGAAATTAGACCTGGAATCAGAAACCCACAGGGAGGAGGATCTGTAAACGCTGTACATTAACACAAATACAGACGGACATCCACTTTATCCTCATCTACCTGCAGTAGAAAGCTGTCGGAAAGAGATTTATAGACCAGCAGAGACAACACGTGATGAACTGATGGGACCTCGTTTAGCAGAAGAAACACGATTCACACATTAGTATCTGAAAACACACTTAATTTAAATATATTCTGATTGGATTTATTTGAAAGAAAGCTTCAAATGAGCTCATTTACTCATTTTATTCTAATTCATTCTATATTTTTGCTATTTATTTGCTATTTAGGACAATAAAATGTGATGTAATGTATTGTTTATCCACTGTTATATATTATTTTTGATTGTTTTCTGCTTTGGCTAAATGAGTGTTTAGCATTTATACCAATAAAACAGACCATGTTCAACTTATAATTGCTTTTACTGGTCCGACCCACTTGAGATCAAATGTGGTTGTATGTGGCCCCTGAACTAAAATGAGTTCGACACCCCTGATGTACAAACTTTAAGCATAGTTGTGTGTCTCTTTGTGTTCACCCTGTGATGCACCCAGACCTCTAAAGACTCTCTACAGGATAAAGAAGGTGTAGATAATGGATGGAAATGATGGCAAAAAACATGAAAAATGACATGAGACCAACAAAAAGACAAATTAAACGATCAGTCCAACCTCCTCTGATGTGCCGACTGTCTACTTTAGAATCATCCACCTTCTCATCCTGAAAAACACAAAGCAGTCGCCAGATCAGAACAGAATTATCAGACATCTGACAGCTTCTTTAACCCTCCTGTTGTCCTCATTTATGGCACCAAAAAATATTATTTCCTTGTCTGAAAAAAATCCAAAATTTCTGCAAAAAAAATTGCAAAACCTTCAGGAAGAAAATTCCAATAATTCCTTAAAAGTTTCCCTTAAGAGTTTAATTTTTTTTAAAAAATCCCCCAAATTTGGCAAGAAAATTCTTGTAAATATTTTCAAAACATGAATAAAAATCTTCCAAAAAATCCTAAAAATATATGAAGTGATTCCATATATATCAGTAAAACTTCTAATATTTTCTTTAAGAACATTCACATAAAAATCCAGCGAAATTCGCTGGATTTTGGTAGATTTTTTTCTGAATGTTAAGAAACATTTTTAACATTTCTTTTTTTCTACCAAAAAATGTTCAAATATTTCCCAGAAATGTTGAAAATGTGGACATCAGAAGTTTCACTGTGAATTTTTTTTTTTCTCCACATTTTCAAACTTTAAAACGGGTCAATTTGACCCGCAGGACAACATGAGGGTTAAACACTAAAATGTGACAGAAATCAAGCATAACGAAGTTTAAAGAAACAAAGCTGCTCCACCGTCCCCTCCATGTCAGAGTCCTCCTCAGACGGACTCAGGTACTCCTTCCTCTTCCTCTTCCTCATGGGCTTCAGGTGGTCGGGGTTGAGGGAGGAGACTCTGCCGCCCGCTGGAACCTTCTCCACCCCGATGCTCCTCCTGAGCAGAAACAGGACAGATGTTGGTGAGATGATGAGTGTCTGCAGAGATGCATAGATGAAGCAGACGTTCTGAGCCTACTTGTCAGCGATCGGGTCCCTGCGGAGCTCCTCGGTGTAGCTCCTCGGAGCTCTGGGATCATGGTTCAGCTGTCCAGGTCCGACCTGGACTTCCTGCTTGACGGGCACTAACCTCTCCGGCTCCACAGCTGCAGCTCTCACAGCGCTGATGGCAGCCGACACATCTGGAATATTAGCGACAGATGTGAAAACGGAGGACAGGTTTAAAACTCAAGTCTAATTCTAAAACTATGAAGCGTCTTTAACCCTCGTATCGTCCTGTGGGTCAAACTGACCCGGTTTAAAGTTTGAAAATGTGGAGAAAAAAAATTGATCTTCACAGTGAAACTTCTCATGTCCACATTTCCATCATTTTTAGGAAAGTTATGAACATTTTTTGGTGGAAAAAAATGAAATGTTAAAAATGTTTCTTCAGAACATTCACAAAAAAAATCAACCAAAATCCAGCAAATTTCACTGGATTTTGGTAGATTTTTTTTGTGAATGTTCTTAAAGAAAATATTAGAAATTTTACTGATATATATGGAATCACTTTAGATATTTTTAGGATCTTTTGGAAGGAAAGGATTTTTTTGGTGCCTGTAAATGAGGACAACAGGAGGGTTAAATGATCTTTATTTCATTTCTGTCTTGTTTTTTTTTTTTTTTTTAATCATTTTTTGAGTTAGAATCAGATTTCTCCAAATGTCTGAATGCGGCCTGATGGATATTTTTAACTCGGATCCACAGCTGCATCCTCTTCACTTGTCAAGAGACGCTCGGCTGCAGCTGATGCAATTATTGCTCATTTCTACTTAACACACACACACACAGACACAGACACACACACACACACACACACACACACACACACACACACACACACACACACACACACACACACACACACACACACACGGCTGATCTTTGTAAAGGGCATGCTATGCTGTGAGATGCTTCAGACGTCAGAGCAGATTGTCTAGCAGTCTTTAACCCTGCAGAAACCCATCGCCAGTTATCTTTACCAGAAACCGGACGGTTTATCAGAGTCTGAAACTGTAAAAACAGAAGGAATCATCAGCGCTCAGCTTCCTGACAGTCCTTCAACTACTCATCTGAAGCTTAAAGCTGTGATATTTAATTGAAATCCTTTAATTCAACGTCTCTTTTCATAATTCCTCAAAAATAAACAGCTTGCACTGAACAGATAAATAAACTCTTCAGTGCAGCTGTGAAGTCATTAATGATTCTACTGGGACCACATGAAAGAAATTCAGTTCAGCTGATCTGGGTTGAACTGCAGGCAGTGTTTACATAGAGTATGGAACAAAATAAAAATGTAAGTAGTCAAATATCTACACTAGGTAAACTCTCCATTTGTTCCACTAGATCCACCACCTGTGGGAAAAGTATTTTATTCTACACGTCTCAATGAAAAATTCACCAAAAATAAATCGTCTGCTCTAACCAAATTCTGTAAAAAACTAAAAATTTGGAGCTCCTCGGTGCAACCAGGACGCCACAACTGACTCAGCTTCCACCAACAGTCAATGGACTTTTCGGGGCAACTGGGCTGAACTGCAGGCAGTGTAGTTAAATATCTATAGTATGAAGAATCTTCTTTTGTTCCCAATATAGATGATATGATAGATAGACAGACTATAGATAGATATACAGACTATAGATAGACTATAGATAGACAGACTATAGATAGATATACAGACTATAGATAGACTATAGATAGACAGACTATAGACAGATATACAGACTATAGATAGACTATAGATAGACAGACTATAGATAGATAGATAGACTATAGACTATAGACTATAGATAGACAGACTATAGATAGATATACAGACTATAGATAGACTACAGATAGACAGACTATAGATAGATATACAGACTATAGATAGACTATAGATAGACAGACTATAGATAGACTATAGATAGATAGATAGATAGATAGATAGATAGATAGATAGATAGATAGATAGATAGATAGATAGATAGATAGATAGATAGATAGATAGATAGATAGATAGATAGATAGATAGATAGATAGATAGATAGATAGATAGATAGACTATAGATAGATAGATAGATAGATAGATAGATAGATAGATAGATAGATAGATAGATAGATAGATAGATAGATAGATAGATAGATAGATAGATAGATAGATAGATAGATAGATAGATAGATAGATAGATAGATAGATAGACTACAGATAGATAGATAGATAGATAGATAGATAGATAGATAGATAGATAGATAGATAGATAGATAGATAGATAGATAGATAGATAGATAGATAGATAGATAGATAGATAGATAGATAGATAGATAGATAGATAATATTGTAGATAATACAGTAGTTCCTATAGTAGTAATAGGTGATATTTAAACAGGCTGTGAGTGCTGCTGGCTGTTTTTTATTTAGCGTTCAGATCTTGCTGCTGCTCCATCCTTATGTAACCGTGACTCTACCTGGCTTGTCTGGAGTGTTTTCTGCATCAGTGGATCTCCCAGAAGTCCCGGCTGCTGGTTCAGCGGTGCCGCCGGTCGTCCCCGGGGTGATCAGTGTGCTCAGCGTTCCTACGTCACTCACACAGAACTACAAAACAGACACACAAACACACGGCTGAGTGGACCATCTGTCAGAACGAGTCCTGATGTTCCTCCATGTTCTCCTCAAACAACTCAGCAGGCAATTAGGAAATAACCAGTGTTTCCTGTTGTCTTCATGCTCAATCCACATTCTTTAAGAGTCTGGAAGATTAAATGTGATCCTTTTAACTCTGGTGTCGTCCTGCGGGTCAAAATTGACCCGTTTTAAAGTTTGAAAATGTGGGGAAAAAATACATTTTCACAGTGAAACTTCTGATGTCCACATTTTCAACATTTTTGTGAAATCTTTAAACAGTTTTTGGTGAGAAAAAACAAATGTTAAAAATGTTCTTTAAGAACATTCACAAAAAATATTTGAAAATATTTACAAGAATTTTTTTTTTTGCCAAATTTGGGGGATTTTTGGATTTCAAATTGAACTGTTTTAAAGTTTGAAAATGTGGGAAAAAAAACATTTTTCACAATGAAACTTGTCCACATTTTCAACATTTTTGGGAAATATAACAACAAAAACATGAGACAAACAACAAAAAAGACAAAAAACAAGACAAAATATGACAAAAATTAGACAAAATAACAAAAATGACTAAAACTTGAGAGAAATGCAAAAAGCTTGCCAAAAAAACAAAACAAAAATGAGACACAAAATGACAAAAATCTGACAAATGACACAAAACAAAACAAAAAACATTTTTAACATTTTTTGGTGGGGAAAAAAAGAAACGTTAAAAAAAAATGTTTCTTAAGAACATTCACAAAAAAATCGACCAAAATCCAGTGAATTCTGCTGGATTTTGGTTGATTTTTATGTGAACGTTCTTAAGGAAAATATTAGAAGTTTTACTGATATATATGGAATCACTTTAGATATTTTTAGGATTTTTTGGGGAAGATTTTTACTCTTTTTTGAAAATATTTACAAGAATTTTCTTGCCAAATCTGGGGGATTTTTTAAAATAAAACTTTTAAGGGAAACTTTTAAGGAATTATTGGAATTTTCTTCTTGAAGGTTTTTGCAAATTTTCAGAATCATCTGCTCTAACTGAATTCTTTAAAAAAAACTAAAAATTTGGCGCTTCTCGGTGCAACCAGGACACCAGAACCGACTCAGCTTCGACCAACAGTCAAGTGATAAAAATTCAGGGACTTTTAGGTGCAACTGGGCTAAACTGCAAGCTGTGTAGTTAAATATCTATAGTATGAAGAATATTCTTTTTTTTCCAACACTGGTGACACATGGACACTCAGAAAAATGTTGTACATGCTGATTCCATGTTTTGTAAAACATCAAAGAAATTTCATTTTCATGAGCACAGTTTCAAAATGACACAGTTAAATCACATTTACTGGTGTTTTAATTGTGTTTTACTGGTGTTATTTTGTGACTATTTACTGTGGTGATGTCGGATATTGGCTTTTTTGCCGATAACCGATATGCCGATATTGTCCAACTCTCAATTTCCGATTCCGATATGTACCGATGCCGATATCTGTGCGCTATTTAACTAATTTTAGGTAACATCACGTATCTCCTGTGGTGATACGTGATGTTACCTAAAATTAGTGAAATAGCCCACATATATCGCTATCGGATGATATCGGAATTGGAAATTGAGAGTTGGACACTATCGGCATATTGGTTATCAGCAAAAAAAGCTGATATCTGACTTTCCTAGCTGGAACACATGTTCGATCCAGAACCATCTCTGTACCTTGAGGTTGCTACTGGGTAAGATGGCCATCCCCTCCTTCCACTCCAGGACATGGACGATGCTACAAGCTCCGCCCACCTGTGCTGTCAGGGCGGGCGTGGCAATCTCATTGGCCCTGCCGCCTTTACCTGGGGTTCCCACGGCAACAGCTGGAGTCACCTCCACCTTCTGATGGCCAGGAGCTAAAAACAGTTATGATTTCAGATTCATTAGCTTTTGGTTTCTTCTTTGACTAAAAATAATTCTTACCAAAAAAGCCAAATTAAACTGACAGTGACTCAGTGTTGAAGAGCAGTAAATGTTAAAACAATCAAGGAGGGTTAATCCTTTCTATAGGGGATGTTCATGCTGATGGAGACCTGAGCTCACCTGGCAGGAGGAGGGCCGTGGTGGTGGTGGTGGTGGTGGTATGGGTCTGAGGTCGGGCCTTCTTGGCCATGCTGTCGGCTCCACAGATGAGGATGGTGTCGCTGGGAGACGAGGACGACGGCTCCATGGGGCTGCAGTCGGGGTCTTTGGATGGAGCCTCCATGTTCACTTTGGCACTCATAACGGCGTCCTGGTGTTTGTGCTGGAGCGCTGGACAAGAAAAGGACGAGGAGCAGCAGAAAATATCAGCTTCTCTGACATTTTAACATTTTATTTAACTCAATCTAAGCTGCTTTTAGTTGTTGTTTTATGCAATCAGTATGTAGTGGGTATATTTTTATCCAAATTTACACAATTTTCAAGTCATTTTGGACAATTTTCTTGTCATTTTCAACAAGTTTTATGTCAGCTTGGATCTTTTCTCATCATTTTGGATAGTTTTTGTGTCTTTGGGAAAATTTTCAAGTCATTTAGGACATATTTCATGTCATTCTGGACTAATTTTCTGTAATTATGAATTATTTTTGGACAATTTTTGAGTCATTTTCAACAATTTTCAAGTTATTTTGGACAATTTTCTTGTCATTTTGGACAATCGTGTTGTAATTTTCAACAAGTTTTATGTCAACTTGAATTTTCTCTCGTCAGTTTGGATCATTTTTGTTTTTGGGATAATTTTGAAGTCATTTAAGACAAATTTCATGTCATTCTGAACTAATTTTCTGTAATTACGGATCATTTTCAAGTAATTTCGGACAATTTTCGAGTCATTTTGGACAATTTTCTTGTCATTTTCAACACGTTTTATGTCAGCTTGGATCTTTTCTCATCATTTTGGATCATTTTTGTGTCTTTGGGATAATTTTCGAGTCATTTAGGACAATTTTCTTGTCATTCTGGATTAATTCTCTGTAATTATGGATCATTTTCAAGTCATTCTGGACGAGTCAACAAAACTCTTAAATCTTGCTTTTCTTTTAGCACAAAAAAGGCATTAATGACGGAAAATACAGCAGAAAGACTTTAAATTTCATCCAACTATAACAAAAATAAAAAAATAAATAAAAATAAATAAAATAAACAGTATTTCTTTTTTAAAAAAAGATGCAAAACAACCACGACCCTATTTAACTTTTTAACAACCATCCATTACCTCCAGTGAAATGAGCCTTTAATGGTGACACACCAGTATTTCCACACACACGCAAAAATACAGCATTTCAGTTAAAATGGCGGAGGATGTGAAATCCTTGAAGCACAAGAAAATAAAAAACAAGTAAAATGTGTAAAAATCAGAGTGTTAATTCCAGTGAAAATCCCGTTTAGTGAGAAAAAGCCTCCATTCCGGTAACATCTCTAATGAATGAGGAGCATTTTCACCTCCTAACACCACCAGGCATGGTGGATATTCCACTAAAACCTCCACCGCTGCTCACATTAAAACGCATTTAAGTCGACTGGCTCAATTAACCGGCTGCCATCATCTCATTTTAGACATGAAAAGCTTTTGTGGCTGATTTCATCCGGAACGCCAAAAACGGTAAATGCTAAGGAGGGGAAAATAATTTAAAAAAACAAACCCACCGGTTGTGCATTTAACCCCATGGAATGCAAATATGTCCGCTACGATTATCGGGAAGTTATAAACGTGAATATTAATTCGTGTTTGCAGATTTGAGGAATTTTTGGCTTACCAGCTCTGATCTCCTGCGGCTCCGGGGCTCCCACTGCGCATGCGCAGGCCCACAGTACAGTCACCGCGTCTCTGATGTGTTAAGACTTCCACTGATCAGAGATAAATAATCGATTACACCGGCAAATGGAAGCTTTAAAATAACCAAAACCCCCAAAGCGAACTGCAGCTTCTGCCTCCAGACACAGACTCCAGCTTCCTTTAATGAAGCAGCGTTTATTATATAATTAGCAGATATAGGTCACGTCCATACTGCAGTAAAAGATGTCTTTTTTTGCAATCCTGAAACAAAGCAAAGGAACACCACACTGCAACATTATTAATTTTTGATTAATAGCTTTAATTGAACATACAATTTAAAAAAAAAAAAGAACATTTTCCATTAGATCCCCCAAAAATATGAATCCGCTCCACAAGATGGAGATAGTGGCTGCTTTCAGTAAGCTTTAAAAAGAAAAATGAACCCACAAGCAGGTTCAGAAACTCCAGTACATAACCCTTACCGCCTGGATTAAACTGGCAGAAAAAGAAATGGTGACAGAAACAGGACATGTGAGGCTTCCAGGCTCTGATCAAACCTAAATCCATGAAGAAACAAACAAGCTGCTCCAGGTTCAGGTTGTTTCTGATGACACCAACTATGTACAAGAGGTTAAAAAGGATCAGCAGAATCCACCGGACAAAGCAAGTTGTTCAAATATGAAATACAAACCCTTGTTTTCTTGTAAATATGCAGTTCGAGCCGTTGGATCCCAGGCACCAAGGGTCGACAGACTCCTGGAGAAAATAATGGTTGAGGCTGCAGATCTAAAGAAAAAACGGCTCCAGTGCTACTTTTCTCCCACAGTTTAGAGCTCAAAACATTTCTACTCAACGATGGATCAGAAGACACTTCAAAATGGCGATAAACTTTAATCAATCAAAAAAACGGAACAAAATTTGCTGACAACTGAGTAAATCGATTTTCAATATTTTAATGAGGAAAAGCAACAGAAAAGTCCAGCCGAGTCACAAGCGTTCTACTCACAATCAACTTTTATTTCCTCCAATAAGTGTTCAATGTGGCCTCCACCTGCAGCATCAGTGGATCAGAGAATTCCTCCCAGACGTGTATCAGCAGATCACCCTCCACTGATGTCATTCGATGTCTTTAAACATCAAATAAAAGTTGAGTGGACTGGAGTTTTGTTGCTTTTCCTTATTAAAATACTGAAAATCGGTTCATTTTTGAACAATAAAGACAACTTCTTCAACAAACTAAACTGCTCGGCTCGTGCCACAAACCTAAATATTACCGATCAGGCTGAAAGTTTGGAACTTACACTACCTCAACTCTAAAGACTTCAGAACTAGGACCACGAGAATAATTGTGGTGTTTTTCTGGAAGCAGCTGACGGCTCCAGAGAACATCGTCTGACCAACACGTTCAGACGGCTGCAGGAGAAAAGTAGTCAGGGAGCAGAAGCCGGTTATTAAACGCTGCTCTATGTACAGCACGAGGACCAAACCGTCCTCCACTAATCCTGAGAGGCCGATCTGGACCGTGAGCGGGACCTGGAGCGGGACTTGGAGCGGGAGGCCGAGCGCTTCTCCCTGGACTTGGACCGGCGTTCGTCCTCCTGAGGAGACGGGGAGCGGGAGGCCGACTTGGCCGCTCGCTCCTCCTTCCCGTTCTCCATCGGGGAGGCTGAGCGGCTGCGGGACTTCTTGTCGCCGCACATCTCCTTCGACCGGCTGCGGGAATCTCGCTCCGACTTCACCTTGGAACGGCTCTTGGAGCGGGACTTGGACTTCCGCTCGGCCGAACCGGACCCGGACTTGCGAGAGCGGGAACGAGATTTAGATTTGCCGGAGCGAGATCGGGACCTGCGGTTGCGGGAGCGGGATTTGCTGTCTCCCGACTTGGAGCGAGACTTCCTTCCAGACCTGGAGCGGGAATGGTCACGTCTCTTGTTGCTATGGGAACGAGACCTGCAAGCAACATAACGGAATTAGAGTCAGATTCAAAGAGTAAATGAAATGTGGCACTCAATAAATAACCTCTAAACTGTATTTGTCCCATACTTTAGATAGAATAGACAAATGTACACATAAATTTTAAAGATCTGAGTCTCCTCACTGATGGCAGCAGGGCTAGGGATAGACTCCAGTCTCCATTTCATTCAACCTTTTGTTCTAAATTCCATCCATCCTCACCTGGAGTGGGATCTAGAGCGGCTCCTGGAGCTTCTGCTCCTGTGGCTTCGGCGGCTTCTGCTGCGAGAACGGCGGCGACTACGAGACCTAAGGAAGACGGCAACAAAGTCAGTAACAGAACTACAGTGGTTCCCCCACAACAAATGAAAATCCACAAAGTAGCAACCATATTTATTCTATTATTTCTATATATTTTAACCCTCCTCTCATCCTGCGGGTCAAACTGACCCGTTTGAAAGTTTGAAAGTGTGGAAAAAAATATATTTTCACAGTGAAACTTCTGATGTCCACATTTTCAACATTTCTGGGAAATCTTTGAACATTTTTAGTGGAAAAAAAGAAATGTTAAAAATGTTTAAGAACATTTACAAAAAAACAACCAAAATCCAGTGAAATTCACTGGATTTTGGTTGATTTTTATGTGAATGTTCTTAAAGAAAATATTAGAAGTTTTACTGATATATATGGAATCATTTTAGGTATTTTTAGGATTTTTTTGGAAGATTTTTTTCAGACAAGGAAACAATATTTTTTGGTGTCCATAAATGAGGACAACAGGAGGGTTAATGCAGAATACTAACTTATTTTTATGATGTATTTTGCGACTAGTTTTTATGATATTCCTCTATGTTAATGTTTGTTGATTTTATATGTAAAGTGTCTTGAAAAGTGCTATACAAATAAAATGTATTTATTGTTATGTGAAATGGACAAGATGCTGAACGCTGCTATACAGGAGACAGAGGACACTGATGTGATGGTCACTGAGCCAATCAGAGCCCTGCACATTTTATGTCCATTAAATATTCTTTGAATTAATATTTTTTATATATTTTTCATATTGTTTTCAATTTTTAGGCTAGAAAATGCTTATTTACCTTAAAAACTGTTGCGCTGCAATGCATCATGGGAGTTCAGGGTGTCGGGGGTTTAAATGTCATTGATGTGGTTTATGTCAGTGTTAGTAGTGTTTGTGTTTTTGGGGTTTAGTCAGCGTAGTTAGTTTGGTTAATTGTCATGTTGTCAGGACCGTGAGTGTGTTTGATCACTTCCTGCCACATTTTATATAATACTGCTGTCTATGCGCGTCAAAATAAAAGCATCAGCCAGTTGCAGAGCGTATGAAAGGCAGATACCTGTTCTCCAGCGCCGTTCTTCAATGCAGCTCGCCACAATAATAAACATATAAAAGGACCTATATCCTGCAAAATCCCCGATATCAAATGCAATTTAAAAATCGGCGATACAGTCAGATGCGAAAACTGAACGAGGCGCCGCTGTACTAGTCTGTTACCAACAATCAAAGCTTGTGTTGTCCACAGTTAAACGGTAAAACCACGTCCTCACCTGGAGCGACTGCCAGAGTAGGACTTCCGTCTGCGAGGTCGGTCCTCCACCAGGCGAATCTTCCGTCCGTTGATGTCGGTCCCGTCCAGCTTGTCCAGAGCCCTCTTCATGTCGGAGTGAGAGCGGAACTCGATCACTCCCTCGTTGGTGCGTTCCTTGTGAGCGTCTGCGTAGGTCACCTCTCCTGCCTGACGCATGAAGTCCTGACGGACGCAGAAAGAGGTGGCGAGAATTTACAGAATAGAATGTGCTTTATTGTCATTATACAGGGTACAATGAGGCTGGAGAGCTTCTGCTTTTCAGTGCAAACATAGTGCAAGATAAAAGTCCCAAAAAATCCTAAAAGTAGCACAGAGATAAGATAATCCTTCATTACTCCCCACGTCAGGGGAAATTTCCAGGGTTACAGCAGCACTAACCATCTGTAGTCATATTAATTATAACAATAATATGTACAACAGTCTATTTACAAACATACAATATAAAAGTCACAAATAAATATTTTTGAAAAATGTGAGAATCATTAAGAAAAATAATGTATTGCACTGTAAAAATGTGTGTTGAACACTCTGGTATGATGATTTCACTTTGTTGAACCAGTTAACCCTCATCCGTACACTCGGAGTCCAGCTGGAACCCAGTAGTATGTCATCTGTTCCACATTTCTGTACCTGTCCATATCCTCTCAATGTATATTTTCCTAAAACATGTCGTCTATAGAAACAAATATGAAAGAAACAATGAAATTACTATTGATGATTACAAATGTGTGTTGCTTACAGTATTAGTGTAAGAACTCCTGAATGAAATGAAACACAATGCAACTGAAGCAGTCATCATAAGAGCAACACCACACAAATACACATAAATAAAAGATGCACAGTCCAGCTGGGGTCCCCATGTACCCCAAATGATTTATACCACAAACCTGGCTGGAATCCAATAAGGTTTGGTTTATGTGATGGCAGCTATGTGGGTGACAACAACCTAAAGGGACTGAAAAATCCAACTTGTAAATAGGAAAATATGACAACTTATGGGCCCCAGGTGTACTGATGAGGGTTAAGTGCTGTAAATTATCATTCATGATGCTGCCGAGTAGGGCTGCAACTAACGAATCGTCTGAGCACGATACGTCATCAAAAGCAGAAGTGAGTCCTGCATCGTGCATATATGATTTATGCATATACTATATATGCACGATGCAGCGCAGATGTCCATCTGTGCTCCGCTCAGACAGTGATTTCTGTTGCATTGCACGCTCACTTCTGCTTCTGATGACATATCGTGCTCAGACGATTCATCGTGAGTTGCAGCCCTACTGTCGAGGAACAAAAATGATCCGTGTTCTTGTGTCTACCTTGAGGTCCTGCCAGCTGCAGCGGCTGGACAAGTTCTCCACGATGAGGCGATACTCTGTACGGACTGGAGGTCCATACTTGTCCCGGCCAGAACGGCTCCGGCTGCTGTAACCGCTACCTTTAAAAACAACAGCACAGGAAGAAAGTCAGAAACAACTAAACTGACCGAGACAGAAAAGATTTACTGGCCTGGGCTATTAAATTAACACAAGGCAGTGATTATCCAGATCTAAGTCCAAGGGGGTTTAAATTTGAATCATGAAAGGAGTCCCTCTGATCCCATTTTCAAACACAAAGCTTCAGATAAGGATCTACAGGCCACTGCACAGGCTCTTTATAGTTTGGACTGTTGAGCATTTTGAAGTTGTTCTCTGCTGCAAAGAACACCACTGCATCTGTTTCCGGCAATACAAAGCCTGTCTTACTCCAGTGCGTCACACTGTGACGCTTTAGCTGCATAAACAAATGGACAGTGATGTTCTTTCAAGACCTCTGAACCCTGCAACACAGACAGACAGGAGGCATCCACATAGGTAGCGGTCAAGGACACTGTTCAATCAAATTGAGTAAAGAGGGGCGTAAAGAATACACCAAATTGATTTTTGTTACTTTACCGGGTGTCAGTGTGAAATTTTCTTTTCCAGTGTTTGCACTTACAACATTTGTTTAGATTGTAAGTTGTTTACTTAGAGCCGATCCACTTATGTTTGCTGTCAACATAGAAACCAATGGCAATCCTCACCATCACCCCTGGTCTATTGGCAAAAGGCTGCTGTCATCATGGCTTCCGGTTAGGTCAGCCAAGGATCAAGGGGGGGGCATAGGTCACACACACATTGTAAGGTGAAAGCCAAGGCCAAACGGGACAGGCAGTCATCTTAGCCAGTCATCTTTAGCCTCAATGGACTCTCAGCCTCAGCCCGCAACTGGACTCTTTCAAATTGAAACATCAAGGACTTTTGTTAATGTTGAATAAAAAGATATATACCAGAGTTAAAAATACACATTTCACATGAAAATGTTAGTCTAGTCGTAACGATTCAGCCTAAACTACACCAACTGAGTTTGTAGCAATCATGATTAGCTTTTTTTCCTGTAGTGCAGATATAAAAATGATTCGGAAATTCACACCTTCTTCACACATGGCTTACCAAAGTAACACCTAGCATCCAGGATAATCTAAACCAGGGGTGTCCAACATGAGGCCCATTCCAGAGAAGACATTAACTGCAGATTGGAAATTAGTAAAACTATAAATTTAAAATCATTTCTAGACCATGACAAGTTGTTTGGATCAGAAAGTAAAATACTAGATTGTTCATTGTTCTTTTGTCGTTTTGTGCCTTATTTTTGTAATATTTTGTCTTGGTTTTTGTCTGACTTTTGTCGCTTGTCTGATATTTGTCGTTTTGTTTCTCGTTTTTGTAGTTTTGCATTTCCTTTTTGTCTCGCGTGTGCTTTTTTGACTTATTGTCATTATGTGTTTCGCTTTATTCATCATTTTGTGTATCATTTTTGTCATTTTGTTTCACGGTTTTGTCATTTTTTGTCTCGTTTGTCCATTATTTTGTCGCTTTGTAACTTTTGTCTAATTTTTTGTTTTGTTTCGTGTCATTTTGTGTCTCATTTTTGTCATATTGTCTTGTTTTTGCTGTTTTGTCTTTTTTGTCTGACTTGTCCGTCTCATGTTTTTGTCATTTTCTGTTCCTTTTTGTCTTGTTTGTGTATTGTCTAATTTTTTCTCATTTTGTGTTTTGCTTTATTAGTTGTTTTGTGTGTCGTTTTGTGATGTTTGTGTCATTTGACCATTTTTTGTCGCTTTGTAACTTTTTTGCCGAATTTTTAGTCTCCTTTGTTTTGTTTCGTGTCATGTCTCATTTTTTGTCATTTTGTGTCTTGTTATTGTAATATTTTGTACTGTTTTTGATGGGGGTTGTTTGTCTTTGTCCGACTTTTGGCGTTTTGATCATAACCTATACTGTTCAGTTCCAGAAAGCTGTGACTATAATTAGGAGTTGTGGTTATTTCTAGGTTATTCTGCTGTGGTTTTACTGGTCCACTGGAGATCAGTTTGGGCTGAATGTGGAACCTGTACTAAGATGAGTTTGACACCCCTGGAGTAGACTTTTCCAATGGCTCTGACTTGAAGATTGTTGCTCCTTGCCGGCAGTGAACCACAGACCAACCACCTGTGGCCTCTTTCACTCATGAGGAGCAAAAACCTGCAGGTCACCAACCCTTGGTGGTTGAAACTGAGAACAACTGTTAGACGGGATGAGCTTGAACCCACAAAACAAAAACTAAAAATGAAAAAAAAAAAAACATGTGAAACTGAATTCCCTGAATGATAAAAATGCAGATGAGTCCTTGTTGGATATGCATTTACCCATGTGGTGAAGTTACTGCACATTAGAATAAATAAAACTATGAGAATAACAGCTCTGGATTATAATCTCCATCTATCAAAGGTTGCATGCACTCTGAGCCGTAATAAAACGTGTCGCCACGTGACTCATTAACATGGAATTTAAGTCTTCTGGCTATAAACCGTGACGGTGTAACGGAAAACCAAACGGCCACCTGAGCTTCTGTAAACATATGCGGCGAGTATTCAGCTAGGAGACACTAGAACAGCTGTCTGTGCAGTCCACATCGACACCTCACCCCAGGGGGAAGGGGAAGAGAGGGTATCTTGTAAGAGACTGCACTTACTGCGCCCACCACCCCAGTAACCCCCACCGTAGCCGTCTCGGTCTCGCCGCGGCCCCCGGGCATGTTCGACGATCACCCGCTCCCCGCACAGCTCCTTCCCGTTCAGCTCATACACGGCGTCGTCGGCGTCCCGGTTGTCCTCGAACTCCACGAATCCATAACTGCAGAGAAGAGAGACAGATTAGGCGTTAAATATACTTTAATTAATGAATGAAATGCCATCTTCAAATGCATTCTGAGTGTCTTTACAATAACAAGTCCTCTGAAATCACAACCGCTATAGCATATTGACTGATTTTTAGCACTCAAGACTAGAGGAAGAAGAGGGAAAAAAAAGCACACTGAAAATGTCATAATTTTTAAATCACTTTGAACCATTTGAGCACATTCAAATGATTTTTTTTGTCCCTTTAGACAATTATTGGCTAATTTTAATACCTCTTGAGTCAGAATGGACACATTTAAGTTGTTTTGGACACATTGTGAGTCAGATTTTGCCATTGTAAGTCATTTGTATGTCATTTTGTGCCATTTTTACTGTTATTGAGATATATTTTTGAGCATTTTTGAGTTTTTGTCATAATGAGCATGTTTTGAATCATCCTGAACAGTTCTTGAGTCACTTTGAACTTTATTCTACATCATTCTGAGACTATTCGAGCATGTTAAAACCATTTTCTGTTGTCTTTTTAGACATTTATTGAGTTGTTTTCAATAAATTTTGAGTCAGAATGGACAATTTTTTACTTGTTTTGGACAAACTGAGTCAGTTTATGTAATTTTAAGTCCTTTGTACGTCATTTTGTGCCATTTTTAACCATTGAGATATATTTTTGTAACTTTTTTTCAGTTTTTGTCATTTTGAATCATCCTGATCAGTTCTTCAGTCACTTTGAACTATATTTTGCTTCATTCTGATCATAATTTTTTAACTATTTGAGCACGTTTAAACCATTTTTGTCCTTTTAGACATTTATAGAGCACTTTCATGCGTTCAGTGTGAGAGCCTACTGGGAGACAGAGACTAAGCTCCCTGCAGTTTGTTGTTTCACTCAATACTAATGAGCAGACTGGAGCCAGTGGAGTCGTACTTTTGATTGTTGTGAGCAAAAAGTTGCTAAAACCGTCTGATGGATCAAATTTAATACAAAAAATATATCATAAACAAAATTATATGGAAACATTTTTCTTTTAGAATTTGTTAAAATGGGTAATAAACATCTCAGTTCCAAAACATTTGAATTTGGAATTGGTTGAATCACGCGCAGTTCAACACAGTTCATCCAGTTAGCTACCGTTAGCTTAGCCCAGGCTAACACAAAGACGCCATGTTGACCACGCGACGTTAGCCACACGAGCACGAACCAAGTTGAGGGAACAGGCGGCATTTTTAATTTAGCAACCAATACACAAGCGAAAGAGTTAGAAACTACAGTTTACTAGCCAACTTGACGGATAAAATCGACAAAATCTTTGTAAAAGCGTCAAACATTGCCGTGCAGGCGGTGACGTCGTTCACATGAGCGGCTAACGCTAAACGCTAAACTAGCAGATGTTAGAATTTCCAGCGAACACACCCGTTTTTCAAATCAATTTCCAGGAGTTTCCCATATCCGCTGAAAAACCGCTGAATGTCCTTTTCACGGACATGATAGCCCAGTCGTCCGATGTAAACTCGAGGCATGGTTTCTCAGCCGACGTCGTTCTCCACGGTTCTCCGATACTAGCCGGACGCTGCTGCTGTTTAGCGCTGAGAGCTTCTCTGCCAACAAGATCTTGGCGGCTGCGCCAAACCAGCCAATTGGCGTGAAGCTCCCGGCGGAATCAGCCAATCAGCGTCAGGCTAATAGCGGCACAGCTCTGGTATTGAATTTCAAATTAAAAGCTTTTAAATTTTTTTTCCCCACATGCCGCAGGAAAGTATGGAAGCCCGTTTCCGCCACTTGAAAAAATAAAGTCACATGGTATCTCATATTTATGAGACAGAAAGTCATAATTATGAGATATTAAGTCATAATGATGAGATAGCAAATCATAATTATGAGATATTGAGTCATAATTATGAGATAGCATGTGACTTTTTCAAGTGGTGGAAACGGGCTTCCCTAGGAAATTAAGTAAATATGTGATGGGGTTTATAATCGTTAAAATGCTTAAATGTCACTATCTCAATAATATAAAAAGGCTTTGAAATATACTGTACCATAAGCATCTATGAAAAAATACAACCTCCAAAACACTTTAAAGCTCAGCGATTTTGTTTCCCTGAATCAATTCAAAAACTTGATAAAGAAAATGTAATTCATGTGTGTAGCTGCTTTTCCTGATCTGTTTTGTTCATTCTTTTACTTGTGTTTGAACCGGTTTCAATATTTTTTATTTATAGAAGTGTATCTGAATTGTCGTAATTGTTTTTATAAACTATGAACATTTTACATTCTCTGAAATGGGGACCTGTCTTGGCCAGGTCTCCCTCGGAAAAGAGATTTTTAATCTCAAGGGACTTCCTGGTAAAATAAAGGTTAAATAAATAAACAAAAATTATATGAAGTGTTGATGAATGGAAACAGACATTTTGCAGCAGCAGCACTTGACCGGCCAAATCTTCTCAATTTGTAATCAATTAATTAAAAAAAAAAAAAAAACATTAACAAGAGCTCTAGTGTGACAACATGGATGGAAGCACAGAGAAAGTGGTGGAGAGAGAGAGTAGAATATTTTATTTTTGTAAAAACCAGGTTTTAAAATGATTCCAGCCAGACCTTCTTATCCACATTCCTCTCAAACTAGAACAGAACCAAACATGTCCAGAAGCACTGGACTGAAACTCATACCCTGGATAGACGGTGGTTTAAATTTCTTTAATTGCACAGGAAATAATGACCTGTAGGAGAGCGACCTGAGGAGCCTGCTCAGAAGCTGTTTGCTTAGGGGGACTGGGACCAGTTCAAGAAACCTGCTCTTAATGAACTTTATTGATTTTCAAATTGATCTAATCAAATCTCCACTGTTTGATAGAATTTGTTCATCTGATCTTCTGAAGAAAAAAAAGTACACAACTGCTCATCAATGCCACAAAAGCACTCAAACACTGTATAGTTTCTATTTCCTCCCCTTTATCAGCCCTAAACAGCTTCAGTTTGTGTCATATTCTGCTATAAAATGATCAGAAGCAGGTCTGTGGTAGAAGTATTCCTGCCTGGTGACTTTAATTTTTCTCTATTATAAGCTCAGCCTGATAAATCTGGACTAACAGTTTGTAATTTACAGCCAGACCAGGAGAAAGAACACAACTATTAGTTAAAGCAACACTGAGCTCCAGAAAAAGAAGACCATGACTACAGCTAGCAGAGCAACTACGCTCCGTCACTGTAGATGAACTGAACTACAGTTTGGTTGTTTGCATGAAGAAATGTGTTTTTTCTTTTTAATCCAAACAAATATTCATGTCTGTAAAGTGTGTGGAGAAAGAATGAGGAAAGACTGAAGCTGTGTTAACTCAGGCTTTTCTTGGAGGAATCAAGAATCACAGCAAATGGAAAACAAAAAACCCAACGAGGTGGAGGGTTCATCAGCCAAACGACAAATCAAATGCATCCAACATGGTATGTGGTGAAACATCATTTGCTTTCGGTGCCTGAACCCCATCAGTCGGCTTCACTCTCTCACTCCCTGCCCCGCTCAGGCCACGACACGACTAAACGATGGCAAACCCTCCCGCAGTTCGATTCAGAGAGTCCTTTTAGCGAATCCTGGAGGCCTCCGACCCCAGCCCCGGCCCTTCTGAGGGGAAATGGAGGGCCGAGAGAGGAGGGGGAGCCCAGTCTTCATGGCCTTTAGTTGGCTTTGGCACGGAGCTGCGCCCTCTTGCCCGTCACGGCCTGGAAGCCGGTCTTGATGCTGGCGACGGAGCAGCGGGAGTGGCACGTCTCGCACTGCAGGAAGTAGAGACGAGTGTCCTTCTGCAGGATAGTTTCTGGGGAGCGGCAGGTGTGACACGTCACGTATTCCTCTGCAGTGGTGAGAAGAGGGCGGTTAGCGCTGCAAACGGAGCTTCACAGAGTCACAGAGTGGATTAAAAGTGTCCTCTACTAATTTAGGCTGGTACCCCTGGAACAGTGGGCAGTGGAATGAATGTTTCTGAGCAAATGTGGATTCTACATTATTGACATTTTACATTGTAAAATGCAGATTCTGTTTTGGTTTCTCAAATTTGTCATGGCCAAGCTCCACCTCCGCTACAAGAACTTATTTAAAAAAAACTTCCAGCAGACCAGCCAGAGCAGCTCTAGAGGTGACTGCATAGTAACTTTAATGGAAAAGTGCTCTTGGGCAGTCTATTTTCTCCTGAGGACTCTGTATATGTACAACACAATCATGTGCAATAGTGTTAAAGGAACATGTATAGGGTAATTATGTGTCATGTAGACAGGGATATATGTAATAGTGATTAAGAGAAATGTGCAATACAATTCTATGCAGTAGAGTCAGAGTGATATATGTAGTGGAATCTGATAGTGACAGAGGGGTTAGTGTAGTATAGCCATGTGCAGTAATAATAATAATACCTTTCATTTATAATGCACTTTACATATAAAATCTCAAAGTGCTACAATGCATTTAAAAGAAACATTTTAGAAACGGTAAATATGTTTAGCTTAAGTAATGATAGAGGGATATGTGCAGTGTTCGTCTCACTCCATTGGCTCCCAGTTCATGTTGGAGCTGATTTTAAGCTCCTTCTTTTAACATATAAAGCTGTAAATGGCACTGGGCCATCATATTTAAAGGAGCTGGTAGTTCCATATGAACCAGTAGGGACGGGTCTGCTGACTGTCCCCAGAGTTAAAAAGAAGACAGCCGGTACACGGGATCTTTATTTTCGTGCACCGTCTTTATGAACACTCTTCCGTCTGACATGAGGCAAGCTTGATCAGTGGAGGAGTTCAAAGCAAAGCTAAAGACCCACTTGTTCTCTGCTGCATATGAATCATAAATTGTGATATTATAATTGTGATACAGAACTTAGATATTGTTCCGATCACTTTTATTGTTGCTATTGTGTCTTCTCAGCCATTGTTTTTATCAGTTACCATTTTATTCTAAGTAATCTCTTGCTTGCCCTGTCAAGCACTTGAAAGTGCTATATAAATAAAAGCTATTATTAATATATTACTAATAGCAACAAAGAGATATGTGCAATATAGTCATGAGTAATTGTTAATTAATTAATTACTGCTTGGTAGCGTGCCTTGGTCCTCCAGCTTTTGTCCGTTATGTGTTTTGTACATCTTTGTTCAGTTATGGTCTTAAGTTATTTCTAATTTCTATATTTTTGATCAGCCAATGGGACTCCAGATGGAAATCAGCTGCACGGCTACAATCTCTCATATTTACATGGAAATGTACATTAATACGAACTGTCCCATTTAAAAAATAAAATAAACATTTACAAATAACTGAAAAACCCTCTCAGACAACCCACCAGAAGGTTCTTACAATAAATAAATACATTTTTTAAAAAAGAAGAAAAAAGCCAACATCACACCAATAATCAGAGCCACAGCCTGGAAAAGCAGAGAAGATCAGAAGATTTTCTACTTTCCAACGGAACTCAAACTACTCGTCTTTGATTTGCCAGAAGGAAAAACCACATCTAAGAATTTTACTGTGGCATTTCCTTGAAGTCACTTCATTCTGCATTTTAAAAATGACTAGAAATCAACCCTTTTCTCCCAAACAGAACAAAGTAAAATAATAATTCTGCATTTGTAGGTGCAGCCATGAAGCCACGACTGACTGAGCTGTGACCAACAATCCTGGGAAAATAAACTGTGGGACTTTTTGGCTGGGCTGCCGGCTGTGTTTACAGAGCAGACAGGAGACAAATGCAGAAACTAATAAAAAATCTAAGCAGTAAAATATCTACAATATGTAGAGTCACCTTTTTTGTACATGTTGATTTATTTATCTTTAATTTTGTGAAGTAAGAAATCAGAATTGTTGTATTACGCAGAATAAAATAATTCAATTTTTATGTTTTTGTGTTCTGTTAGAAGCTAATAAATGTAGTAAATCTACTGAACGCAGCCTCTGTGTCATTTGTTTGAGGTCAAAATCAGATCAATCTTCACCATAAATAACCGGATAAATTCCCACTTACTGATATATCTTCTCAACACATTTTCTATCTGTTTCTGCTGAAATCTGCCTTTGATGACAAGCTGATTGTTTCCGTCTATGGAGCCGCTGCAGATAGAAAAGTAAAATTACAAATCAAAACTTCATTCAAACACACAAAACGTCTTTTTATGTGAGAACTCGCGTGAAACGTACCTTGTTCCCAACTCAGCCAGCAGAAAAGCGAGGAGATGTTTAGGCTGACGATGCAACCTGGAATGAAACGGACGAGTCGATGTTTAAAACGTCAGAGTGAACTTGAACAAACTGAGCGGGACGTCAGCATGGAGGAGGTTTCTGAGACTCACAGTTTGCAGATGTCTGTGAAGTTGACAAAGGAGGTTTTCTTGGTTCCCACTCGGACCACCTGAGGAGGCTTCATGACGAACTTCCTCTTCTCTCCGGCCACCATGTCCGGGTTCTTCTCCCTCATGATGTTGAAGACTCGGTTCAGGAGCTGAAACAGAAATGATCAGACCTTTAGCTTTACTTTGACTTTTATATGTCCAGGTTTCCAGTACCCTTCACACAACTGCATTCACCCCGTTCCACCCAGACTGAAACTACCCCAGATGGTCCCTGATCCACCCCCATCTTTTACTGTAGGGGCAGACAGTCTGGTCTGTAGCTTCTCCAGACTTCCTCCTAACCAGTAAGTTGGCTGGAGTGGACATCAACTGAAAACTGGATTCATCCCTGAAGAGAACCTCAGTCCAATCATCTACAGTCCAATCCTGGTGATCCCAGCAAAGAATAACCAGCTTTCCTCTGCCTTTCCTTGATGAAGGACTTCTTCCTGCCCTGTGGGACTTCAGACCAGCTTCAAGTCGCTTTCCAACTGTCCTTGTCCAACAAGTCACATTTCTCCACAGTGTCCACTCATTTTTAAGGTCCCTGGAGGTCTGAGGATGATTCCTGACAGGAACGGATGAGTGACGGTCATCTGGTGGGTAGAAAGATGTTTCCTGACCAGCTAGCAGTTTGGTAGAACCATGTTGGGCTTGTTTTTTCTTGGTGGAATGAACGTCTGTCTTGGAGATCTTCAGTTTTTTCGCTACCTGTCTCTCACTCATGATGGCTGCCTTTGTGGCTTCACATAATTCTTTAGTTTTAGGCGTTATGTGAGAGCTGACAACTTCTGAGTTGTGCTACGGCTTGAATGTCAGCAGGAAACCACTCTAGACCTTTGCATGTGCTGCTGATGACATGAAATGTCCTCTTATAGACCCTGGAATATAATGAAGCTGAAGCAGGTCAGATAGGACATAAAGTATGATGGAATCAGCTGCATTTAAAGTCCTGTTCATTGTATTCCACAGGTAATGTTCCTTTAGTGGTACCAGGCATTAAAATGAAGAAGAAATTGAAGAAAACAAGGGCGGTCTGATCATTTTCCATGACTGTATGTGTATCATGTCTGTGCGTTGGCATTTGAAAATGTCTGAACGACTAAAAAGACAGCCCTGTATTTGAAATAAAGACGGTAAAAGCTGCAACACCTGCTTCTTTATCCCCCACATTCCTACTTTAAAGAAACAGTTTTCTACACTCACGAATACAAAACACAGAAGTACGAGCATCTATAAATCTTTCCATAATCTCTCCTTCCTTCATCTTTCTGGGTGCAGTCGTACCTCATCATAAGTGTAGTCTCTTTCCGATCCAGCCCATGCCGGTCCTGTGGACGAGCTGAACGAGATTCCATCGTTGTTCTTCCCCTCGTCGTCCTCCAGGGCTGGAAACATATTAAACAAACATATTATTACAAATGCACTGTGTTTGGGTTCTTAACTTTAACCCTCCTGTTGTCCTCATTTACAGGCACCAAAAAAATCTTGTTTTCTTGTCTGAAAAAAATTTAAAAATTCCCCAAATTTCTGAAAATTTGCAAAACCTTCAGGAAGAAAATTCCAATAATTCCTGAAAAGGTTCCCTTAAAAGTTTTATTTAAAAAAATAAATAAATAAATAAATAAATAAAAAAAATCCCCCAAATTTGGCAAGAAAATTCTTGCAAATATTTTCAAAAATTGAGTAAAAATCTTCCCAAAAAATGCTAAAAATATCTAAAGTGATTCCATATATATCAGTAAAACTTCTAATATTTTCTTTAGGAACATTCACATAAAAATCAACCAAAATCCAGTGAAATTCTCTGGATTTTGGTTGATTTTTATGTGAATGTTCTTAAGAAACATTTTTAACATTTCTTTTTTTCCACCAAAAAATGTTCAAAGATTTCCCAAAAATGTTGAAAATGTGGACATCAGAAGTTTCACTGTGAAAATATATGTATTTTCCACATTTTCAAACTTTAAAACGGGTCAATTTTGACCCGCAGAACAACACGAGGGTTAATGATAAGGAGATTCAGCCCTACCGTCGTCTTTCTCCAGCGGCTCTCCCTCATCGAAGTCCACTTTCTTTGACTTCTTCTTTTTGGTAGGAAGCATCAAATCCAGGTTGTCCTCCTCCAGCGCTTCCGTCTGCTCTCCTTCAATCTTCAGCTCCTGGTATGGGACGATGAGAAGTGAAACAAAGCGAGCAGATGTTCAGCAATGATTGGGCTAAAAAAGCAATTACAAATGATGAGGAGAGAAGAAAGAGAGAAAACTGGTGGCTGACCTTCAATCCCTCCTCAACGTCATTGTCAAATACTTTCTTGGGTTTCTTCTTCTTTTTCTTCTGGTTGAAGAAGTTCAGGTCATTCAAATCATCAGAGGGCTCTACGGAATAGAAAGAAACTCCAGTTAACATCTAAGAAGAATTCAAAATGAGCTTTGAATGAGCTTTCAGTTCTGAAATCTCCTTATCTTCATTCTAACCTTTCTTCCTGCCTTCATCTTCATCCAGGTCCATCTCTTTGTCGTCTCCAGCCTCTGGTTCGGCCTCCTTCGCCTCCACCTCTTTAGCCTCTTCTCCTCCCATCCCTTCGCCTCCGTCCTCATCCAGCATGAAGGGCTTCTTCTTCTTCTTCTTCTTCTTGGTCATGTTGGGATCGAAAATCATCTGAGAAAGACAAAAATGAAGTCTTATAACTGTGGATCAGATTTTGAAAGAGCGGCATAACTTTTCATCAAGTAGTTAACTTAAAACATAACATAAAATAAGCTTTGGCTGACGTAGTATTACAGCTACAGTATGAGATAGGGACTGGAGATCTGTGTGTCAACTAATAACTACATGTTAACAGTTTATTTTGTATATAAGCAAACACACACACAAAAACCCCTGGCTTCAGGGGCTCAAATGAGGAGATTTGCTTTGTCAACCCTTCTGTTCAGACTCGAATAATCCTAATAAAAGGCACATTTTCACAATTTTCAAAACCCAGATCAAGAAAACAACAATTCCATTGAACAGAAAGAACTGATTCACAGACAACCTGTGATCGCATTCAACTGATGTAATCTTCTGAAACGCAGCACCTACTGGAGCAGAACAGGGTGAAGTAAAACACCAGGAAGGACCAAGAAAGGATGGAGATAACCGAAATGGAATGAACAATAATGAGGAAGAGAATTAGGAGGAGGTGGAGAGGCCATTTGGAGGGCAGAAATGTAGGACGGGTGAACACTGACCACTCAAAGCACCTTTTGGGCTGACCGAAGAGCAGGTCAAGTCTTTCTTTCTCTTGATTCCCAAAGGAATAAAACCAGCCATCCCATCAGAATTCTAGTTAGGAAAATCGGGATATCATGCCTGGAAGATGGGGATGTTATTCCAACCATTGTGGGGTTGGAACGGATCAGATTATACTGTGGAAAAGGACACGACTTGTGGGCGCAATGGGGAAATATTCTGTATATTTCCATGTCATTCAGCAAAGAATGACACGGCCATGTTTTCTAATATTAATTCAGGTAATACTTTCTGTCACGGCTTCATTTTAGCACAAAATAATCTGTCCATCTGGAATAAACGAGCTAAAGCTTAACAGCTTTTTGTTTCTGGTAGAACACTAGGCTGACCTGGACGCTCAACTTGGCAAAGAGATACTCAAATATACTCAAAAATACTCAAAGATGCCTTATAATTTCAATACATTTAAAGTATGCCTCCTCTGTTTGGACAGAAAACTGTTATATTACCAAATACTATCTATAACCAAAGACACACATTCAGACAGGCTCCTCAGAGGTTACTCAACATGTTCAATTACTAAGGAATGAAATAATGACAGAAATAATGTCTCTCCTGTATTAGAAAAAATTAAAAAATATCTCTGCTATATTAGCAATACAAAACAAAACAAAAATAGCTCTCACAAACTTACAAAAACTAATAAAAAATATCTGTTAGTTTTAGGTCAATTTAGTGCCCAATGAAAAACAATGAAAACCAGGACATTTTCATCACTTTATAAAAAATAACCAGGACAGGACGTGAAAAGAGGACATGTCCTGAGAAAACAGGACGTTTGGTCAGACTGTATAATAAAGATTCTTACTGTATTATTCAGTCTACGGTCACCCTATAGACTGTATAAAAAAGCTTTTTATTCCATTTCCACTCCACTCTGGATTGTACAATAAAGATTTTTAAATTATTTCCACTCTACGGTCATGCTACAGGAAACAGTCACCGTTAGCGCCGCAGCTCATTTAGCGGGCAGCTAATGCTACGGGCTAACTCCATCCTTTCACTTTGACCCATCCAGCCGCTGCGACAGCGAATATTAAAGAACTACAGTGACTGTTATTATCATTTACGGTGTGACAGGCCGTGTTACATCGGTGTATGGGATGTTTTGTGGTCTTTCCGGGCCGGTCGGGCCGCTGCTAGCCGGGCCGCTGCTAGCCGGGCCGCTTCTAGCCGGGCTGCAGCCATGTGAGCCGCTGCGGATCCGAGGCCCAAAGTCATCCTGAACCAAGATGAGAGCCGATAACTCATCCAAATCCGCCAAACAAGTCCACACACCGACACGGAAGAAACGGCGGGCATCCTGGGATGGCTTACCTCGTCTCCTGACATGTTTTCGGCCTGAAAAGAGACTGAAATCCGGCTACTGTTGCTTCTCGATCAGCCTCTACGCTGCGCCCAAATTCTCTTGCATCAGCGTTGGACCGCAGTGCGCAGGCGTGAGGTCGCCAAATCCTGACGTACTTACTTCGCGACGGCGCATGACAGCTAGAACGTGCTCAGGAACTACAATTCGCCTACAAACTGCTGCTTAACCCCGTAAGACCCAAATATAGAAAAAAATGAGCAAAAAAATAAAACCAATAATAATAACAATAATAATAATAATAATAATAATAATAATAATAATAATAATAATAATAATAATAATAATAATAATAATAATAATAATAATAATAATAATAATATATAAACCCAAATATAGAAAAAATGACCAAACAAAACATATATATATATATTCTATACTCTCCCCCTCCTGATCTCAGTTAATGAAATCAAAGAAAAAGAATTTTAACTTCATTTATCTTTCACACAGATTAATGTCCTTCACATTCTCTAATGTCATCCTTTAAATCCCAGTAATCCACTGAAATGATACAATAGAGAACAAACCTCCTCATGACATGTTTGTAGACGGTAGAAACACATCAAAGCTCATTATGGACTGTAAAGTGGATGAAATACGATAAATTTCCTTTAACTTTCAGTTATCAAGACAGTTCACCGACACACGATGCACGACTAACAGTGTGACGTAAAAACCTGAAACCAGAGGTTGTGTACCGGTCAGATATAGTTCATGTAGTCTGCTGCAGTAGTATTCCCACTTACTGCTATATCAGGTACTAAAATTAGTCCGAAACAAGTTTAAAAACGATCTGAAATGTCTCAAACTTTGTCCAGAATGACTCCATGATGTGTTCATAATGACTCAAAACATCCAAAGTGAAAATCACCTGAAATGTCTTGAAATCTGTCAAATACAAGGACCAAATAGTGTCTAAAATTATTTGAAATGTGTCAGAAACAACAAAATCTCAGCACAAATGACACAAAAACATGATATGTGTCTTTAATGCCATTCCTATAGATTTTTTTCTTAACGTAATACTTCAAAATGTGCATAAAAATACTTATAAGAGTGATTCAGATCTTGTCTATAACATTTTGTATGTTCACTCAAATGTTGCGTGGGGTTTATTGTAAAATGCAGCGTAGACAACAATCACATTCTGTTGATTTGAATCACAACTTAAACAATTTCTCTATTCATTAATCAATTTGTTTGGCAGCTATTTTGATATTTATTGTTTAAATGGGTGTGGTGCTAAAATGCAACACATTTGCTGCTTTACTTCATTTTCTTTGACATCAAACACAACAACGTTGAGATTTATGCAGGCTGTCTGAACAAAACAGTCAATCAGAGGCTTTTACTGCTCTGTTCTAATATTTATGAAGGTCTGATTGATAATAAAATGAATTCTCAGAGTCTCCAGTGTGTAAATCTGGTTTTCCAGCACAGTTCAAGGTGACGACAGAAAATAAAACGTCCACGACAATCAAAGAATTGAAAACCTTTAATGATTTTGCAAACAATATTCTCATCTGGATAAATAAAACATAGAAATGCAAACATGCTTGTCCATCTGTCCTCGTGTTACGTTTTTTTCTTTCCTATGTAAAAAATGTACATCATGACTTTGAAAAACTAAAGAATTAACTCTTCAAACTCCAAAACCTTGTAGATTGACTATAATCTAATCTTTTATAAACCGCCGTCTTCTTCTGAGTGGAGTTAATAAGGTGTGACAATAGTGTTATTACTATTTTCTTTTCTTTTTTTAAACATTATACAATTTGAAATGAAACCTTTATGAGAAGGACTGAGACGGACAGAGCAGGATGAAAGTGTTAGGTCAAACATCTCTCTTTCTAGCCGTGCGATGTGATCTGTTTTGCTGCATGCGTCGCACAACCTCGACCGAACCCCTCGGTGACAGCAGAAATACAGTATACAAAAAGAGACACGTTTGGGATATTTACACCGAATAACGAGAACCACTGGTGAGAAGTCGCTGAAAACGGCGACAGGAGGTGAAGGGGAGAGTGTGAAAGCATGTAGCCTGAAAGAAAAACAAACGAGCTTCTGATTCTCGGAGCGTCTTCATCAAGCGCATGCTCAGCTGTAGAGCGATTAACAAAACGGAAGGAGCAAAATGTTGTTAAGGAAGAACAAAATAAACGAGTTAAACGCCACAAACACAGGTAAATACGTGAGTTTGAAACAGATCTGTCATCCGCAGATGTTAACAAATCATCAACAACTCCACAGAGCTCACATGAACCCTGAAATGTTCCACCAAGTGCTAATATCGGATTAAAATCAAGGGTAAAACTCTGCCGTGGTTCAGTCTAAGACCCCGACCGGCTCTGAGGGTCTCTGGACCTGTGAAGGGAGCAGGAAAAGAAAAGACTACAGCATTGTTGCTTTTTTTTGTGTAGTGTTACATAAAGTAGACAGTCGACTCTCCTCAGACACACAAAAACATCCTATCAGTCCATTCGTGTTCCCCTGTTCCTTCCTCTTCCCTCTCTGATGACGGTATGCAGGTGAGGATGAGGATGCTGCATCTACATGGCTTCCATCGCCCAGCGCTGCAGGTCCTCCATGTCGTCCTCGTCCTCCTCTTTCTTGGCTTTAGGGGGTAAAAGGAGAGAAATTAAAGCTGTGAGAAACGTCAGACTGGAAAGCTGCTGTCCAAGAGGAACACAGTCTTTCTAGTGGCGCCTATACTTTAAATCTCTTTTTTGAATCCATGAAAACACTCTAAAATCTGGTGGTTAACTGCTCGGTCTCCTAGCAACCGCTGGGAACTGACAGAAAAGATGCCGCAGCTTGACTGGTGAAGATACTGTATGGGTTTTTGAAAAGGCTCTCACCAGGTCTGGAAGGTAACGAAGTAGAAGGCACGTTGGGGAGGGGGACGTTCTCCGAACCCCCGATCTCCAGCAGGTTCTTGTCCAGCTCCTCCTGTTCCAGCTCGTCCAGCTCCGCCAGCAGCTCGTCCTGAAGACGGAAGAAAGGGACATGAAAGATCATTAATCAGCAACAAAAAGATGTGAAAAAAAAAAGATGAGATGAAATTTTCTCTGGCTTGCGGAATGAGTGTGGGGTCGAATCTGATCCTAATCTTGTGCATCTGTATATTTGGTGAGTAAAGCTTTGTGTCCACTAGATACGGCAATTTCCTGCATCCCATTCATTGTCTATGTGAAACGCACCGTGTTGCATGCTGGTCCGGTTGTGGTGCGTTTCCAGCTGTGATCCGGTGCATCTCCCTGCAGCTCATTTACATAAAATAGACTCGACTTCTGCTTTATGCAAATTCGATGCGGCGTGTGGAGATCTGACGCATCGCGAAACTTTGGTCAAACGTCCAAACTAGCCGTCGGTGAACTAAAACCAGGACAGATTCAGCTGCTGCACAGATTATTTCTCACTTCAGATATTTTTCACTGAACTGTTTTCGTAATGAAAGAGAAAGTTTGCCACCGAGCCGCCATGAAATCCAGGAGCAGACAGCTCCCGAGTCGATGCGTTTGTCCAATCAGGAGCAGGATAGTTGGAGAAGAAGGATGCAGGAGTTGAACACCGGCTACTGGCTTCAAGGACACGCCCACCAAGCGGGAGATTTTCAAATGTTTACATGCAGGAAAAACACATCTAGTGGACACGTAGCATTACCGTCTCCCTTGGAATTGCATAAGAATTCTTCACGTCTGTTGACTGAATTTAAGAAAGAGCGCATTCATACTTTGTGCCACGTCATCCCAGGATGACTGAATCAGCTGTGAATAGAGTCTCTGGAAACTAGGGCTGAGTCAACAGCTTAATGCCAGAGGAATGACTCTAGAAGCACAAAGGTAAGTGAGTTTAGCCTGGTGGAAGGTCAAAGCTGAACTCTGCTCCACTGCTGAACCCTGAGTCACCGTTCACTCCATGAAACATGATGAAACAAGACCCCAGCAGAAGACCAGGAATATTTCTGGATCAGGGCTGTGAAAGCTCTTGGAACAGGTGTGGGTAGAAGTAGTAGTAGTACTTTTATTTCTTCCCTCATTCTGTCACTCTGTCCCTGCCTTAAAACAAGCATTCAGCTGCTGCGTGTTCCAGTGACGAAGTGGTCTACAGCCGATTGTCTCTAAAAAAATAAAAACTAAATGAGGAGACAGGAAGAGGCTGGTGGAGAGGCAGAGGTCTGATCCAGACAGACATGAAGATCAGAGACAGGCTGAACCACCATCAGTGAAAAACAAAGAGTTCAACATGTGCAGAAGCTCCACTAACCTCATCAAACTCCTCCCCGAAGCCGACGGGTTTAGAAATGGCATCAGAGATCTCCTGGGCGAGCTCCTGCTGCTCTGTGATGTCCTGCATCAGGTCGTCCACCTTATCGATGTCCCTGAGACGGTAGGAAGATGAAAAGAAGCTCCGTGTGAGCCAACTAATCAGTCATACAGCTTTTCAACAGATTTATTGATGATAACGAGCTGATTTTTTGGCAGAGGGATGCATTTAATACACAGTTCATATCCAAACACTGATGTCTGTTTAACCTTTAAGGTAAAAATATGCTTTCAGGCACAGAAATGTGAATGAACAATTTGAGATATTTATTTTCTCAGAGCTCTGGGTTCACAAAATATCTCATGTCGATGGATTTGGATTGGAGAGGATTATTGGGGTCAAAATCTTTATATTTTATGAACAGCAAAGCAAATCCCTTGTAATATTTCCATTCATTTCCACCAGACTTTTTATTCTTTCCATGGTCCCATGAAGGCAGTTAGGCAGTAGGTTGCTCATATATTTAGTTATAAAAGGGATTCATTTCAGTCCAATCAATTAATTGAAGGGTTTTTGAATTTGTAAGACCCAAATATAGAAAGAAATGAGCAGAAAAATAAAAAATGCAATAAAATAAAACATATATATATATATATACAAATACAGAAAAAAAATTAGCAAAAATTAAAATAAAGCAACAAAAAAATTACAATATATATGTGTAATGTATTTTTTTGTAAAATAGATATACAAATATAATATATATCTTTTTTTGTTTTATTTATTGGCTCATTTTTTTTATATATTTGGGTTTATATATATATATATATATAACATACAGACACACACACACACACACACATATATCCATATATAAATACATATATAAAAATTTTATATAAATAACAGAAAATAGTGATTTAAAATAATAAAAGTGTGGTTGTGGGTTTTCCAGGGCTAATGACTGACTGGTAGCTTACATGTTTTCGTGAGCGGACTTCATGGCCTTGGCAGCGTATCCCAGGTTCTTGAGCACTTCAGTGTTGGTGTTGGCGTTCTCCAGAGCCTCCCTCTGGAACTCGATGGTCGACAGCGTCCCATCGATCTGGGCCAGCTGCTTCTCGTATCGCTTCTTTCTTTTCAAAGCCTGCAGCGCCGCTGGGGACAGAAAGAAGAAGAAGAAGAAGAAGGAAGGACTCAGGATCAACAGAATGCCACAAAAACAGATCGACTGCACTGAAACATAACATAGACAATTAGGAGAAGTTTAGGAATCTGGGGGCTCTGTTTTGTTCTTTAACAGCCTGATTAGGAACATGATGAAGCAACCACATCTTTGGCTTTCTGATCTCCACTAGAGAGGAATCAGAAACTAAACCCTTTCACTGTCATGTTACTGAAAGCTCAGACTACAACGGAGATAATTAAATATAGCTGGCGAAAGGCGGAGTGAAAAAGTGTAAAGTATCGTCCACAGCAGTCATCTGACCTCAACCAACAGATCCTGACTACCTGATAGGCTGAAACTGTCGGCGAGTCGTTCTGTTAACCTCTGTGGAGAGGAGAAGGAAACAATAATAATGCTAATAATGACAAAGTGCTTTACAATTAAACAAATGTCAGATTAGATGAAGAATGAAAACTAATTCAATGAACAGACTGTAACCGTGCAATTCAAACAAGATAAAACAGTGAAGTCAAGATGGTATTTTTAAGTAGTACATCTAGAAAAACAGCCTTCCAGTAAAAAGAATCATGACTGGCATCAGGAAATCAACCTAACAAGACTAAACATCACAGTTAATACCCTGTAGTTTCATTTACATCAGATTTAACCCAATTAGAAATGCACACATAAAGGGACAAAAATGACAGAAAACACTGCTTTTATTATACTATACTATAATACACATACACATCAACACTGAGAGCTGGCAGCGTTATTAATTACAGAAAATAACCTGACGGAATAATAAAGCTCGACACTAACCTAAGTAATAAACGTATATATTTATATGATATAAAGTATAATGTAAGATGGCAAACATCCACTTGGGGATCTATAACTGCATAAAAAAGAGCCTAAATATATGTCAAAAGTCATACATTTATTAAGGAAATACATATAAATAAAACTGTCCAGATACGCTTCCTTATATTTCAAATCAGATAAAACAGCTTTAACTAATTTAAAAACATTACAAAACAAGAACTAAAAATATCACAAAAATGTTATGATCGAACTTTATATAAACTGAAGGCAAATTAAAAAAAATACTTAAAGCTGGCAGCAACACAAAGCTTTTCTATTTTATACTCGACTCCTCCCTAACCAAAACTTCTATTTGCAATAATCAGGTTATATAATATTATATAAAAACCAACCTGCTGTTAAATTATCTGTGTGCATTCACCGTGACGTGTTTTAGACGATCCTCTGATGAAACTTTGTCTCCGAGCAAGACTTAAAAATAATGCAACGCACTCATCATTGCCTCCCTAATAAAATCACTACACTAAAATCCTGACCAACACAAGACCAGAGAACACATTACATTAGTTTTCAGGTCCCTGCACCGGCTTCCTGATAAATAAAGAACTGAATTAATGCTAATTGTCTCTGAGTGTTTGAGTAGAAAACTGGAAGGTCTAATTCATTGTATAATTTATCTCTTACACGCTTTTATTTTTGCCATCTATCATCTTTTTTTTACTGCTTTCGTCAGTTTTAATTATTCTATTCATCCAGCTTCTCTGTACTGTTTTCTGATTAATGAACTTTATTACTTGCCTTTTGATTACATGGATTGATTGATTGAATCATTCTGTACTTTAATTAATCTTTCTGTAAATGAACTTGCTTTCTTTCACCACCAGACTAAAGCTGCCATCTGCTCCACAGTTTGATTTCATTCCTTCTGACATGAACAAGAACAATAACATGATGGAACTGTCCACACTGAATTCTCCACAGTGCTTGTGTCGTATTGTGTTAGAACACGGCCTGTATTCATACATTCTAATTCCACATCATTAAATTAAAGCTCCCTGTATTATTACAGGTGGTTCAGCTCAGCCAGATGTCCTCTGCAGAAGTTCTCTGATGACTCTACGATCATCCGTCTCATCTCAGATGATGAAGATCGGGAGGACAGAGACCTGGACTAGGACTTTGTGGATGGATACCAGAGGAACCGCCTCCAGATCAACTCAGGGAAGACCAAAGAGCTGCTGGTGGACTTCAGTCACACTCCCCCAACATCGGTGAACATCCAGGACATGGAGAGAGTGGACTCATACAAGTACCTGGGTGTTCACCTGGACAACAACCTGGACTGGTCAGACCAAATTAGTCCACTTTACAGGAAGGGTCAGAGCAGACTCTGTCTACTGAGGAGACTGTGGTGCCATCAGCCATCTTTTATGGAGTGGTCTGCTGGGGCAGCAGCATCTCAGCTGCTCAGAAGTCCAGCTCTGTCCTGAGGAGCCCCCTGGACCTGGAGCAGGTGGTGGGAGGAAGGAGGATGCTAGCCAAGCTAACATCCCTGCTGGGCAACATCTCCTACCCCATGATGACACTCTGAGAGCTCTGGACAGCTCCTTCAGTGACAGACTGATCACCCCAGGGGTTTAAAGGAGTGTTACTGCAGGTCCTTCCTTCCTGCTGGTATCAGACTCTAGAATCAGCTCCCAACAGACCATAAACACTCACTTAATGACAGTTAGCAAACTGTCATGTCCAAATACACCTGTGGAAATATTCTTAAATTTGTGTTGTTAGTATCCTGTGTATTTTTTCTTATTCATATTGTATATATAGTGTATATATCTTATGTCTTAATTTATAGATGTGTTCTCTTGATTTTTCTTACTGTCACTTTACTGCCCTATTCTTTTATATTCTATTCTCTTACATAATAATCAGGATGCTGGAGGTTTCCATACGAACCAGTGATCAAGGTGCAAACACACCCACCTCCCAGACACAGATCAGCACCTGAACTCAACCCTGACCCACAGTCTGTTTAATAAAGACTTTATTCTAACCCACAGTCTGTTTAATAAAGACTTTATTATAACCCACAGTCTGTTTAATAAAGACTTTATTCTAACCCACAGTCTGTTTAATAAAGACTTTATTATAACCCACAGTCTGTTTAATAAAGACTTTATTCTAACCCACAGTCTGTTTAATAAAGACTTTATTATAACCCACAGTCTGTCTAATAACGACTTTATTATCCAGTTTATTCTAACCCATAGTGTTTAATAAAGACTTTATTATCCAGTCTATTCTAACCCACAGTCTGTTTAATAAAGACTTTATTATCCAGTTTATTGTAACCTATAGTGTTTAATAAAGACTTTATTATAACCCACAGTCTGTTTAATAAAGACTTTATTATCCAGTTTATTGTAACCCATAGAGTTTAATAAAGACTTTATTATAACCCACAGTCTGTTTAATAAAGACTTTATTATCCAGTCTATTCTAACCCACAGACTGTTTAATAAAGACTTTATTATAACCCACAGTCTGTTTAATAAAGACTTTATTATCCAGTTTATTGTAACCCATAGAGTTTAATAAAGACTTTATTATAACCCACAGTCTGTTTAATAAAGACTTTATTATCCAGTTTATTGTAACCCATAGAGTTTAATAAAGACTTTATTATAACCCACAGTCTGTTTAATAACGACTTTATTATCCAGTTTATTATAACCCATAGAGTGTTTAATAAAGACTTTATTATCCAGTTTATTATAACCCATAGAGTGTTTAATAAAGACTTTATTATCCAGTCTAATATAACCCACAGACTGTTTAATAAAGACTTTATTCTAAACCTAACCTAAACCTCCTCTAGTGTCAGTATCTTTATCTGCAGTAGGACTCCTGCCACACCTTCAACCAAATCCTCTATTTAGACACAAAAACTGACCGATCACAACACGATCCGCCCAGATAGGTCATCAGAAGTCACGGTTGTCCTCAGCACGGTGCTGATAAATTACATAATCCGTGAAACATCCTCCATCTGGGGCCGTGAAGCTCCCAGCAGCTCGGTGAAGTTAGCCAGCTGAGCTAACGAGCCAGCTGCCGTTTAGCTTGTGTTTGTTGACCAGAAAATTAGAGGAGTAAAACCAGACCCTACACCCTAATAACGCCCCGGCGGCTCACCTCTTTTGTTTTTCGTGCCGTTTTTCTTGGCGATCTGCAGCTCCTGCTCGATCTTCTTCTCCAGAAATTCCTGCTTCTTGGTTAGCATCTCCTCCGTCTCCCGGAGCTTCTGGATCGCCTCCTGAGGACTCGGACCTTTTCCTCCTTTTCCTCCTCCTCCGAACAGCTTGTTTATTATCGACATGTCTGCGGCACTAGTAAACGCTTCGTGTAATAAAATAATAACAGAGAGAAACCGAGCTCCGTGAGGCCAGCTCCGTGCTAAGCTATTCCAACTCCTGGAATCTGGAGGATTGTTGATGTTTTCTACTTCCTGGATTAGGCCCGATGACGTCAGTGGGCGTTGCCTGGAGACGCTCTGCCTCCACCTGCTGGACGACTGCAGCTACTGCACGTTACTGCAGCAGCTCCCTCAGTGTTTCCAACATAGACTGTATATAAAGATATATATAGATATATCTTTATATACAGTCTATGGTTTCCAACCATTTCTACTTGATTTCTATAATAATTCGTGAACTTCGTAAAGTGTAAAATTCCAGAGAAGACATTAACTGCAGATTGTAAATTAGTAAAACTAAATTTAAAATAATTTCTAGACCATGACAGGTTGTTTTGATCAGAAAGTAAAATAGTTTTTTCACTGTTCTTTTGCTGTTGTGTCTCATTTTTGATCTCATTTGTCTCGTTTTTGTCGTTTGTCCATTTTTTTGTCACTTTGTAGCTTTTTAATCTAAATTCTTTTTTGTTGTTTCATATCATTTGTTTCATTGTCGTTTTGTGTCTCAGTTTTGTAATATATTTATGTGAATGATAATCTGAGGCTGAATGTTGTTGAAAGTGAACTTATTTTTCTTCATAAGTATCAGGTTGTTCATGATGTTTTGTAAAAAGATAATTCCTTATATGTGGATATTTTCAGTATGTACTTTTTTGCACTAAAACAAAGGAAAAAATTGTGGTTGTTTATAGGTTATTATGTTGTGGTTTTACTGGTCCGGCCTGCTTGAGATCAAACTGGGCTGAATGTGGAACCTGGACTAGAATGAGTTTGACTCTGCTGCTTTAGATTGTCCTTAATTAATAAATATTTTCTTTTTAGTCCTTGCTTCGTAGTCTTCTTTTTGCAGCGAGCAGTTCCCTCCTGTGGTGAATAAACTCTGGTCTTCAGTGGAACGCCCCTTTAATTAATCTGCTAATTACCTTGATTAGTGTTTGTGTTGCCACGTTTCTCTTTCACAGTTCCTCTCCTAAATAAGAACACAGTCAAGTTTCCAGACGTTTGGGGGTTTATGTATTTTAATTGGTTATGATGCTACATGATCCATGGTGGTTGTTTAATTTTCTTCCTTTTACTACAGTATGTTAATAACTTTGCCAGTTATCTTTTTCAGTACTTTTATTTTTATGTACATACAAAAAGAGTATCCAATTACGGTGTGATTACATCGCTGTGACTGTATTTCTGCAGGTGTGAAGGTCTGAAGCGCATGTTTTTTCTTGAATGTAGTGTGTATTCACAGGTCAGTCCTCCTCCACACGTCTCTGCTCCCTCAGGAAACCAAAAAATGCAGATATTTATTCTTTTTTTTTTGCTTTAACAACCCGATGGTCATGTGATAGTCAAGATAATACAGCTGTGTTATCTCACAACCACCGGAGCCCAAAAAAACCAGAAAACAAACAGAAAAGATGATTGAAAAGGAAACAAAAACACACCAACTGAAAAACCAGACTCAAGATGGTCCCTTTTGAAAAGACAGTGTTTCTTTTTTTGTTTGTTTTGCTAATATAATTTCCAACACTCAAAAAGAAATAAAATCAAAATTAATCCAGGCCATTTCATGCATACTGCAGAGTGCACGGTTGAATATAGTGCATTTGAATATTATAAACAACAGAAGCATCGTGGCTACATGAGAATACAAGAAGAAAATAAAGCAAACAACTGCTGCAATACACCAGAGGACACTAATTCAACACTCCATGGGCGAAATTAAACAAGGCGGCCAGAAATACGTCTTACAGACTCGATGTTGGATACTGAAAATGTTCGAGTTGGGTTTGCATGACACGTCCACGGCTTTAAAGGTGGAAAATTCTTTTTTTTTTTTTTTCAGTCTAGCATCACTCTCTGGACCTGAGGAAGCAAAAAAATCATCTGATGCCTTGCACTAAATTACAGCTTTCCTTCTTAAAAAGATCACCAAGCAGCACGGATTCTTCATCACAATCTGGATTTTTATCAGAATTTTACACACAATCCCAAACATTTATCGATTTATTGAGTTTCTACAGATTCCTTGGTCTGAAATAATCAAAAGTTTTCATCTGATTTGCAACAAACACCCCCGTTTTTCAGCTGTGTACAGGAAATGTGTTTAGGTGACTTGTATTTTTTAAAACCAGCCCTCTTCCTTTGTTCTAAAACAGCCTGTGATTTCACCGTTTGTGGTCTCCTCACATAAAAACATCCACACAGTCAGTCACATCAAAAAAAAAGAAATAAATCAACAGGACGCACACATACGCAGCTTCTACTGGCTCATATTTATACCACAAACTGTTCAGAAGACGATACATAAAGTTTGAGTCTAGAAAAAAAAAAAGTCTTTCACTGATCGGTGGCCTCTCCTGGCAGATTAACAGTAATAAGTGGAAGAGAGATTATCAGAGGAGTGTTAGAGCTTTTCTTATAGACGACGTGAGCGAGGAACTTAAGAATCAATGAAAGACTTTGGACATTCAGCCAGCCTGTAGCCGCTTCCACAAACCACTGATACCTGTGCAAGTTGGGGAAGATCATTTAGGAAGTAGAGATGGACGGAAAGAACAGATCAGAGGTGATTATTTTACAAAAAAAAAGAAAAAACAGAAAAAAGGCAGGAGTTGTGACAAACGCTCGCTCTCATGGTTTAACTTGGGATCGCCTTCCTTCGCTTTACACTTTAAATTATTCTCCATCCAAACAAACCATCATGATATTGCCTTTAAATGTTAAAAACAAAAAAAACAGATCAACATAAACCCAGAAGACATCCCCGCTGCCATCACTGACACGTGTCCTCCCGAGCACGCTGTCCGTCCGTCCGTCCGTCCGTCCGTCCGTCCGTCCGTCATTGAGCTCTGTCCGTCTGTGTCTCTACAGGGCCAGCTTGCCAATGATGACTCCGATGACGAAGAAGAGGACGCAGAGTGCCAGGACACGGGTGCTCAGGCCTTCGTCCCTCATGGCCGTGGTCGCCATGCCGGAGGAGTGAGGAGCAGCCATGGAGGTCACCTTCCTCTTCCGCAGGCCGTCGTCCTCCTGGGATGGAGAGACGAGTCAGACGGAGTTAAAACAGCTCAGATACAGGTTGAAAATACAGGAGAGCCTCCAGTTACGTTCCTACAGATAGATCAAGGGTGTCAAACATGAGGCCTGTGGGCCAAAAGCGGCCCTCAAAGTGGAAAAAGACATTAACTGCAGATTGTAAATTAGTAAAACTATAAATTTAAAATAAGTAGAATTAATAGGTTGTTTTGAAAATAAAAATAAAAAATAAAACACTAGATCGTTCATTGGTCTTTTGTTGTTTTGTGTCTCATTTTTGCAATATTTTGTCTTGTTTTTGTCTTTTTTTGTCTGACTTTTACTTTATATTACAGTGGATCAAAGTGGAGGACCAAAAATGCCCAAAAACCTACCTGGGGTTCAGGCAGAGGAAACTCCATCATCTATCCTGACCAGTAGAGTGTGCTCAGAAGTTTATTTTTGAATTGTACAACAAGCCTTTACAAACGGAATCAAAAGGATTCCTCTTCAGAATGAAAATAGAGTTCTTGAATACACTGAAGGAGTTGTTTTTATTTTTACATTGTTTTACTGTATTAAACATGGACTTTGTTGACCATCAGAAACAATAAAGTTGAATCTAATAATCTTTGGGAACGACGTGAAGTTTGCTCTGTGCAGATTAACGATGAAAACGAAGCTGAATCTCAGCCTACGATGGACGTGAGTCGACGTGAACGAAGAATAAAACATCAGCGTGAGCCGTCCATCCATGAAAAAATAAAAAACCGAAGCATAAACTGAGCTCCTACAATCACAGGGAAACTAGCCAAACACGAACCCTACAATTACAGGGAAACTAGCCAAACATGAACCCTACAATCACAGGGAAACTAGCCAAACACGAACCCTACAATTACAGGGAAACTAGCCAAACATGAACCCTACAATCACAGGGAAACTAGCCAAACATGAACCCTACAATCACAGGGAAACTAGACAAACATGAACCCTACAATCACAGGGAAACTAGCCAACATGAACCCTACAATCACAGGGAAACTAGCCAAACATGAACCCTACAATCACAGGGAAACTAGCCAAACACGAACCCTACAATCACAGGGAAACTAGCCAACATGAACCCTACAATCACAGGGAAACTAGCCAAACATGAACCCTACAATCACAGGGAAACTAGCCAAACATGAACCCTACAATCACAGGGAAACTAGCCAAACATGAACCCTACAATCACAGGGAAACTAGCCAACATGAACCCTACAATCACAGGGAAACTAGCCAAACATGAACCCTACAATCACAGGGAAACTAGCCAAACATGAACCCTACAATCACAGGGAAACTAGCCAAACATGACCCCTACAATCACAGGGAAACTAGCCAAACACGAACCCTACAATTACAGGGAAACTAGCCAAACACGAACCCTACAATCACAGGGAAACTAGCCAAACACGAACAGAGCCCTCGCCCTGCTGACATCATCCAGAGTAAATATTTGCCGTTTGTTTCATGATGTGAACTCTTCAGTAAAACAGGTTTTATTTTTCAAACCTGTCATTTTACGTCAGATGATGATGAGGATTTGCTGTTTTCAGGCATCAAGACTGAAACTCCATAACAACGTGTACGACAGAGGAAGTGCAAGACCAAGTCAAAGTCACTTTAAATCACGGTGCCTTGAAATGTGTAAATATTGGGTACTGAATTTTAATTAGATTTAGTATTTCTATACATTTTAAAATAAGAAGTGTTTTGTTTCTAGTATTGTAAAGCAAGGTTTTCAGAGTATAAACTAACCTTTAATGCTACTAACCTGCCTGTTTTGTCTTCTAGATATATCCATCTATCTGTAGTCTATCTACCCATCTATAGTCTACCCATCTATCCATAGTCTATCTATCTATAGTCTATCGATCTATCCATCCATCCATAAAACACTAGCCAGATTAAAAACAAGCCATCTCACCCTGATCTGTTTGTTTTCTTCCCGTAGCCTCTGAACCTCCATCTGCAGCCTCTTGCACTCCTCCATGATCTTCTTCACCTCTCCGTCGTCCAGCGAGGCGCTGGCCGACTTGGGCAGCACAGAGTGCTCGGTCTTAACAGAGGTAGAGGAAGACACAGTTTTGTTGCTTTCACTCTCATGCTGTGGAGAGAGAGTGAGGGTGGGATGAGAGGAGGGAAGACATGCAGGGAAGTGACAGGGATCGAGATGGAAAAGCAAACAAGCAAATCATAAATGAATAAATAAATCATGTAATGGGTGAAAAAGTGATGCTGAAAGGTAGGAGACACTGAACAAAAGAGGATGTAGGGCTGCACAATTAATCAAATATAAATTCTGAATATGATTTTGTCTTCCGGGAGTTAAATAAATATGATTAACTGCGATATTGACGCCTAAAACTCATCTGCTTTCTACCTGCTGTTGCCAGGTGATTTCTCAAAGGGACTTATTTGCATTTGTTGGTGTCTCTGTGTCATTTTTTAAGGTCTTTGGATTATGTCGTGAGAGGACATAGGTTATAAATTGGCGCAATAGACATAAAACTGAAGTGAATGGAGGTAAATGGAACTGTTATGCCACTGCACCACTCTGGAAAAAACGTGCTTGACGTGGCAGCTGCAGGTCAAAGTAAAAAAATATTCAACAGAAACTTTAAACGTCTGGAGCAGAACATGGAAGGCTACTCCCTGAAAACAGACCATCATTTGTTGTTAATGTTGGTGTTAAACAGGAACAAATCATTGACAAAGACTGCATGAGATGTAGGTTTGTGCTGCATATCTATCTATAGTCCATCTACCTATCTATCTATAGTCTATCCATCTATCTATCTTTCTACCTATAGTCCATCTATCTATAGTCCATGCATCTATCATCGATCTATTTATCGTCTATCTATCCACAACTTATTAACTTGTTCTTCCACCTGACAAACAACACAAACTGCAGCAGAATGAATGTTTAAAGGCCGAGAACAACAAAGTGGCTAACATTAACCTCACTGGAGCGCTGCCTTTGTTCAGCCTCACCTCATATCCAGCGTGTCGCACAACATGAAAGTGAAAGCAATGCTCTGTTGATTTAATTATGGATAAAAGGGTCAGCACAGTTTTATTACATTTTGCTTCTTGGGGATGCATCGTGAAAAAGGACCAGATGGATTTGAACGGAAAGATCTGTACGTTAGCAGGGAAGTGAAAGCACTGTTCTGTATGCATGTGAAAGTGCAGAAAAAACATTTTCTCATGACAAATAATCATCATCTAAGTATTTGTGATTATCATTTTAGGAATAATCATGCAGCCCGACAGAGACATGCTATGGAAGAGCTTCAATCTGCTCTCATTCTTCAAGAAAATACCCAATAAATCAGTGGAAAAATTCTGTAGGAGTAGGATTTGAGAAAATGTGACTAATGTGCATAAATACCTCACAGTTAAAGTTGAAAATGCTTACAGTGGTGTAAAAAAAGACAAGCACACTTACAGTTTTGTCATTTTCTAGAGGCATCTCAAATGAACATCTCAACTTTGAATCCATCAGCTCTTCAGGCTTCGCTTCCTTCCACTGTGGACAAGAACATGAAGAAGGAAAGAGTTTCAGGAAAGGTTTAGACTCCACCTCTTTAGCATCAGTTTAGTTTAGGAACTTCACAGGACTGATCCTCTACAGATGTGGGATGTGAATTATAAATCTATCAGCTTTGGCCACATATTTCAGTTTTGCTTATGAGAATGTAAACAGAAATATTTAAGAGTTCAGCTAGTTCAGGGGTGTCAAATTCATCTTGGTCCAGGTTCCACTTTCAGTCCAGTCTGATCTCCAGTGGATCAGACCAGTAAAACCACAGCATAATAACCTAGAAATAACCACAATTTTTTTTACAAAACATTATGAACAACCTGAAATTTGGTAAGAAAAATAAATTCAGTTTCAGCAACATTCAGCCTCAGTTTATCATTTCCACATTACAACTTCCAGATCACAGAGTGTCAACAAAGGAACACAACATTTAGTCACAGCTATCTGGAACCGAATATAGGATTTTGCTTTAAAACGACAACAAAAACAAGACTAAATATTTCAAAAATGAGACACAAAATGACAAAAGAGCAATCTAGTATTTTACTTTAGGATCAAAACAACTTGTCATGGTCTAGAAATGATTTTAAATTTATAGTTTTACTAATTTACAATCTGCAGTTAATGTCTTCTCTGGAATTTTTCCACTTTGAGGGCCGGATTGGACTCTCTGGAGGACCACTTTTGGCCCACGGGCCGCATGTTGGACACCCCTGAGCTGGAGGTAGGTTTCTGAAAGGCCCTCATTGTGCTTCATCATGAAAAACTGAGCAGTCACTAGGTTTAAGGGTCCATTAAACATCTTCCTGTTCGGATACTCACGACTCCCTCCATGTCGGTCATGTCGTACGGAGCCAGCATGGACTGCACCATGAATTTGTGTTTGCTCTTTTCATTGGGGTCGTAGTCAAACGGCTGTAGCATAACTGTGGACAAAAACAGAGACAGAACGGAGAGCCGGAACATCAGGGAAAGACTCACTTCCTGTATTGCCTCATAACAACTATTACGCAACCAGACAATGAAAAGAAGTTAGTCAGGTTTAAGATCTATGATACACTGTGACCTGCTTTGTCCTGCAGCGACTAATGGCTCTAAAAGGTTCCCTGTAATGGTTGGATAAATATTTACTCACTTAACCCTCCAATTGTCCTCATTCACAGGCATCAAAAACTATTGTTTCCTTGTGTGAAAAAAATTCTGCAAAAAAATTTCCCAAATTTCTGAAAATTTGCAAAACCTTCAGGAAGAAAATTACAATAATTCCTTAAACGTTTCCCTTAAAGGTTTATATATATATATATATATATATATATATATATATATATATATATATATATATATATATATATATATTATATATATATATATATATATATATATATATATATATATATAAAAACAGTCCCCCAAATTTGGCAAGAAAATTCTTGTAAATATTTTCAAAAAATGACTAAAAATTTTCCAGAAAAAAATCCAAAAAATATCTAAATTGATTCCATATATATCAGTAAAAACTCTAATATTTTCTTAAGAACATTCACATAAAAATCTACCAAAATCCGGCAAAACTCGCTGGATTTTCGTTGATTTTTTTTGTCAATGTTTTTAAGAAACATTTTTAACATTTCTTTTTCTCCACCAAAAAATGTTCAAAAATTTCCCAAAAATGTTGAAAATGTGGACATAAGAAGTTTCACTGTGAAAATATATTTTTTACCACATTTTCAAACTTGAAAATGGATCAATTTGACCCACAGGACGACACGAGGGTTTAGAGGATCGTAATCATAATTAATATTAAAAGTTCAGTTTATCTGTATTATTTACACAATTAAGATAATAGTAAAAGGGACTCATTTATGTTATAGATAAATCACAGCTCAAACTATTTTAGCTGCTTTCACCCCATGCTGCTCAGATGCCTCTGTATTATTCTGGAATATATAACTTTTGCTCGAATAATTCTGTATCGGAAGAGCCGAGTAAGGCCCAGTTTTACAGACTGGCTGAAGTTAATGACAGATCCAGCCTCTTTGGATGAGCTTATTACAAGACTACATGATGGTAGGGGTAAAATCTACCAGGTTTGGTCTCATTCCCTACATTTAATTCAATATGAACTGACTAGTGCCCCATAATTAGCATTATCATCAATCATTATTCAATCTAATTATTTATTTTGTTGTTGTCTATTTGCTGTGTTTTTCTTCCCAGTGTATTTTTGTTGTTGTAACATGTGGTATGTGTTGTTACGGTTGTTTCTGAATTGAAAATTCAATAAAACCTTTGATTACAAAACAATTCTGTATCAAAACTGGTGCAATTATACATCTTCACTCTCGACACCACAACTGCTGCAGAATTCTTCTTTTATTCTCCTTTCATTTGGAACAAGACAACACTATGTGAGTGTTTTGTCATCTTTTTGTGCAGATTAGAACAATGATTTTACAGAGATGCCTCAAATGGTTTGATTTCCCAGAAATATTTCTAACCTTGAGTGGCAACTGCTGCATCAAATATAGAAGCTAGAGAAAGTATTGAAACTGACTGTTGAGCATTTATAGTTGGATTACGTTCATTTAGTTGTTTCTTACTTTAGAATAGCATTTCTTTCTTTTTTTTTCTTAGTTGTCAGTTAAAAAGAAACCCTATTCTAAATGTTGAGCATTTACTCTTCTAAAACTGGAACTACATCAGTTTGAGACCAGATTTAATGTTGGATTGAATGCCTCGATATAACATCACTTGCATTAGGAAAAAGCATGCAATTTTGTCTTTTTTTAGTGTTCCTGCTGGGCAAAACGATCAATAAATGCCTGCCATTAGAGCCACAACAATAGTGATTTTTTCCCCCACTCTGGATACCAAATACCTCGCTCTGACTTTCTGAAATCAACTATACATCATCATGTTTTTAAAAAGTGGCTATGTGATGGTGTCAGTATCATCCCGTTGTTTGAAGGAGATATTAAACTTTTTACTGGTGTTTCTACAGGATGCAGAAACATCTACGAACCAGAGACGTTGATGGAGTTTCCAGCATCAATGATGCCGCTGTTGGGGCGGACGCAGTATCTGCGAGGTGCGGTCGTCTTGACTTTGAAACACACATTTCTATCTGTGGGGTTGGAGAGCTTCAGAGTGGCGGTAACAACATCCGTAAACGGGCCTGAGGAGGACAGAGAGAAGCACAAGCGAGCACGTTAATTCACACATCTGTCTAGTTAGTAGTTTGGGTACAAATATTTATCTGTCATTGAGCGCCCACTCTGTTTTCAGGAATGAAAACAGCACTCAAGGCTCCCACTGAGGCTGTTTTGATGAAGTGAAAACACATAATGTTTGTCTGCAGGGATAAATAAGTGAGCAGTGATTGTGAAGGATGTGCCACAAACACTGCAAATCAGACGTTAAAATTTAATTTAATTAAGCACTGAAAAAGCAGGAAGAGCAGCAAAGTGTGTGAGTATTTTATTATTCATGCCCCGTCCTCAGACAAGAACTGGATCGTGTTTTCTTTTGCTTATGTGCAAGTAAAACAGGAGTGTCCAACATGAGGCCTGTGGGCCAAAAGCGGTCCTCCAGAGGGTCCAATCCGGCCCTCAAAGTGTAAAAATACCAGAGAAGAAATTAACTGCAGATTGTAAATTAGTAAAACTATGAATTTAAATTCATTTCTAGACCATGACAAGTTGTTTGGATCATAAAGTAAAATACTAGAGTGTTCATTGTTCTTTTGTCGATTTGTGTCTCCTTTTTTAAATATTTTGTCTTGTTTTTTGTCTTCTTTTGTCAGATTTTTGTTGTTCATCTCATGTTTTTGTCATTTTGTGTTTCCTTTTTGTCTCTCTTGTGTCGTTTGTCCATTTTCTTGTCGTTTTGTGTCTCATTTTTTAATATTGTCATATTTTTTGTCTGACTTGTCATTTGTCTCATGTTTTTGTTGTTGTTTCTTGTTTTTGTCATTATGTCTCGCTTTTGTCATATTTTGTCTTGTTTTTGTTGCTTTTTGTCAGACTTTTGTCATTTTGTTTCCTTTTTGTCTCACTTTTGTTTTTTGGCTTATTTTTGTCATTTCGTGTTTGTTTTATTCGTTGTTTTGTGCATCGTTTCTGTCGCTTTGTGTCTTTTCTTGTAATATTTTTTCTTGTTTTTGATGTTTTCTGTCTTGTTCTTTATCTGACTTTTGTCGTTTGTGTCATGTTTTTATTGGTTTATGTTTCCTTTTTGCCTCGCTTGTGTTTTTTATCTTGTCATTTTGTGTTTCCCTTTATTTGTTGTTTTATGTCTCATGTTTGTCGTTTTGTGTCTTTTTTTGTCTCGCTTTTGTCGTTTGTCCATTTTTTGTTGCTTTGTGTCTCATTTTTGTCATATTTTGTCTTGCTTTTGTTGTTTTTGTTTGTTTTGTCTGACTTTTGTTGTTTTGATCATAAAGTAAAGCCATAAGCGTCAAAATTAAACAAAAACAGCCTTGAAATATTTCACTTTATGAGTCCGTGATATATTCAGTTTTCACTGTCTTAATAACTGATAAAAAATATTATGTTTTGTCATGGTGATGATTTAAAATTTTGATAATGATTATTTTTGTAATCATACATACATTTCTGTATCACTCTTCTTGTATATTTTGTCAATTTTTCTCTTTCTATATTCTTATTTTATTTTATGCTACCTTCACTTTATACCTGACCCTAATATTCTGTGCATTGTAAATTAGTAAAACTATAAATTCTAAATAATTTCCAGACCATGACAAGTTGTTTTGATCAGAAAGTAAAATACTAGATTGCTCTTTCGTCGTTTTGTGTCTCATTTTTATAATATTTTGTCGTGTTTTTGTTCTTTTTTTGTCTTTTATGCCTGACTTTTATTGCTCGTTTCTCGTTTTTGTTATTTTGTGTTTCCTTTTTGTCTCGCTTGTGTTTTTTGTCTCATCTTTGTCATTTTGTGTTTTGCTTTAGTCATTGCTTTGTTTCCCTGCTTTTGTTGCTTTGTTTCACGCTTTTGTTGTTTTCTGTCTCATTTGTCGTTTTTTTTTGTTGCTTTGTAACTGTTTTGTTTACTTTTTTATTTTATGTCATTTTTTCTAATTTTTGGTCATTTTGTTTTTAACTTTTGTTGTTTTGTGTCTCAATTTTGTAACGTTTTGTCTTGTTTTTGTTGTTTTTTTGTCTTGTGTTCCTTTGTAGACACTCTGTGATCTGGAAGTTGCAATGTGAAAATGATAAATTGAGGCATAATATTGTCAAAATTTAATTTCTTACCAAACTTCAGGTTGTTCATGATGTTTTGTAAAGAGATAATTCCTTAAATGTGAATATTCTCAGAATGTACTTTTTTGCACTAAACCAAAGGAACCATTAGGAGTTGTGGTTATTTCTAGGTTATTCTGCTGTGGTTTTACTGGTCCGGATCACTGGAGAGCAGACTGGGCTTAATGTGGAACCTGGACTAAGAGGACTTTGACTCTCCTGCTCTAATCACTTCCGCCGTGCATCAGTGTCGCTTTGTGACTTTTTTGTCTAATTTTTTGTCTGTTTTGCTTCGTGTCATTTGTCTTATTTTGTGTTGTTTTGTGTCTCATTTTTGTAATATTTTGCCTTGTTTTTGTTGTTCTTGGTCTGATTTTTGTCATTTGTCTCATGTTGTGCTTTGTGTTTTTTGTCTCGCTTGTGTCGTTCGTCTACTTTTTGTCTCATTTTTGTCATTTTGTGTCTCACTTTTGCAATGTATTTTATGTGAATGATAAACTGAGGCTGAATGTTGCTGTAATTGAACTTATTTTTCTTAAGAAATTACGTCGTTCATGTTTTGTAAAACGATAACTCCTTAAATGTGGATATTTTCAGAATGTACTTTTTTGCACTAAAACAAAGGAAAAAATTGGAAAAATTTTGCTTATTTACAGGTTATTATGACATGATTTTACTGGTCCAGTCCACTGGAGACCAAACTGGACTGACTGTGGAACCTGGACTAAGATGAGTCTGACACCCCTGATGTAAATAAATCAGATTCCTTGTGTGTTGTGTACGTACTTGGCCATTAAAGCTGATTCTGCCTGGACGTAGAAAAGCTGGACAGGAATTCAGGTTGCACACAGCTCTCAATCAGAGCTGGCTAGCTTATAATATTGAGAAATAATCGTGGTAATAAGGCTCAGCAATGACACCCTGATGGTGGAAAATGCTAGAAAGAGTCACTTCTGGGTGGTCGAGCGATGAAAGCGACACGAAGGTCAAACGTTAGATCACATTTCAGTGTTTTACAAGCTGTCAGAGAATTAAAGTAAAGGAAGCATATGAGAGAATCAGAAAAACGATCCGGCGGGCGGGCCTGTCCCGACGCTGCAGTGACAGCTAGCTCAATGCTAACTAGCCAGCTAGCTAGCTAGTTAGCATCGTTTCACCTGTCACCGCCTCACAGCGCAGTCTACAGCCGGCGATATCCGACTAATTTAACACCAGATAACCACCCATTAGCAAATGCCGACTGGTTAATGCAGTTACCGACACGTTGGCTGTCGTTAACGGCGTCTCTGCTAGCTTCCTAATCCCGGCCCTGCCCTCCGTTACCTCTGAATTTCAGTTCGTGTTGCGGCTCTAGCACCAGGACTTGTTCTTGTCTGGCCATGTCCCAGGGCTTCTTCCTGTCGAGACGGCGAGGACGACGATATTTCAGCGGAGAGGCGAAGCAGCTGGCTCCCGGAGAAACAACCCGGCCGTCCTCGGTTTTCTTTCAGCGGGGCTGGAAGGCGGAGGAGGGCTCGGACTGACGGGCTAGCTGGCTGACGGACTGACTGCCACCGACAGCTGCTGGAGGCTAACGAGCTAACCGTGCTAGCAGCGGAGAGCGGAGGGAGGGGCTCGGTGACGTCACGCGGCGGGAGGAGCCAGCGGGGCGCGTCAGCTGATCTGTTGAACGTTGGACAAGAATCTGAGCCCAACAAAAACACGAGATTACCGAGAAAACACAGTGCTTTCAGCACTAAGCCGCCCACACTGAGAGCAGGGACCTAAATAAGAATTTACTGCACCCAAAAGTCCCCCAAGTACCCCTAAAAACACCTAAATTTCTTACCTTTTATTGCATTTTCCCATCTTTTTTCTTAATTTATTTCAATGCTAGGCTAAAGCTGCTGTTTATTTCAATATTTTGTAGACTTGAAACTTGACAAATATGTACTCCCTCTTTGGGCATTGATTAAACCTACAAAAACTCATCTGGGATGGATGGGAAGAAAGCTCAGTGGTTGCCCTTACTACAGCTAAGAGGCTCATACCATAGACTGTATAACAAAGATATTTATTATTCAGTCTATCGGTCATACTGAGGCACTGGAGGACGGACTGCAGCCCTGCCTATTCTCTGCCTCTTATAAGAGACATACAAAATATATGGAAATATAGACACCTATGCAGAAATCCTGGAGCTTTTCCTAACACCAGGAAATCAAAGGTAACTTGTATTAATCTCGCGATGTCTGAATAAATTTTGATTTGAAATATTTATGCAAGTTTTTCTTTTCCTGATGTGTGTATATATTATGTTGGCTGACACTCTCTCTCTCTCTCCATGTGTGTGTACATATAATTCTCCTATTATCATTAGGGTCCGAGCACCGAATGGTGCGAAGACCCTATTGGAATGCAAGGAATTATTTATTGTTATTTTACGGACTTTTGAATTGCATTTTTGGCGGCCTTATCATACCCCAAAATGCGTCAAACTTGGCATGCTCATCAGGACTGGCGAAAAATTTGATATTTTATGGGAGTTGCGCATGTGTGTGGCAAAATGGCTCCATAGCGCCCCCTACAATGTTGCAAAAAATGGTCATTAGGTCAACTGGCAGAGTGTTTCATCTACAGCTACAAAATTTTGTAGGCATATTCAGCACATCAGGAAACCCAAAAAAGTCAATCATGACCACGCCCTAAACCCAACAGGAAGTCGGCCATCTTGAATTAGCTGTAAATTTTTTAAAATTAATAACTCATTTGGGATGAGTCCGAGACACCTCAAATTTGGCAAATATATGCAACAGTCCTCCCTGATGAAAAGTTATCAAAATGCTCCGCAAAAGTCAAAGGGCGTGGCCATGGCGACTCCCAAAAATACTGATCCTTCGCCATGAAACAGGAAGTGGGGTCTAAACCTCTTGTACATGCTCCAATCTGCCTGAAATTTTACATGTATGATCAGTGTACTGCCCTGACGACATCCATGTATTTGTATACATTGACAGGCATAGCGCCACCTTGTGGTAGCAGGAAATAGACATTTTTTTTACACTTTGATGTACTATTCTTAGCACGTCGATCAGATTCACCTCAAATGTGGTGACATAAGACTGAACATGTTGATGATGATTCCCAGAGAAAATGGTGACTTGTCGTCAAGGGGCGTGTCTGTGGCAGCACGGCGAATTTCGATTTCTCGCCATGAAAATTGAATTTATTATATCTCAGCTGGAAAGGGTCCAATCTGGACCAAACTTCATGTGACGGACACCCGTCCGGTTCTGAACACATCCACACTCATAAATTTAGAAATACTCATAGCGCCACCTATTGGCAACAGGAAGAAATTGTCATTACATTTGCACATGCCATTGCTGGAAACTTTGTCAAATCATTCTGAAAATTGGTCAGCTCAGTGATTCCCCCTTGACGATGCCACAGTGTGAAGATTTTGACGATTCATAAAACGTTGTTGCCGTGGCAACGTATCGTTATCGTAATAAACAAAGTACTTTTTGACAGGTTAGGAACGCTCATATGCTCACTAAAATTTCCACACACATCAGGACTCCTGAAATATTTCATATTTTAGATAAATTGTCCATGACTGTTGCAAAATGGCTCGATAGCGCCACCTGGAAAATTTCAAACATTTACTAAGGGCCGTATGTGTCACCTACAGTTCTGAAACTTGGTAGGCATATGTAACTCGTCAAGACGCACAAAAATGTAATTGACACCCATGCCCAAAACCCAACAGGAAGTCAGCCATTTTGAATTATATGTCATATGTTTTGATGAATTTGGGTCATTTTTGTACATTTTCAAAAGCTATAAAGTCAAACAGGGTAACAGCGAGAGAGCTGAAATTCGGCCAGGATGTATTCCAGGCATGGGTGATCAAAAGTTATCAAAATGCTCCACAAAGGTCTGAGGGCGTGGCCATGGCGGCCTCCTGAATTTTGATGCTTCGCCATGAAACACCAACTGCTGTGTAACTGCCCTAAACATGCTCCAATCTGCCTCAAACTTTACATGTATGACCAGAGTCCTGCCCTGATGACATTCACATGCTGAAATACAGCCACAGTCATAGCGCCACCTGTTGGATGGACAGGAAATGCTGTATAACTAGCATGTACATGGTCCGATCTGCCTGAAATTTTATATGTGGGATCAGAGTCCGACCCCGATCACATCCAGTGGCCAATATACACTCTCGGTTGCAGTGCCACCTGGTGGATGGACAGGAAAGGCTCTATAAGTAGCCTGAACATGCTCCAATCTGCCTGAAATTTTACACGTGTGATCGGAGACCGGCCCTCATCACATTTAGAGGCCGTCATGCACTTTCGGTCGCAGCGCCACCTGGTGGACATGCGTGGATTTGCCGACCAGCAAGGATGCGAGGACCCGTCCAATGCTGCTTGCAGCTTTAATTGTATAACTTTGCTCTTCAAAGCGGTGTCAATGTTTTAAAGCTTTATACCCATGGGAGATGACTTTTAATATTTGCTTTTCATCCCACCAAACAGAGGTGGGATATTTGTATCCATTGCACTTATCAGCCAGGAATAGAGCTATAAATGAAATCACCCAGGATTGACTCCTCTCTCAGTAAAAAGTGTTTATCTGTACAAACTGTCTGTTAATGTTAAATGAATGCATTTAACTTGCATATGAACTGTTCCATCAGTCGCTTTGGTTTGACATGAAACAAACAGTTTATTGGCATTTCAAAATGAATGCATCCCCTTCCATTTGACAAACAAAGGAAGTTTTTCTCTCAGCAAAATATACGCTTTGTTTTTAAGATCCCTATCAGGAGCAGAAAAGTGTTCATGATAACTTACAATACATAATTACTCATAATTCAATTCACAATGTGGCAACATGTAACAAGAACGTACAGATGACATCCTTTCATTATTTAGCAAACACTGGCGGTGAAGGATAAAAGGCATAACATACAAAAGAGTACTATACAAACAAAGAGTGACAAGTATTCTGGTGAGATGAGCCTAGAGCCAGAAGTAGTGTGCATGATAACTGTCTTCCATTCAGTTAAGTGTTGGGTTGAATCTGAAAAGGCTGTTGTAGGAGTATGTTTTGTTCAGCTTATTAAAACTCATCTTGGTCAAACACACATACAGCTCTCAGGCTTTTCTGCCTATTCCTTGCATTGTTTTAATTCCTGATTCCATTTGAATATAAAGATAACAGCACGATCTCTAGGTTTAAACTAATCTACACTGATGTCCAGGCAGTAGTCTGTGTTTTTTAGCCATGCATTCAATATGATTCTATGGATTAAAATGTTGCTCTTTCAGTCGCTCCATTTTGGTCTTGTCTGGAATCCCATTGGATAGGTTGTGCAGTGAAATTTAGTAAAAGCATTTACGGTTCCCAGAGGATGATTCCAAAAAACTGTGGTGATTCTTTGTGCCAACAGTAGTTTGGAAAATTGGCCTCTGAATGAAATAAGCTTGGCTAAACCTAAGCTTCCATGTAGCTCCATTATCCAAGCAAAATGTGAATTTGTGTTGAGTGTGTTAAGAACTTTGAGTGTTTTGACAAAAATATGGCAAATTATGAGGGCAAAAATATTTAAATGTGAATACAAACTGGCACTGTATTGAACCATCAAAAACAGATGTATAAAATGTGTGATCTGTCATTTCTGGCGCACGCTAACAACCATGAGAAATGTTAGGGTAAGCTTGTTATCATGCTGATGTTAGTACGTACAGTAGTGAAAAAAAGCTTACATACACTTGTGAAGACCGTGCATATTGTGGCAATCTTGAATTTTCAGTGACTGCTATGGCTCTTAATTTTCTATGCTGGAATGAACGAAACATGTGTCTTTGTCTCAAAAAACATTCATGCATGTTGGTTCTTGTGGATGATTATCTCCACATTCTTCAAGAAAACCTCAAATCATCAGCCAGAAGGATCTTGGATGGAGTTAAGTGTTCCAACAAGACACTGACCAAAAACATGGTAAAGGAATGGTGAAATCAGGCAAGAATTAAGGTTTTAGACTGGTTTTAACTCCTGACTTTAACCCCATTGAGAACCTGTGGACTGTGCTGAAGAAACAAGTCTGTGTGAGTCAACAAATTTAGTCGAACTGCACCGATTCTGTCAAGATGGGTGGTCAAGGACCCAGCCAGAAACTTGGAGATGGCTACTGAAAGCATCTAGTTGAGGTGAAAATGACCAAGGGATGTTTAATCAAATATTCCCATTGCTGTTTGCACATTCTTTTTGAAGCAGTGGATGTTGTCATATTTCCAAAGTACCTGTCATAAATCTATGAAAAAACAACATGCATGATTGTTTTTTGTGACAGAGTGTGTTTTAATGATTCCATGACAATAAATTCAGAGTTATGGGAGTCACTGGAAACTCAGGACCACCATGACATACATGTTCTTTGCAAGTCTTTGTAAATCTTTGTTCACAAATGTAGTTTGTATTCATGGTGCAATGCAATGCATAGCCCTGAGAGCTATGAGTGTTGCTGAAGAAGAACTGGTATCTGTCTGTACATATACAGCGAGACTTAATGAAGAGTGTCTGCAGTGGGTGGCCAGGTGACTTCCACCAAAGATAGGCACAGAGTCGTGAAAACTCAGCAGTGCAGGCCGGTGGGGTGGTGATAAACGGCAGCGTTGAAGTTACTGAGATGGCAATCATGCAGATGAAGTAGATAAAAAAGAGTACAATGGAGCTGCTGTTTGTACAGATTGGTGGTCAGAAGCAGTGTGAATATGTTTTGAAATCCAGGAAAAGGGGTAAAAAAAAAATCTTCTTCTGCATTTTTATCATCAACTTTGAATAGAACGTCTGATGAGTATTCAGTAATGTATTCTACATCTATTTAATAGATGTATTTTTGTATATTTTAATATAATGTATTTTCCTTTCACTGTGTAAGAATGACTGAGCTGAGCCAGAAAACAGTCCTTGAAGGAGGGCTGAAAAACAAAAGCAAGAAATTCTCTTGAAATGGAATTGCAGATGGAATGACGTGCTTAGCCTGCTGGAACTGGTTATGTGGAGGGAAATAAACGAATGGATGGATGAATGTGTCAGCATTGAAGAACAGTCTGTGTGCACCTATTGCTATTCTGCTGTGGGTGGAAATACGTCCCGGTTTCTTTGTATGTCTTTACCCCAGTCAGTCAAAATCATATTAGGCATGCAGCAATGATGTCCCTGCAAAATCAGCTCCGAGGTAATTTGTTTTGGTGGAACATTTGTGCATATAGAAGTGAGCACCTTCATTAAAATGGCTAATTCACTGAAAGAACCAAGCGGACATGCCTGCCATTTTCAGCACGGTGACTAGCACTGTGAGTGTTGCTTTTTCCAAAGTAAATGGGAAAACAGTAACACTTGAATAGCAAAAGGGGAAAAGAATATTACATGAAATGCTGCTGGAAATGGCAGGCACCTACCTGCAACAGCACATTTGGTGAGTCAGACTAAAAATGTGTTAAGAACATGTCCAATGTTCAGGATTCTTTTTTTTTTTTGCTGTCTAAAATGGGGAGGAAGTAGCTCAAGGGACATTCAGATTTGTTAATGAAGAGTTATTGGAGTCTTAATTCATTCTGTTTTGTTAATGAAATGAGTAAGAAACCACATTTTCAGAGATTTGAGAACTGATGGGACTGATTATAGAGTTGAATCTATGAAATCAAATCTTTCAATACTCAGCCTTGTTTTATCATCCTGTTTAATAAAGCTTTAAGTCTGTTGTTTTTAGACTTTCATAGTAAATGACTCCTTAAGTGTTTCACCTTTTTGTCCTGCTGTTTATTTTTCTTTTTTTGCATTTAGCCACACTTTAATCTGTAATTAAAACTTTCTACTGTGTCTCTCTGCTTCCTGAATCTCCCACCTGCCTGCAGTCTGATTGCAGCAATGAGAATCAGCTGCCGTAATTGGCTCACACCAGTCACCTGTTTGCAATTCCACCTCCCAGCATATAAGCCAGCTCTGTCATTCACTCCCTGCTCCACCATGGGCTCGCACATCCTGCGTCAACTCACGACCACCAGAGCTTCTTGGACACGACGCTGCCCTTGTACCCCTGTTTGGGTTTCCTACTTACCCCTTCAGCTGAGTTTCTTCTCGTTGTAAGTATCCAGTTTTGATGGATTAGTTTAGGTTATTCATTTATGGTTTTCTTAAATTTCCCCTCTGTTGTTAGTTTAGAGTCTTTGTTGAATTTTGTAGTCTTGTCTGTTTTCCTGTAGGCCATCAGGTGACCTCCAAAAAAGTGGCTAGAAAATGAATTCTGCTCCACGGAAGGGGGACTACTTGTTCAATGCATTTTTTGATAGATAATACCCTTCTGAACACTGGGTTAAAAGTTCACCCAAACTATCCTGACACCATTTTTATCTGGAGCCATAAATGTGTATAGAAGTAAATAGCCAAAAAACGAAAATCTTGTACTGCCTTTTTTGGATTTAAAATGTCCTATATTAAATTTAGCAACACGAAATCTGTCTGAGATGTCATAAACACATGTACTTAACATCAGAAAGAAGTGTTTATTTTTTGGGGTTTTTGTTTTTTTGCACTCCAATGTGAATTCAGATCATAAAATGTAGCTAATTTGTTCTTCAAGTAGTTCAACAGCAGCACATTAAAAACATGAGCTACATTTAGCTAAAAGATTATGTTTTATATGCTAAAACAACTCACAATCGACTCAGGTAAAAAAGAAGTAATGCATATATTTGCCCAAATGCCTGAATATATTACCATGCACCACAAAAGTGGACTAGGGCAAAAATTGACTAGATGGAAGAAGACTCATTGAGGGCTACATATTTTTTGCAACATATAAAACATTTATTGAGATTAAATATTGCCATATAATGTAAATCACAATAACAAAAAATGTCCTTTGTCAAATAATAATAGAATATGTGTTATATTATGGGTCTTTTTTGACAAGGGAGGAAGCAAGGGAGGGTATGGCTCATACTTACAGTAAATTAAAAAACAGTTAAAAAAAAATAAAACTAATAATAATAATAATAATAATAATAACACAATAATAATAAGAAGAAAGGTAATGAGAAGAAAGGTGGAAGGGAGTACTTATGAAGAAGACAACTGCTTTAATCACTTAAAAGAAAGACTAATGTTATCTATAAGCACATTATTTTCATCCCTAATCTAAACATATTTGTCATATTTAGAATGTGTGAAACATACCTGCAGTCAATGTTTCTGCTTGAATGAGAGAATCCCTCTTTTGTAGTGTAGCTACATGGATGTATTTTGTAGCTCTTTTGCAGATAATGCAGATGGCTGGAAGGACAGGTCCAGCAGAAGCGAAGGCCAAACCTGAACGGGAACGTAGTTTTTTCCGGGGAGTTTCAGACTGTTCTGCAACTTCGGTTGTTGTAGCCTCCGGAAGGGCTGAAGTGCTCGGTGTTTCAGATGTATTGCCAATCTGTGCAGATTGTTTCTCAGCCCTGACCAATTTCTGCTTATCTGTGAAACGACGGTAGCATGTTGTATGGAAACCAGCATCGATGGGAATATTGTCAAACTCTATATCCTGGCAATGTCTTTAAATTTTGGCTAGGTCTCTGTTTATGCCATGAAGACAAAGCCATTGCTTTAAACAGGCTCTGTATGTGTCCCATCGCTGACAGGTAAAGTCCAACACGTCCTCGTTCTTTACGTTTAAAAGATGCATGCTGTAATTGGCTTACACCAGTCACCTGTTTGCAATTCCACCTGGCAGCATATAAGCCAGCTCTGTCATTCACTCCCTGCTCCACCATGGGCTCGCACATCCTGCGTCAAGTCACGACCACCAGAGCTTCTTGGACACGATGCTGCCCTTGTACCCCTGTTTGGGTTTCCTACCTACCCCTTCAGCGGAGTTTCTTCTCGTAAGTATCCAGTTTTGATGGATTAGTTTAGGTTATTCATTAATGGTTTTCTTAAATTTCCCCTTTGTTGTTAGTTTGTAGTGTGTGTTGAATTTTGTAGCTTCATACATATGCACTAGTGTGTGGCTTTCAGCTTTCTATAGTTTAACACATTTTTTTGACGTTTTCCTCCCCCAGACCATCTGCTACAAAGTGTTATTGGGTAACAAATGTACCTGATGAAGACCAGAAATGTTCAAGCAGAAAACTTCAGCTTCCATGAAGGGTGAAGACCCAACAACCTTCAAAGCCAATTTGAAAATGGGTAAGAAATGAATGTACACACTGTTTAGTCTAGACCATCATTTGTGCTGATGTCTGTGCTTTTAGATTCTATTAAGATGGGAAAAATAAATAGTGATAAAAGTGTAGTCTGGGTAAAATACACCATCTGCTTAAGCATGACTGGCTGGATTTTTAACTGACCTGCTGATAAATGTTTCAAAGGTGACCATGGACCTTTCTGGAGGATGTTGCACAAGGAGTTTTGTCATTGTTGCCACATTCTGGTTTTGACTTGACTCCATTTGACTGCATCGATTGCCTTTTCTATTTATAGATTATTGTGAGAAATTGCAAGAATTGTTTTTTTTGTTTTGTTTAATGTTTTGTACAAGTTTGTTGTCAATAAAAACCTTTATATATTGAAAAATTGTTTGGATTGTGAACTATTGTTGCAGGAAGAACATCTGTCACTGCAAGTTGATGCTCTGTTTTTTGTTACAGGAAGGAAGGCTGTGCTGCAAGTTGATGCTGTGTTTTTGTTACAGGAAGGAAGGCTGTGCTGCAACTTGATGCTGTGTTTTTGTTACAGGAAGGAAGGCTGTGCTGCAACTTGATGCTGTGTTTTTGTTACAGGCAGGAAGGCTGTGCTGCAACTTGATGCTGTGTTTTTGTTACAGGAAGCAAGGCTGTGCTGTAAGTTGATGCTATGTTTTTGTTACAGGCAGGAAGGCTGTGCTGCAAGTTGATGCTGTGTTTTTGTTACAGGAAGGAAGGCTGTGCTGCAACTTGATGCTGTGTTTTTGTTACAGGAAGGAAGGCTGTGCTGCAACTTGATGCTGTGTTTTTGTTACAGGCAGGAAGGCTGTGCTGCAACTTGATGCTGTGTTTTTGTTACAGGAAGCAAGGCTGTGCTGTAAGTTGATGCTATGTTTTTGTTACAGGCAGGAAGGCTGTGCTGCAAGTTAATGCTGTGTTTTTGTTACAGGAAGGAAGGCTGTGCTGCAACTTGATGCTGTGTTTTTGTTACAGGAAGAATGTCAGTGGCTGCAGCTTGTTGCAGGAAGAATGTCAGTGGCTGCAACTTGATTATTTCCTCTGGTTACAGGAAGAAGTCAGTGGCTGCAATTTGATTTTTTTCCTGTGGTTACAGGAAGAAGTCAGTGGCTGCAACTTGATTTTTTCCTATTGTTGAAGGAAGAAGTCAGTGGCTGCAACTTGATTATTTTCTATTGTTACAGGCAAGTCAAGTCTGCTTCTTTTTGTTTCCTTCTATTAGGTTGTTTTTTTTTTGCTTCTGTTAGCTTCTTTGTTTTTATTTGTTTTCTCCTTTCTTTTCTGTCTTTTTTCTCCTTTCTTTTCTGTCTTTTTTGTTAATTCTCTTGTTTTTTTTTCTTAATTCTTTTCTGTGTTTTTTCTGCTTTCTTTTCTGTGTTTTTTCTTTTCTGTTTTAATTTTTTCTTATTTTATTTTTTTTTTAATTTTTTTTTTCATTTTTTGCATTGGTTTTTCCATTTGGTTTTTTGGTCGGGAGTCGGGAGTCGGGAGTCGGGAGTCGGGAGTCGGGAGTCGGGAGTCGGGAGTCGGGAGTCGGGAGTCGGGAGTCGGGAGTCGGGAGTCGGGAGTCGGGAGTCGGGAGTCGGGAGTCGGGAGTCGGGAGTCGGGAGTCGGGAGTCGGGAGTCGGGAGTCGGGAGTCGGGAGTCGGGAGTCGGGAGTCGGGAGTCGGGAGTCGGGAGTCGGGAGTCGGGAGTCGGGAGTCCCAACCTGAACCCAACTTCAGCTACTATGATATTGCTCATGATTGTCAAAAACATACCACTTATTATAAAGAACAATTACTGACTAAGATCCAAACAAAACTAATAAAAACATTCAAGAGCACAAAATTCCACCAAACACCTGCATACTGTTTGTATAAATATGTTGTATGTACACACAATTCCATCCCTGTAACTGATAAAAAAAGCAGCTTAATCTCAACCATAAACCAGTACAATCCCTTCACATTACATTATCATTTTTCCTCATAAATAAAAGTGTAACTTTCAAACTGACAATTTAATGCTCAAAAGATGAACTGTCAACAACACCACTGCAACACACACAATGGGATTTTCCTATACTTCTACATGTTTTGCAGTGAAGCTGTACTTCATATTAAAACTTTCCACAGTCAAACTATTTCAAATCATTTGCTAATTTCATTTTTTTTTTTTTTTTTAGAAGAGCCAGGGGGTGATGGAGGGTTCCCGAAATAGCTGCCCATCTATGTATAGTTTGCCCACAACCAGTGCAGTCCGTTTACCTTTCTGTCTGTGTTCTTTCATGATGGGGTATAGTACTTTGCGCCTCTCATTGATTTCCCTGGGAAACTGGTCATTCATCCCGAACGACGTGCCTTTCAGCTCCCGTCCTTTGCTTCTTACGAGCACTTTCTGCTGGAAGTGCTCGAACTTTGCAATAATAGGACGGTGTCGGTTTCCTCCTCGGGGTCCGAGCCGGTGGACGCGGTGGAAAGTGATGTTTTTAACAGTTTCCGCAGGGATTTTAAGCGCCGACACCATGAAGTTTTTAACAAGAGTCTCTGGGTTATCCGGTGTGGACTCAGGGATACCAGAGAAGATCAGGTTGTCCCGCATGCTCCTCGACTGGATGTCCAGGACGGTCTCCCTCAGGGTTGTGTTTTCTTTTTTAAGCGTATCCACCTCTGAAGTGACCGCTGTCAGCGTGGACCGGAGTTCGTTGTTGTCCCTCTGCAGATCCTCTATCTGCTGGTGGGTGAACTCCAGGCTTGCTTTCAGGTGTTTTATTTCCTGGTGAAGCAAACTAAGGATATCGAGCTTCTTATTAATGGATTCTAGAACACTTACCTGGATATCCGTGACCTCCAGGTCTTGTGTGTCCGTCGAGGAGTCTGCCTTCTTCCTCTTGCTCGGGTTGGCGTCTTCCATCACGCACCGGACGAAGTAGTCGTCAATGAAGTTCTCAAGGTCCTCCACTGTGAGCACTACCGTTTCCGATCTTGCGCAGGCTATTTAGCTAGGTTGTTGGTTTATTTATTTATTTATTTTTAATACAAATACGTCGAGATAACGGCGGTTTGTTTACTTCGCATCTAGCAGCTGGGAGCCGCCATGTTGAATTTCGTCACTCTCGCTGAATCTCGCGATCTCACAGCATCACGTTCCCTGTGTTGTTCTCATTTTTAGTTGGCAGGCATTAAAGTCACTCAATCTTTCCAATTATCTTGCTAATTTCAAACACTGAACTGATTTTATTATTTCCTACAAACAACTAATCTGTACTACAATTAATACCAGTGTTTAACTGACAAAGAAGGTCTCTTCCCATCACACTCAAAAGTGTTACTTCAACAATCACATACTATACTCCACAGCTGATCCTGCTTTTCAAACATAAACTTGATGAAAAATTAATTTACTTATGGGGCGCCTGAAACTCCTACAACAATTGCTTTACAACTACAAATGAAAACATTATCAGTGAAACATACAACAAAAAGTATACCCCCTTTATCAATTCATAGCTTCAATTTAATTACATAATGACACACAACATTTTGCAAAAATACTTTATCGAAATATTGATAGACACAACTGGTAATATATTTTGACTTATTTCACCTATTGATCATCTTGTTCTATTTATCCTGCTCTCAGGATACTCTGTAAAACTTAAAAATAAATTTAATATTTATATAATTTCCTTAAGCTACACAAATTAAACATTTAACACTATTATTTACTACCAACGCATTAATTTACTTAATATAGTTAACTTTTAAGATCATAGTTAATTTTAATCCAGCACACATGAAATTTTAGTTTCTCTGTATGGACCACAGCAATACCAAACCATTACATTCTCAACTCAAAGCGTAGAAAAAATCCACTTTATATTACACAAATAATTTTACATTGACCCCTTTCCTTTTTACTACTGATCATATTAGATTTCCAATAGGAGACTATTAAACTCTAGTGTTTACAGAGTTCAAAACATTCCATTCTACTGACAAGCTCCTTACTACTCTGCAGTCTGTGGCCCAGTCTCTCATTCTCCTATAATTCCCACATTGTCTGCATTTCAACTGTGTTCAGGGAGCAGCCTTCTGATAAAAACAACACCGGGGCTGATCTGTGAAATGAAACAATTATTTAACCTTAGCACATCATTCAGTGGAGAAACAACCATCCTTCTACATTTCCATCAACACATGCATTGAGTCTATCCACACACTACTATGCCATGACTGATTTGACACTCTATACCTGTAAGAAATCTCACGACACACACTCTAGAACTAAGGCAAACACCACTGTGATCTGTTAACCATGTCTGCACATCTAGCTCATCAGGTCACTGGACATTCTCAGTGGGAGGTAGATCAAAAGATTCCTCAACCACAGACCGCTCTGTGCCAAAACATACAGTGCAACAATGACTTCATTCTTCATTCTGGAGCCACAACATTAGACAATGTAGCTGTAACTCACAACCAATCAAGACATTTCATCACACTAATGAAAGGATCTGGTGCACTAAACACTATATCTCGGGCCTCCACTGAACTCCAAGGCTGACACACAGCTGTGTTAACAATCATGCATTTACACAAAGCTAGATTAGTTTCAAAAAGCTCTGACTCCTCCATCTTATCACTTTGAAGAAAAACACATGAAGAACATGCAGACTGTTAAACTTTTTTCATCAACTCATCATTACTCTGTCCCTTTTCTACACCACCATTTCCTGAAACTTAGCCTGATCCTCAGTCCGGTTCTGTGTTAAGTCAAGATTCAACCTCTTTATCCTTTATCTTAGTCAATTCTTCCTGAAGAACAGCAATGATCTTAAGTTTCTTACCTGTGTTCTTAGCTCTGACTAATGACTTAATTGCTGCTACACTGACCAGCATAAATGCATCAGATTTAATTTTAGCTGTTAATGCATCACAGTTAGATTCAGATTCTTCTTTAGGCAAATTATTCATTGATTTCACATTTTAACAACAAGTCTCACCTGATTTGGACTGATGACAACCCATGATTATTTTCTTTCACTCAAAAATAGGCATTCATAGAGTGTAGTATGACTGTGCAACAATGTAGACAGATATGGACAATAGCAACAAAGAGATATTTGCCAAAAAAAAAAAAACATGTGTAAATGTTAATTAATTAGTGGTTGGTAGCTGCCTCCATATCTCAACTTCTGTCTGTTATGTCCACTAAGTGTTATCCTTTTTTTTAATAGTCACTTGTCAACAGAGTGGTTGTGTTTTGGTCACACTTTCTGGTCACTGTCCCTTAAAGTCCCATCTGACAGGTCAGTGGTTGACAATTTGTCACCATTTGAACTGCTCTAAAGATTTTTCTGCATGATTGGCTAACTTCAACCCTTTTCTAAGCATCACATTAGAAAATAAATGTCTTTCTTTTGTTTCCTGCTGCAGCCACATTTGGTCTAATATCTTTCTATATCACATAACGGATGTCTGTGACCACTGTGCAAAAGTTCCATTTCACTTTGGAAGAGCATTTGCCTGTTCTCATTCCCTCAACCAAAGACATGTTTTTCATTCTCATATAGTCTCATTACAATTTGATCAGGGGGCAGGATGTACCAAATGATTGTTTCTGATGTTTTCTGAAAAAAAATCATGTTACCTGGCAGTAACAGTTATTATTGTGCAGGCTTTGAACAGTCTGACTCCCAGATAGTTAATTGCTGTTTATTGTGAAGCCACTGGAAACCTCGAAACTTTTATTCAGTACAAGCAAACAGCTAAATGTGTACAAAATGTGGCCACAGGCAAGCAAACAATTTAACTTGTACAAAAAGTAGCCGATCAATTGTTACAAGCTTTCAATTAGACTGAAACTATCTCAACTTTTCCACAGTTTTTTCTGTAACGAGCACCAAATTATGATATAAGTAATATTTGAGGGGAGGGGAAAACATTAGAAATAAGTAGACTTTTGTGTTGTAGAATGATGTTTCTCCTGTCCAGTTCAGTTCATCGTATCATGACCCCTCAGCAATCTTTGTATAAACTGTAAATCAATACTAGCTTCAAAGTACAGCACGAGTTACTCCACCAAATCCTAAAATGGTCCTTTCAGAGATGCCTACATACCAAAACAAACCAAAACAAATAAAAATAAATTAGCTTTAAATAATTCCCCATTAGAGGAAAGTTGTCTTTCTATTTGTGTACTGCAATTTTATTCAAACCACACATGAAACCTGGTTCAGTTCAACATTCATATAAACTTTTCTTTTGGAACTTTTTAATTACATGAATCTGCTGAATGGGCTGTACAGTGGCGTAGTGGTTAGCACTTTCGCCTTGCAGCAAGAAGGTCCCTGGTTCACGTCCCAGCTCGGACCTGGGATCTTTCTGCATGGAGTTTGCATGTTCTCCCTGTGCATGCGTGGGTTTTCTCCGGGTACTCCGGCTTCCTCCCACAGTCCAAAAATATGCTAAGGTTAATTGATTATTCTAAATTGCCCGTAGGTGTGAATGTGTGAGTGCTTGTGTGTCCCTATATGTAGCCCTGCGACAGACTGGCGACCTGTCTAGGGTGTCCCCTGCCTTCGCCTGAGTCAGCTGGGATAGGCTCCACCCCCCCCCGCGACCCTAGTGTGGATTAAGCGGTGTATAGATAATGGATGGATGGAATCTGCTGAATCAGTCTAATGGTACTTTTATTTTCAGTACTCCTTCAAGGACTGTTGTGCGGCTCAGTCATTCTGACAAGTAAAATACAAACTGTTGTGTGGCTGCATTAAATAGATGTAGACACTAACTTGATGATTAAATGGCAGAAGAATGTTTGACTTCTTGGTTTAAGAAGCACAGTTATTCTGCTTCTGCTGCCACTCAACCTAACTGCATACAAATCCTCCTCTTTTTCTCCTTTGACCTACATTCAATTTAAATTCAAAATCCTCCTGTATACATTCAAGGCTATCCACAACCTCGCTCCCTATCGTCTGATCTCCATCACATCGCCTCCTCCACCCGCTCTCTCAGATCCTCTTAGTCCATCCACCTCACAGTGCCCTCCATCCGCCTCAGCACCATCATGGGCAGCAGGGTTTTCTGCCGCTCTGCTCCCAAACTCTGGAACTCACTCCCACCGGACATCTGTAATATCGACTCTCTGCTTCTCTTCACATCCAGACCCAAAACTCACCTGTTAAAGACTATTTATTCTCTGTAATTGCCTCTTTCTTGTATGTATAGTTTTTATCTGTTGTGTTTGTTTTTCTTATAAAGCATCCTTGGGTGTCAAGAAAAGTGCTTACAAATAAAATTTATTGTTATTATTATTATTATTATTATTATTATTATTATTATTATTATTATTATTATTATTATTATTATTATATTCTTGTGACTTTGCAGCTCCTCCTATGGGATCTCCAGGTGTTCCTCAGCATGATAAGATATGCGGTCCCTCCAGCGAGTTCTGGGTCTATCTAGCGGTTGTCTCTCAGTTGGACGTGTCTAGAAAACCTCCAATAAAAGGCGCCCAGGAGGAATCACAGTCAGATGTTTGAATCACCTTGGCCGACTCCTTTCTACACAAAGAAAAGGCAACTTTACTGCAATATGCCCAAGCTCCTGTCCTTATGCCATCCTGACTTTGATGGCAAAGATTTCCGAGAGGAGCTGCTGGCATTGCTTCCGCTGGAGGACAACACCACAATTCTCCACAAACGCGGTGAAAATGATGCCGTTGGACGAGGCGTCCATTCAGAGCGAGCTGGCTGAAATCCAGGCTGCTCTCCATGGTGCTGAAAACCTCAGCGCATTCTGGGTGTCTTGTCCCGAGGACTATGGCACATTGAAGACGCTGGCTATGTATGTTCTCACCATGTTGGGTTCAACCTACACCTGCGAGGCTGCGTTCTCCAAGATGAACTCGATAAAAACACTGAGAGGAACCGACTGTCAAACCAGTCTTTGGAGGACTGTTTGCTCATAAGTCTGACAGCGGCCAAGCCTGATGTGGAAAAGTTGGTGTCAGAGGGGAAATGTAACTTCAGCCATTAAGCAGTGTGAGTAGCCCATTTCAGCCTTGTGATTTGAAATCGCTGTAGCCCACTTAACGTTTTATTTGATGTGCCAACATTATTTGTGACCTGTTTTGTTCTGCTACCAGGTTAGTATTTATTTACCAAGCTATTTTAACTTATGCCAGTTGGTTTTTCCTCCTTTCTTTGTCCTGAGAAGTCTAGTAGTATGAAGCATGTTGTTGAGACTTTGAAATAAAAACCAAATGTTAAGTAAGGGCATGAGGAAAAGTTATGTTAACAAAAAAAAGAACTGTGTGAAACAATAAATGTTAAACAGTGCAGCCTAAATAGAGTCATAAATGGTGGGGATTACTGATAGTTAAGAGTCTCAGTTATTGTTGTTTTCAGTTGCTTTAATAGTGTGGATCACATGATATTTTCTCTTTGATCCTCACAATTTTGGAATCCAGTCGCGGGCCGGATTGGACGGTTCGGCGGGCCGGATTCGGCCCGCGGGCCGCCAGTTGATGATCACTGCATTAAAATATATGTGAAACATTATGGAATCTTTAAAGTAACTTTGTTGTTAGTAAGTTGCTGCCACTTACAGCAGTATTGACAGGCTTTTTTGAGAAAATGCAGTCATAGTCTGTTCATTACACCCGTGTTTAATTTGAATAAAGGATAAAAGAAGCAGTGTAATGCTTTGTATTTCTTGTTCCCATTTTACGCTCTGAACATAATGAACCATGATCTCAAAGCTGAGTGTGTGTGCCGAACAGTGATCTTTGTGTACTGCTACACCCTTACCTCTTCCTGTGTAATTCAGTAGCATTTGCCATTTATTGTCCTCTTGCACTGCTGTGACTGACACTTTGTTTTTTGCTTCATAGGACCAGACCTGCTGGGATCTGTACAGATGTCTTGATGAGGGTGGGAGTGGTTTCAGCAAAGGAGAGCTGGATCAGTCTACAAACACATATTTGTAACCAGTGTGGGAAAGCTTTCAGGCAGTCAGGTTATTTGAAACGTCATATGCTCCATCCACACTGAAGAAATTAGTTTTTTACTGTGATATTTCCTCATGTTTGAGAAAGTAGTTATTATCTTAACTGTGAAATAAAAGCCCTCCTTAAACATTATTTAATCTAGTCTCTTTTTCAAAAGAGGCCTGAGAACAACAGACATTCCAATAAATACCCTTAGTTAGTAAACTGAAACTAAATCAATCGTATTTTTAACTACTGTAACCAAACCTCCACTGCCATATTAGAACAGGATATGCTTTTATTTCTAAAACATTGCCAACGGTTTTGACAAATCATTCTGTGGTTTCATTTGAGAAAGTTGTTGCCCCAGCATTGTCCTACAGGGGGCAGATGTTTTAAAACTACATTTGTCTTTCATGTGTCACCATTTGCTTGCATATTTCATAAACATCACAATCACTAATTTCCAACTCTATACTGATGATACCTTCCTGGTTTTCTTAGCTGGCAGGAGATGAATTTTTGCATCCGTACCCTGATTTTCATTATCGAGGCTCGCTTTTTCCCCTAACATTCTCCCACAACGGGAGTATTTGACCTTTAAAGTCACGGTTTCTTCTACTGACCGGCACCTTTGTGATTAATCCTTGCAGCTCTACTGCATGATCTACTGTTTGCTTTACCCCGTTAGTCATTCTGTAATAACAGTGCAGTTTCTGCTGCTGCTGGTTTTCAACAAATTCCAGGAGAAGAACATACATTTCTCCCATTCACGTCTCCCTGTGATTTACTATTGATTTAGCTGATTTAGCTTTAAAGCACAGCATGCTCCCCTTCTGTCTTCCGTTAGGCTCTGCTAAGCCTCCTGCTGCTGAAGCTTCTTACCGGAGCATTGGTTTGGAAAAATAAGCAAAAAAAAGTCCAAGGATTCACCTATGTGGGCCCCTCAAAATTTTTCATTATCACTCCCTGTTTTACCTCTACTATTTTTTTCGTCATGTTTTTTAACGGTTTATTCAGTGTTATTAGGGTCCGAGCACCAAAGGTGCGAAGACCCTATTGAAACCCTGTGGTTTATTAGGGTCCGAGCACCAAAGGTGCGAAGACCCTATTGAAACCCTGTGGTTTATTATTATAAACCTATTGAAACCCTAAGAATTATTAGGGTCCGAGCACCACGAAGTGGTGCGAGGAACCTATTGAAACCCTAAGAATTATTAGGGTCCGAGCACCACGAAGTGGTGCGAGGAACCTATTGAAACCCTAAGAATTATTAGGGTCCGAGCACCACGAAGTGGTGCGAGGAACCTATTGAAACCCTAAGAATTATTAGGGTCCGAGCACCGAATGGTGCGAAGACCCTTTTGGAATGCAAGGAATTATTTGTTATTCTTTGGCGAACTTTTGAATTGCACTTTTGGCGGCTTTATCATACCCCAAAATGCATGAGACGGGGCACACACATCAGGACTGGTGAAAAATTTGATATTTTATGGGAGTTGAGCATGTGTGTGGCAAAGTGGCTCCATAGCGCCCCCTACAAAGTTGCAAAAAGTTGTCATTAGGCCAACTGGCACAGTGTTTAATCTACAGCTACAAAATTTTGTGTGCTTATGCAGCGCATCAGGACACATGAAAAAGTCAATCATGGCCACGCCCTAAAGCCAACAGGAAGTCGGCCATCTTGAATTAACTGTGGTATTTTTTGAGATTAATAACTTAGTGGGGGTAAGTCCGAGAGACCCCAAATTTGGCAAATATATGCAACACTGCTTCCTGATGAAAAGTTATCAAAATGCTCTGCAAAAGTCAAAGGGCGTGGCCATGGCGACTCCCAAAAATACTGATCCTTCGCCATGAAACAGGAAGTGGGGTCTAACTCTGCTGTACATGCTCCAATCTGCCTGAAATTTTACATGTGTGATCAGTGTCCAGCCCTAACGACATCCATGTGGTTGTGTACATTGACAGTCATAGCGCCACCGTCTGGTATTAAGAAATAGACATTTTTTACATTTTGATGTACTATTCTTAGCACGTTGATCAGATTCACCTCAAATTTGGTGACATAAGCCTGAACACATTGATGATGATTCCCAGAGAAAATGGTGACTCCTTGTCAAGGGGCGTGTCTGTGGCGGCGCGGCGAATTTTGATTTCTCGCCATGAAAATTTAATTATTAATATCTCAGCTGGAAATGATCCAATCCGGACCAAACTTGATGTGATGGACACCAGTCCGGGTCTGAACACATCCACATTTATAAATTTAGAAATACTCATAGCGCCACCTATTGGCAACAGGAAGAAATTGTCATTACATTTGCACGTGCCATTGCCAGAAACTTTGTCATATCATTCTGAAAATTGGTCAGGTGAGTGGTCACACCTTGATGATGCCACAGTGTGACGATTTTGACAATTCATAAAACGGTGTTGCCGTGGCAACGCATTGTTTCCGTAATAAACAAAGTACTTTTTGACAGGTTAGGAACGCTCATATGCTCACCAAAATTGCCACACACATCATGACTGATGAAATATTTGATATTTTAGACAAATTGTCCATGACTGTTGCAAAATGGCTCCATAGCGCCACCTGGAAAATTTCAAACATTTACTACGGCCAGTACGTGTCACCTACAATCATGAAATTTGACACACATATGTAACTCATGAAGACGCACAAAAATTTAATTGACACCCATGGCCAAAACCCATCGGGAAGTCGGCCATTTTGAATTATATGTCATATGTTTTGAAGATTTTCGGTCATTTTTAGACATTTTCAAAAGCTATAAGCTCAAACAGGGTAACAGCGAGAGAGCTGAAATTTGGCCAGGATGTATTCCAGGCATGGGTGATCAAAAGTTATCAAAATGCTCCACAAAAGTCTGAGGGCGTGGCCATGGCGGCCTCCTGAACTTTGATGCTTCGCCATGAAACATCAACTGCTGTGTAACTGCCCTAAACATGCTCCAATCTGCCTCAAACTTTACATGTATGATCAGAGTCCAGTCCTAATCACATCCATAGGCCGACATACACTCTCGGTCGCAGCGCCACCTGTTGGATGGAAAGACATGCTCTATAACTAGCCTGTACATGGTCCGATCTGCCTGAAATTTTATATGTGGGATCAGAGTCCGACCCTGATCACATTCATAGGCCAATATACACTCTCGGTTGCACTGCCACCTGGTGGATGGACAGGAAAGGCTCTATAAGTAGCCTGAACATGCTCCAATCTGCCTGAAATTTTACACGTGTGATCGGAGCCCAGCCCTCATCACATTTAGAGGCCAACATGCACTTTCGGTCGCAGCGCCACCTGGTGGACATGCGTGGATTTGCCGACCAGCAAGGATGCGAGGACCCGTCCAATGCTGCTTGCAGCTTTAATTTTTATTTAGTGTTTGATGTATTTATGTATCCTTGGTCTTCTGTGTTCTGGATGTTTCTAAAGGAAATAATAAAAAGTATAATTGAAAACAAAAAAAAACAACTCATCTGTGAATCAAAGTTTTCCATGTAAATGAACCCATCTGCTCTTAAAATAAGGGATAATTCAGCCTTTCTGCATCTTTGTCTGCAAGGATGACATAGATTCTGTCATCCATCCAAGCCTGCCAGGGTCCAAGTAGACCCGTCTGCAGACTCTGCAAAATGTGTGATTGCATTGATTGAATGTACTGCAGACTACACATGCACCGGAAAACACATGGGGCTTAAAGCAATGCTTCTTAACCCTCCTGTTGTCCTCATTTATGGGCACTAAAAAATATTGTTTCCTTGTCTGAAAAAAATTCTGCAAAAAAATTCTCAAATGTCTGAAAATTTGCAAAACCTTCAGGAAGAAAATTCCAATAATTCCTTAAAAGTTTCCATTAAAAGTTTCATTTAAAAAAAAAAAAAATCCCCCAAATTTGGCAAGAAAATTCTTGTAAATATTTTCAGAAAATGAGTAAAAATCTTCCAAAAAAATCTTAAAAATATCTAGTGATTCCATATATATCAGTAAAACGTCTGATATTTTCTTTAAGAACATTCACATAAAAATCAACCAAAATCCAGCGAAATTCACTGGATTTTGGTAATTTTTTTGTGAATGTTCTTAAAGAAACATTTTTTTTTAACATTTCTTTTTTTCCACCAAAAATGTTCAAAAATTTCCCAAAAATGTTTAAAATGTGGACATCAGAAGTTTCACCGTTCAAATATATATTTTTTCCACTTTTTCAAACTTTAAAACGAGTCAGTTTTGACCTGCAGGACGACACGAGGGTTAAGACTGGAAGAGGTTTTTTCTGTGTGTGTGTGTCTTAGATACGTTATTGATCCTGCAATGGAATTTGTCTTTTTGCATGTCTCAGCTTGCTCTGAAGCTGGGGTCAGGGTGCAGGGTGCAGGGCTGACCTCACCATGGCATCCCTGCAGCAGAGAGGGATATTCAAGTCGTCCCTGCAGGGCTTTGGAGGAGCTTTGATTTGTGGGAAGCTCTGAATTGTCCAGAAATCCTGTGCTACGTCCACCCACTGTGATTGGGAATCATCACTGACACGATGCTGCAGTGTGATCCATAAAGAGCTGCTGTATCCTCCTAAAAGTGCAAAGTCACAGCCTTTAGGAAACATCTAAAGACGTGCTTTTCTATGTTCAAACTGCATGCACACTGGAGTGTTTTTCATCTGTTGTCTGCTTTCAAAGTCCACATCAGTCTGCACACACAAATGTGGGAAGCAAAAAATGGCCCAGAAATGTAACTCTACACCGCTGCCTTTTCTAAAAATACCTACCAAGTCTTAATGCATCCATACACGTTTAAAGACAAAACCAGTTTAGAGACCAAAAATATCGAGAAAGCTCCAGTTCCTTTGGTTTGCTACGTATGAAACCCAGAAGTCTGAATCTGTGTTTTTGAGGAAAAAAAGGTTCCCAACGGTGAGAAAATGGTTTTAAATTTTACTGATGTCTTTTATTGTTTCAGTACGTTTGTATATGTTTGAGGATTTCTGATGTTTTTATTGTTTTTATCTCTATGGACAGCAGTTTGACTGAAAGCACTTAAATAAACATTATTATTATTATTATTATTATTAAGTAGAGGGACTAACATGCTGTTAGTTTGGGGTGTTGTTTTTTAGCTGCAAAATTTAATCTAATTAGATTTCCTAGATGGATCTTGTGCATCACGTTTCACATTTTTGGAAAACATGGGATCTCTATTAGAAATTAAGATGAAGGTGTCAAAGGTGGACAGTGTTTCGGTGTAGACAGAGTTGTGGCTGGAAAAGGACAGAATTCCTGATCATCCTGAAATGTCCAAAGACGCCCCGACGGATCGAGACTTTCCAGAATACGGTCAGATATTAAAAGCTACAGCTTCAAGCCTGAATTTCCGAGGCCCTCCTCGTTCCCAATGATACAAACTCTGCGTATCTGCAGAGGAAATGAAGGGTAACCGAACAGGAAGCCTCACTTCCTCTGGATGGATTTACTGCAACCCTTCCGGCTGATGAACATTCAGGGATAATGCTGCAAAAACACAGAGGAGAGTCTGTCGGGGTGCTTTTATATCTCGGACCTGTTGTTGTCGGCACCAAAAAAGTCTTTGTTTCTTAGAGCTCCTGTTCAGAAACCCATATTTGATGTACACATTAAACCAGGGGTGTCCAACATGAGGCCCGCGGGGCAAAAGCGGTCCTCCAGAGGGTCCAATCCGGCCCTCAAAGTGGAAAAATTACAGAGAAAACATTAACTGCAGATTGTAAATTAGTAAAACTATAAATTTAAAATCATTTCTAGACCAGGACAAAAAACTCCCTGCTCCTGCTCCCTCCTCACAAAATAAATTAACCTCTTATTTTTGTTTTTTGGGCCTTTTTTTAACCAAAAGAATATGATTTGTGCAGAAACGAGGGACGTTTTTCACACGTCTACTGTTCAATCCGCCAAATGGAAGAAAAACAAAAGAACAGCTTCAGTTGAAAGGATTTAAGTTATAGCAATATGCACACTATCAAGTGTACAATTTGTCAAGGTTCATCATTTGATTTCTAATAAAATACTTCTTTTTTTCTTTTTTAAAACCCATATACATTTCATATATTTATCTTTTTGGGGTATATGGATCCAAAAATAGACATTTAAATCATAAAGAGAGAATGGGGAGGAAAAGGGGGAGGAGAAATAAAACTACAAAAGCTACGAATGGTCGTCCGCCATCTCCGAGGACGGAGGAAAGAGAGCGAGAGAGAAAAAGAGGGGTAAAGAAAGAGAAAGGAGGAAAGCGAGGGTGTTGGGAGGGGATTGGCCAAGCTATACAGCGCAGTATGACACCCACTTTAGCTCATTACACGTACAGTCGTGATCAAGGCACAGGGATCTTCTAAAAGTTGTTTTTTTCAATAAAGTTGTACAAAATAATACATTTTACAGTCTGTACAAGAATAATAGTTCAGCAGTAAAGTAAAGACGGACGAGGGAGGAATGATGGAGGGAGGAATGGAGGGAGGTGCAAGCAGGCATGAGTAACAAAAAAAACTGAAAATGAAAAGAAAAAGAGTCCTGTTTGTTGTTGTCATCGTCTTTTTTATACTCCAGGATTATAATACTTTATTTTCTCTTAAAACAACAAAAAAAAGACATCGCCAGGAAGTGCAAATGAGAAGGTGGTGGTCGGGGAAGAGAGGGAGAAGATGGAGAGGAGAAAGAAAGAAAGAAGAGAGGATGACAGACAGGAGGATGAAGAAAGAGAGCGCACAGGACCCGATGGCACGATGTCCACACAGAAACCGCTGTGGAGACGTAAAACAGGACGAGTTCTCTTTAACTTATATGCTTCTGTACTGCAGAAGGATGCCTTCTGTCCTCCGCTTTAAGTTCCAGGAAAGTTGGCATTTTTGTTTCTTTTTTTAAATTTTTTAACTCAATATATCCTCCTCACATTTTTGCTCCACAACCATCAAGGCAAAGTCAGGCGGCGAAACAGTTCTGTGGAGAAGTCGTCCGAGTCCGACGAGGCCGACCTCCACCAGAGGAATTCACAGCGGATCTGTTCCTGTGAAGCCCCGCTGAGGTCTCCAACACACCCGTGGTCCGGTCAGTCTCACGCTGCTCCTCGGGGCTGAATCTCAAAGCGCCGCTCCGGATAAATGGTCTGGCCTCCAGCGCTCCGGTAAAAAGCAGGTGTGATACGTTTGTGTGCAAGCAGAGTGATTTAAAGACGTCTGTAAGCGACAGCAAGGTTTGCTGTTCCACGGTCGAGTCCTGAGCACAGCACTTGTGTTTTTTCTTAGATACAGTGTTCAGCTGATTCGTTCTTTATTCAACAGTTTTCTCTTTGCCAGTTGCACTGAAGTCGTAGCTCTTAGTTTCCATCCCAAACCTCATCATCTGCAGTCCTCTCCAGAAGGTAAGGTGTGGGGATGCTGCTGAAAGGTGAGGAGCTCTGAATGCGGCGTCTCTTCCATCAGAGCAGCTCTTTCTACATCAGGCAGGGCGTTTGCATCCAGGAAGTTGTGGGTGTGTTTACTGTCGGTGTGTGTTTGTGTGTCTTTGCCCCGTTCGGTCACCAGAGCTCACACACTTCTGTGGAAGAGGAGAGTTCAGGGTTTTATCATAGTCACGTCCGTTAGTCCGTCTCTGGCCGTTCCTCTCCATCACAACAGCTCGTACTGCCGGAGGTGCATCCGCTGGATGATGTCTCGACAGTCGTTGAAGACGCGCCGGATGTTTTCTGTGTCGACGGCGCAGGTGAAGTGAGGGTAGCAGTAGTGCCTCCCGTCGCCGCTCGCCGTGCTGATCCTCTGAAAGAAAAACAGAAAAAGATCTTCAGGGTGTTTACTGAACACTAACAAAGCTGCTGATTGCCTGTAGTTTCCTTTAGCAGCGATATCATCCACTTTTAACCCTCTAAACCAGGAGTCAAACCCATTCCAGTCCCGGTTCCACATTCAGTCCAGTAAAAGACCAGTAAAAGCACAGCAGAATAACCTAGAAATAACCACAACTCCTAATGGTTCCTTTGTTTTAGTGGAAAAAAGTACATTCTGAAAATGTTCACATTTAGGGAATTATCTTTTAACAAAACATCATGAACAACCTGAAATTTCTGAAGAAAAATAAGTTCAGTTTCAACAACATTCAGCCTCAGTTTATCATTTCCACATTACAACTTCCAGATCACAGAGTGTCTACAAAGGAACACAACATTTAGTCACCTGGAACTGAACCAGAGAGGATTTTACTTTAAAAAGATAAAAAAAAAAGAGAAACTTAGAAACGCAAAAATAAAAGTAAAGTAAAATATCTACAATAGAAAGAGTCACCATTTGTCACCATTTGTTTTCTGTGAGAACGTGTTGATTCCAGGGGATTTTTTTGTTTTGTAAAATAAATAATCTAAGAAACTCAGCATTATTAGTTCTCTCTACTTCTAGCCATGCTTGTTCTGTTTCCATAGAGGAGCAGGATTTTATATTACAGTGAAAAATGAGTCCACAACGAGTAAAAATGTGACATAAGAAGAAACGCACAACATTGTTTCCATTTCAGACGTAAACTAAGCAAACACCAAGATTATTAGTCAAGCTAAAAAGTGAGTTTCACATTTGAAAATGACAGCAAAGCCTTTAAAACAGTCAGACTTGTGCACTCACCAGGAATTCATCTCTTATGAAATATTTTGCTCTCGTAACTCGTGGATCTTCCCCCGGCTCTGGTGTCGCTGTCGGAGGAGAAACAGAACAGATGATGAGACCGAACTCCTTCTGACAATAATCTCCTCCAATCACTGACGGATCACACAACAACCGATGAGCAGGTTTTTATTACAACGTGAGTAAATTATCTAACAAGCTGGAAAAAGTCAGAACAACCTCACAGCAGGATGTCAGCACGGTTCCTCCACGTTTTCAATCCACGTTTGGCATATTTGGTACAAGTAGCTCGACATTTACACATAAAGAAATGATTTTAAAATGTACTCTCTGAATATTTGTGCCAAATAACTGTTAGAATATTGCAGCTCAAGTTCAATATTTTATTCAAAATGCAACAAGATCTCATCCCAAACAACTCACCTAAATGTTCCCTTAATAAATCAAATAAATGACATTATATTATTCATTCCTCCACATTTTTTAGCTTATTTTATAAGGAAGCAAGTACGAAAATATGGTTTTTACGAGCTACAGAGAGGAGGGGCTTTGACATGGGTATATCACTGCTTATTTAAGATTTGGTTGTTTATATTTTTTATTTTCTATGTTGTAAATATGTACATAAATAACTATGGGGGTGCTGAGTGAATAAATAAATAAGTTTATGCTTCGTCCTACTCCTTGTGATTTAAAAAGCTAATAATGAAGACCTTCGTAGAAAAATAATCAGTAATTTCACACTTAAAGAAGCCTACTTTTATTTTGAAAAGGCTGGGACATATTTGACAAATGGTGGAAAACTGGGACATCTCTGTAAAATGTTGAGCTGTGGATGAGGTAGTTTGGAGTGTATAACTTTAAGGCATTCTGAAAATCAACTGTTTTGTGTTCCTATTTATTAAAACTAGGAGCTCAGTGTGTCTGTGAGAATAAAACCGAAGCCCGGCTGCTCACCGTCATCTGGCGTCGTGTAGCGAGCAAATTCAGGAAAGTATTCTTCGATTTTGGACTTCCCCGCCAGCACCTTCTCTGCCAGCAGGTCCTGTTTATTCAGGAACAAGATGACAGAAATGGTCCGCAGCCACCTGAAGAACAGAACACTTTAGATTAACGTCTGGAATATCAGACTGGAATGAGAGGGAAACATTTAGCCGGGCACCAAAAAATATTGTTTCCATGTCTGAAAAAAATCCAAAAAATCAGCAAAAAATTTCCACAAATTTCTGAAAATTTGCAAAACCTTCAGGAAGGAAATTCCAATAATTCCTTAAACGTTGCCCTTAAAAGTTTTATTTTAAAAACATTCCCCAAATCTGGCAAGAAAATTCTTGTAAATATTTTCAAAAAATGAGTAAAATTCTTGAAAAAAAATCCTAAAAATATCTAAAGTGATTGCATATATATCAGTGAAACTTCTAATATTTTCTTTAAGAACATTCACAAGAAAATCAACCAAAATCCAGTGAAATTCGCTGGATTTTGGTTGATTTTTTTCTGAATGTTCTTAAGAAACATTTTCAACATTTCTTTTTTTCCACCAAAAAATGTTCAAAAATTTCCCAAAAATGTTGAAAATGTGGACATCAGAAGTTTCACTGTGAAAATATTTTTTTTCCCACATTTTGAAACTTTAAAACGGGTTAATTTGACCTACAGGACGACACGAGGGTTAAAATACAGCTTGGGAAGCAGCTTCTCCAGAATGTTTGACAGAAATGAAAAGATTCCAGAGTTTGTCTCCACCTGTTGTTCCAGATGTTCTTGAAGAGGTTGAGGGCCTCCTGTAAACGGTTGGTCTGATTGTCCTCTCGGATCACCATGTTGTAGCTGCTGCTGGCCACCACGAAGATGATGGCCGTTACGTCTGAGGAGCAGCACAGAGAAGTCAGACTCAGGAGGACAAAACGAGCTCAGCTGAGTGAAGGAACGGGAAACTGAAGTTACCATTAAAGCACTGGATCCATTTCCGACGTTCGTCTCTCTGACCGCCGACATCGAACATGCTGTGGAGCAAACAGGAGACGTCAGAGGAAACAATGCTGCCATCGAGTGGACAAATCCATTTATTTACTTCCTCAGACACAGCACACGTTACATTCACTGCCTTCATCTTGATGCTTTTTCACCTGGGAGCCCAGATGGCCTACCATGCACCCCCCCCACAACAAAATGCCACTTATTTCTTTAACCTTTATCATGTCCCAAATGAGACTTTGAGTGCTAACAGTAAAATAACTCAGTGCCACCAGCAGAAAAACAGAAACTGAAATGTAAAGTTAAAATATAACTTACCAAAAAATTTGATCCGGTCAAAAAATGTTAATGCTCAAACAAAGATTATTTACGTTGCTATGTACAGTGTATCTGCTACTTCTGGGGTAAAATCTGAAAATTTGTGAAATCTGCTGGTTTTACCCATGATGGACCCTCATCCTTTAGTGAAAAGCCTTTAAAACATCCTTAACTCAGCCAGAACATAAAGGCTTAAAGTAACAAGAACAACAAACGGAATGAAAAGTGATCCAAAATGAATCCAAAGATAATGCAGGAAGTCAATACTTGTAAGCAACAAAACATTGCAATGCATGATATTATAGTGCAGATATGCAATATAGAATATATTCTATCAGGAATATACTATAGATCAATAAAAAAGTTGACATAAATATATATATAATAAAGTTTGAGTTGCTAATTTTGAACATTTCCGTGAAAAAGTTCACTGTGAGACATGCTGTCATTGTATCATATGTCATTTCTATTGTAATAGAAATACAAGAGAAATATGATTATATTTGTAAACTAGAGATTCCAGGATCTATAGGATATATAACATGTTGTGATGACTGAAATGGCTACAATAGCTATGTCAATTTTCAGTAAAAAAGAACCCAAAAATTGGTGGGAAAAAAAACGCATTTTGGGCTAAAGTAAAAATAGTGTAAAAAATTATGGTGGGAATGAGTTATTTTATAGTTAGCACTCAAAGTCTCATTGAGGACATCATACAGGTTCAAAAAATTTAGGTGGCATTTTGTTGTGGGGGGCATGGTAGGCTATCGAGGCTCCTGACTATTTACTTACTGGAAATTAACTTTGTCCACTTGGAATCTCGTCTCGAAGATCCCAGATGTCAGAACTCTGCACCGCAACAGATCCTGGAGAAAACGACAGAAAGTTGAACTAAAGTTCAGTTTAGATCCTCCGGATCATCTGCAGCAGCGTCTCCAACCTTCAGGCAACATGGATTTCTGCAGCACGGTCATTGTGCACAAAAGAAATAATTGCTTTTTTGTTTTTTAAATTTAAAAAAAGTGTCCTAAATGACTAAAATTACGTTTTATTGCTAAATATGTTCTTGCTTCTGTCTCAGCCTCTTTTCCAGAGACGTTCGTTCTTGATTGATTTTTTTGCAGCGGTTAGATTGAAAACTGACAGTCTAGTGTGAGAAACGAGCACAGAGGAGGTGACAGGAAGACCATCCAGTCATTTTTCAAAATAAAACACCATGTACACTCTGTAGGAACTAAAATAAGCAATAATAAGTTAGTTTTGATTATTGCTCTGAGCTTGTATCTGTGTACAAATTGCACAAATTTAAATATATTCAACTGGTGGTTGAGGTTCAACACAGACATGAAAGCCTGATTTTTTTTTTGCCGTTTTCTGCCGACCATAGCTTTAAAGTAAAGGTGAAAATAACAGGTGATAACAAAGCTGCGCTGATCAACTCTATGTCAAAAGATCTGCCTCAATTTTAATTCCCAACACCATCATGTACACCATTAAGTTTGCACATAGTAAGAGGTTGACCCACCTGATCTGATGGAGTGTAGTCGCTCTGCTTCACGATGTCGATCTTGTCTAGAAAGCTGATGAGAGACAGAAAAAATGGGGAAGAAAGCCGTTATTAGGGTGATATTATTGATCAAATAACAGATTTCTATGGCTAATATCTGGTACAAGAAACTAAAAAGTGACCAAAAACGTAAAGAAAACGTGAAACAACTGTTCTTCTGCAGGGAGCAGCATCACTTCAACAACCTGTAAGCTTAAATAAAGAGTTCATTCATGATAACGCTCAGCTGGGTTATTTTATGAAATACAGCAGCTGTTGTCCCTAAAATAAGTTCTACAATGTCCCAGAGTTTTCATTTAATTCTGAACTTTCTACTGATAAATCAAGTTTAGCCAATGATATGCAGTTATTACACAGAAACCTTCTTTTTTCCTCCTGAATCTCCTAGAAAGGTTCACATACCACTTCCAAACTTTTTCAACTACAGAAATAAAAAACACAGGGAACCCTTTTTTAAAAAAATTCTCAAACATATTTTAGATCTTTTCAGATTATTAAATAAAAAGTTTCAAAGTGACAAAAAAAGACACAAAGCGACAAAAACGAGACAAAAACAACAAACGAAAGTCAGACAAAAAAAGAAAAAATTTACAAAGCGACAAAAAAATGACAAGCGAGAAACAAAACGACAAAAACATGAGAAATGATAAAAGTCAGACAAAAAAACAAAAACAAGACAAAATATTACAAAAATGAGACACAAAATGACAAAGGAACAATGAACAATCTAGTATTTTACTTCATGATCCAAACAGCTTGTCATGGTCTAGAAATGATTTCAAATTTATAGTTTTACTAATTTACAATCTGCAGTTAATGTCTTCTCTGGAATTTTTACACTTTAGGGCCGGATTGGACCCTCTGGAGGACCGCTTTTGGCCCACGGGCCTCATGTTGGACACCCCTGGTCTACGTGGTCCTTCAAACTGGAATATGAACGAGAAATGAAGACAGAGCAGCTGAAGGAAAGTAAAAGTAATGAGTGAATGAGAAAGGAGGATGCGGAGTGAGACGTGCAGAGTGAGACGTGCAGAGAGAGACACGCAGAGTGAGACGTGCAGAGTGAGACGTGCAGAGAGAGACATACAGAGTGAGACGTGCAGAGTGAGACACGCAGAGTGAGATGTGCAGAGTGAGACGTGCAGAGAGAGACATACAGAGTGAGACGTGCAGAGTGAGACACAGAGTGAGACATGCTGTGTGAGACACGCAGAGTGAGATGTGCAGAGTGAGACGTGCAGAGTGAGACATGCTGTGTGAGACACGCAGAGTGAGATGTGCAGAGTGAGACGTGCAGAGTGAGACATGCAGAGTGAGACGTGCAGAGTGAGACATACAGAGAGAGACATGCAGAGTGAGACGTGCAGAGTGAGAGCGTAGCGGCGTCTGTCTGACATTACAGAGCAGTTTTCAAAAATAGCTCCCCAGCGCCCTGGCCTGCAGCACGGTTACCATGGAGACCCAACCACAGGCACTATTAATAGTCTATCAGCTCCCGATCTCGTGCAGCTGGAGAAGCTCCAGAACGGAGACGGATGGACGGATGGAGACAGAGGAGGACAGAAAGCAGGAGAAAGAGGAGGTTTTTGTGCTGGAAGTGTGATCTAACACTGCCGGACTGCACCATCTCCACCACCTGAGGGAGGAACGGGGGGAGTTTCTTTTTTACTCATTTAAACTTTGAAACAATCTGAAGGTCCAAATGAAACACAGGGATTATTCTCCTCACTGGAAAAAATGCTCCTCTCAAAACAACAAAAAAAAACTTATTTCAAGGAACTTTTACCTTGAAATAAGTGAAAAAATCTGCCAATAGAACAAGTGAAAAATGGCTTGGTCAGATTTCTTGAAATAAGATCTGATATTTGGAATACTGAGGTCTTAAAATTAGCTGGGAAAACTTATTTGAAGCTATATTTTACCAGGATTGTCAAGCTTAGGTGTCTTAAAATAAGCCAGACATGCTAAAAAACATTTTTAAAAAGTAGTTTTTCACTCAAAGAGAGATTTTCGCTTTCATGTAACCTTCCAATTTGACATGTATTAACCTCCTGGTGTCTTCATTTACAGGAACCAAAAAATATTGTTTCATAAAATCAAAAAATTCAGCAAAAAAATTCCCCAAATTTCTGAAAATTTGAAAAACCGTCAGGAAGAAAATTCCAATAATTCCTTAAAAGTTTCCCTTAAAAGTTCTATTTTAAAAAAAGTCTCCCAAATTTCTCAAAAAATTCTTGTAAATATTTTCAATCATTTTGGTTGATTTTTTTGTGAATGTTCTTAAGAAACACGTTTTTAAACATTTCTTTTTTTCCCACCAAAAAATGTGAAAAAATTCCCTAAAAATGTTGAAAATGTGGACATCAGAAGTTTCACTGAGAAAACATATTTTTCCCACATTTTCCAACTTTAAAACGGGTTAATTTTGACCCGCAGGACGACACGAAGGTTAAACTTACTTTGAGTTTTCTTGTAAAATTCAACTCAAAACAAGATAATTTCAAGATTGTTTGACAACAAGATATTTCAGATGCATTGTCTTAAAACAAGTCCCTCCATCTCTCGTTCAGTGAATTTATCTTAAATCAAGTGGGATGAGACATTTGGACTAAAAATAAGACAAATAGACTCGGTAGGATTTAGAGTTTTTGCAGTGTATGAGAGATTTGACGGTTCAAAAAGCAGTGGAGGCTGCAGACTGTCAGGTTTCCTCCTCAAACATCACCCCTCCTCCTCCAAACATCCTCTGATCTGGAGATGACTCAGCCTCGGCCATGTTTGCTCCCAAATGCTGCAAACTGCTGCTCTGACACCACTCCTTCTCTTTTCACCGCCTTATTTTATGCTTCAGACACAACTCTGCAACTCTAAGCCCATTAAAGACACACACATCTATCTACACATCATCAGCTGCTAAAGATCAGCACTGCTCACTTCTGTCTCTCCTCAACTTGTTTCAAACTAAAAACATCAGAACAGGAGGTCAGAGTTACGTTCCTACAGATAGACGTAAGTCGGAACTCCGGTGAAAATGTGAACCAAATCCGTTCCGTGCATCACGATATCGATCAGTTCTTCATAAAGTCATGAATACCAAAGACTTTCATGCATGTATGAATCATTTTACAGGAAGATAACAGAATAATGGATTGATGTTGTTGTTGAGGTTTCAATGCTTATTGTTCAGTTCCAGATTTCCCTAATGTCAGTGAACGTGCCATGTTTAGTTAGCTCACCTCTGATTGGCTGAGAGTCAGCAGTAGTGTGTGTTATCCACCTGCTGGATGCAGGTTTTCCTCCAGCACCAGGTTGAAATGAGTTTGAAATTAGTGTTGACTAGTTGGGTGGTTGCAGTGAACCCTCTGGTTCTCAGTTATCTTTTATTATTACACATTTTTTCCAATCGTAGGACGGAATCCAAAAAAAGGACAGGAAATTATGTTAAAATGCACGATGTTAGAGATTTACAGAAACAAAACAACGCTGACATGTGACAGCCAGATGATCTTTATGAATGAAAAACTGACAAATCGAAATAACGTCACAGCAACTGGACTCAATACGTGTGATTTCTCCTGATTTTATGCTCAGACTAACAGCCCCAAAAAGGATAGAATCCCACAGGCAGGTTTGAATGGCTTGTTGTCTTTAAATTTTTCAGTCAGAAGCTCTAAAAACAGAGAAGTTTCTGACTCTAAACTTTCCGACAGTCCTTGAACTGCTCATCTGCTGTTTGATCAGGAAACTTAAACACATTTTTAGTGCGTCTCGTTTGAAAAATCCCCCAAAATAAACCATTTGTTCTAAACAGATTCTGTAAAAACGTCAAAATTCTGCACCCCTCTGTGCAACCAGGAAGCCATCGGTGATTCAGCTGCAACCAGGGGTCGCTTGACAGAAATTCAGGGACTTTTCAGCTTCACAGGGTTGAACTGCAGGCAGTGTTTACACAGAGCACATAAGAGAAAAGTAGGATAACGTCACAGCGACTGGACTCAGTAGGTGTGATTTCCCCTGATGTCATGCTACGACTAGTGGCTTAAAGGTGGCCCTGATAAGAGGCGATGCATCCCAGCGTAAAAGCCTCGCCATACGTTACTTACTATTGTGCACAGTCGATCAGCTGGTACTCGTTGGATCTCTCGTAGCACGCCCGGACCCCCTCGTCCTGCCACAGCGTCTTGGCGTGGTCGTAAAACTCCTGAGATGGGAGACAGAAAACAGCAGAATGAACGACAGAAAAGGCAGAAACAGGACGGAGGAAAGACACAAAAGAGTCATATATTCTTTTACATCTGATGCACCGATCAAACTACAAAACAGCGAGTGGAAATGCAAGAATACATCCAGACAATCTGACTAACAGTTCATGTGAATGAAAGAAGGAACAGCACTCTGTGTATTTACTCTTCGTCTTAGACCGACTGCAGAAACAGAAAGAAAAGTTTTTTTCTGTCATCCATGATGTGGGTGTTTCTGTTGACAGCACATGCTGTACGCTGTGGATGGATGACGCCTGTCTAATGTCTGTAAAGGTAAATAGAGGTGGAGGCAAAGAGAGGCAGCTCAGTAACTACAGAGAGATTAAACACTTTACTTCCTCCTGCATTCTCCATACTGACTGAACAACACGTGTCTTCTGCAGATTTTATTCCAATCAGGTGGAAAGTTCCAGAAATTAACCCTCTGGAGCCCCAAATCTGGAACTGGGCTCCGGAGTTATGCGCAAAAAAATGGAAAAACAAAACAAAAAAAATGCAACTTTCTAATGATTCTTGAATGTCTGAGGTGTGATTTTCAGTTTCGTGAAGAAAATTAACCAATTCTAAGCTAAAAGTAACTCTCTTTTGCCCAAATGCCTCATTTAAAAAAAAAAAAAAACTGCCAAAAATAAACACTTTGCTTAGGAGCATGAAAATAACGAAAATATCAAAAATATGTTTTGTCACATCAAGGGACATTTGAAAAAAAAAAGCTGCACATGTTGATTACAGGTTTTTTCATTTATTGTAAAATTATTACGCATAAAAACGTAACTTTTGCTTTTTCCATTTTTTAAATTTAAGGCATAAGTTTGTCATTCAGCTCAATAAAAGTTGTATGTTTTCTCTCCTTCTAGTCTAGTCGTTCTGTTTCCATAGAGGTACAGGACTTTATACTGCAGTGAAATTTACATGGCAAACCAAGAACTTTGAGTTTGGTGTCATTTTATCATGTTTTATAGTCCCGAGGCAGGCGTCAACATGGACCAAATAAATTCCAACAGCTTCGACTCAAAGGTGCGACCCAGTGGGCAAAATATTGAATTAACTGTGATGAGCACTGAGACTCTGAGGTTTAGTCTCAATTAGTTGATGAGAAAGTCCCACTGAGACTAAACAGACATTAACCATCCATTCATTAGAGTCCCTGAACGCAACACTACCTGTGTCAAGAGATCACCACCTGGGATGCTGAGGATATCCGTCACTAATCGAATCCTCTGGAGGTTTTTACTCACTGTGGCTTCATGTTTTACTGCAGAATAAAATCCTGCACCTCTGTGGAAACAGAACAACCACGACCAGAAGTAGAGGAACTCAAACATGTCTTTTGTGCAGCATGACAAAGTAAAACTGTCAGTTTTATCTACTCACAGATGGAAACTCAAAGTCCTTCTGGTTGACGAGGTTGAGGATGTATTCGATCCGGTACTGGTTCTGAGGACAGGCCAGCTGCACCGGCGGAGTCAGGGTGCTCATAGCGGTTATTATGGTCTGGTATAAACACAAACAGGACTGCTTAGGAAGCATCAGTTAATGACGGTTAAAGCAGTGTTCTGTCTACAAACAGCTGAGATGACATTAACACATACACGTACCTCAATAGCCTCTTTAATATTATTCTTGATGTCCTGAATTTTCTGCTTCTTTTCTCTGAAACAGACACAAAAGTTAAATGAGAATCTTGTTAATATTTATTTCTGCACAGCTGAAACACAGATTCAAGGCAAAAGACACAAAATACAATGATTTCTGATCATCAATGATAAAAATATAAAATATGCTGCATTTCTGACAGTGCCATATGAGTGCTTTTCTTATTCGATATGTGGACCAAACACAGATGCACCTCTGGAAAAATAACCTCAATAACGTCACCAAAACAAGTTCAAAAAAGAAAATCTGTACAATTTAACCCTTTTAAATGCATGTGATTTCTTATGTGTGCAGTTTTCACTTGCAATATGCCGTCGATTTAATTTAAAAAAGCGTTCACACATTACAGCCCAGGAAACAATAAAAATATAACAATAATTAGATTAACTTTTGCCTCCTAGGAGCCAAAAACCTGAGCAGAACCACTAGAATCACACTAAAGGGCTCCGACTCATCTTAAAATAGCTATTTTAATGCAGAAAGCAAAAAAAACATACAAAAATCATATAATTTAGACATAAAAATGTACAATAAATGTTGACAGAGGGGTCTAAAGAAACACAAAGCTGATTAATTGCAGCAAAATTCCCAAACATCCAGTCACTGGGAAAAAACAGGGACTACAAACATCTGTGGGGTGGCTTTTATTTCCCCTACAGGTCTCTAGTCAGCGACTAGAGACTGTTGGAATAAAGTAAAAACAGCGTCCAGAGCAGGACTTCCATGTTGGAATGACGGGGCAGACTGGATGAGGTGCTTCCAGGTTGTTTTCGATCCATCGGGGTAAACAGACCTTCACCAGAACGTGTGGAGGAGAAATTATGTCTGTCTGCTGTGAAGGATAACGGTGTGTATGAGAAACAGAAATGTTTGTAATAAAGGAGAGCCGGTGGGTCTATCTTTCACCTTGAGCCGGCCGGACAACAACAGTTCCTCTGCTCCGAGCTGCTTTATGTTTTATCACAGGCTCGTCTAAATGTACGCAACAAAGCAGAACATTGAAATCTGCATGCTGCTCAACTCAAAGTACATGAAGTAAAAAAATTAGAAATTAAAAACAAACATATAAACACAGCCTCCATTTTCCCATCATTCAACACCGACTCTCTAGTTTCTTCTTTTTCTATTTTTATTTTTTAATGTTTTTATCGTCTACTTGGTTATATTTAAAAGACACAGACTTTATTAACCCTCGTGTCGTCCTGCGGGTCAAACTGACTCGTGTTAAAGTTTGAAAATGTGGGAAAAAGACATATATTTTCACAGTGAAACTTCTGATGTCCACATTTTCAACATTTTTGAGAAATCGTTGAACATTTTTTGGTGGAAAAAAAACAAATGTTGAAAATGTTTAAGAATATTCAGAAAAAAATCTACCAAAATCCAGCGAGTTTCACTAGATTTTTGTTGATTTTTATGTGAATGTTCTTAAAGAAAATATTAGAAGTTTTACTGATATATATGTAATCACTTTAGACATTTTTAGGATTTTTTGGGAAGATTTTTACTCATTTTTTGAAAATATTTACAAAAATTTTCTTGCCAAAATAGTTTTTTGTTTTTTTAAGGGAAACTTTTAAGGAATTATTGGAATTTTCCTCTTAAAGGTTTTGCAAATTTACAGAAATTTGGGGAATTTTTTTGCAGAATTTTGGGAAACCATATTTTTTGGTGCCCATAAGTGAAGACAACAGGAAGGTTAACCTGCAGGATCCATACATGCACCACTAAAAGAACCGGAGAGAAACACTAAAAAAAGGAACATTTAGTTGCAAAACGAAACACAGCGTCACTTGTATGGAAATATTTCAGCAGCAGAAAGGATTTTGACCAAATAGAGGTACTCTGCCGGAAGTTTCTGGCAAATCTTTACTTTTTTGATTTTTGCAATTTGTTGTCACTATAAAAGGAAATGTAAATAAATGAGCATTTAAATCAGCACAACACAGCAGAGCTAAATGTGATCTGAATGCCATCCAAAGCAAAGAAAACCCATTCTGGACACCTTTGCCCTACATGTGAACGATTCCCAAGTTGCTTTTATGTATTTTTTCATGTGGCAATATATGAAAAACACTGAAAAAAAATACCGAAGAAATATTGTGCAACTCTACTGTAATCAGCAATTTTCTATGAAAAATGGACTGAATGGACGCTCAGCTCATTGTGTTGATTTTAGAGCCACAAAATTCTCCTGCTTTGGGGTTTTTCAGAGCAATTTTTTCCCCCAAAAACACAAAAACGTAGCACACATCTGCAGTGAAAGCTTCACATCCCCAGTGGCAGTTAAATGCCTTGCCCAAGGGCAGCTCAGTCATGACTGTTCAGAGAATATGCAGCTGAGTCACTCACTCACTCACTCACTCATTCATTCATTCATTCTCCAGCTCAGACCAGCTACTGGAACCAGCAGTCTTCCGGTCACAAGCCAATTAGTCCGACCTGACCACGTTACCACAACACTCCCTCCATTCAGCCTGGATCTGTTATCGCCGCCATTATTGAACCCTTTCAGTCCCAAATCAGTGGATTAATATCCCGCCTGAGGACGCAGACTCATTAAAACATATTACTAGGCTGGTCATGTGAAGACCCGCTAGCAGCAGTAACGCTGCTGTTTGGCTTTTAATGGATCTGGTGATTCACGGCTACACATCTGATCCAGTCAAACACACATGGAAGTTTAAAGAAGACCACTGTGATCTCTAGAAATTAGTGAGGTCTCAGTGATCCGGACCAGTAAAATCACAGCATAACAACCTATAAATAAGGACAGCTCCACATTTTTCCCATTGTTTTAGTGCAAAAAGTACTGACATTTAATAACCTGAAATTTCTGAAGAAAAATAAATTCAATTCCATCAACATTCAGCCTCAGTTCATCATTTCCACATTACAACTTCCAGATTAGAGTGTCTACAAAGGAACACAACATTTAGTCACCTGGAACTGAACCATAGAGGATTTTACTTTATGATCAACATGACAAAAGCCAGACAAAGAGACAAAAAACAACAAAAACAAGACACAAAGTGACAAAACAATGGACAAATGACAAAAACCAGACAAGAAATTACACAAATGACACAAAAATGGCAAAGAGTAGAAACAAAACAACAAAAAAATACACAAACCACACAAGCAAGACAAAAAGGAAACACAAAAATCAGGAAAAAAAACAACAAAAACACGAAACAAATGACAAACGTCAGACAAAAAAAGACAAAAAAAACAACAAAAACAAGATAAAAATGAGACTCAAAACGGCAAAAGCGAGAAACAAAATGACAAGAACATGAGACAAACGACAAAAGTCAGACTACAAAACAACAAAAACCAAGACAAAATATTACAAAAGCAAGACACAAAACGACAAAAGAACAAAGAGCAATTTAGTATTTTACTTTCTGATCAGAACAACTTGTCATGGTCTAGAAATGATTTTAAATTTATAGTTTTACTAATTTACAATCTGCAGTTAATGTCTTCTCTGGAATTTTTTCACTTTGAGGGCCGGATTGGACCCTCTGGAGGAGCGCTTTTGGCCCGCGGGCCTCATGTTGGACACCCCTGACTTATACATAAACACTTTTTACACCTCATGCACATTTTTTTCACTCCTATGCTTCTTGCTTGTTTCCTTTTCCTCTTTACTACGTTTATATCAGGTATGTCAGATAATATCGGGCCGATATCGGCATAAAAAGTAATATCGGTAAATGTGTAATTCCTCTTGGAATAAAAACTGTTTATTTTGGATGTTTACCACAGGAATGAAGAAAAAGCATAAATATCTATTGAGTGTTTTGTTGGTTGCAAGTGAGAAATCTATACCTAAAAACTGTTTATCACAGGATATTCATGTCAGCATGGTGGATATAAAACTGGATATTTATAACATGGAAGAGATGGCAGCGTTTATAAATCAAAAACTAGACTGGTTTGTAGCTTGTTGGGAAAAATGGACTGTGCATATATAAATTAAAAAGCCCAATTTAGTTTTTGAGTCTGAAAATTTATAGACAATGCAATGGTCCCTGAGGTTCTTAAAGACGTCCATGTTTCTGTTTATTTTATTTTTATTTTATTCTTGATGGGAAATTGTTTTCTGAAAAAAGAATAATGATAATATTGTGCACATGCTGGCACATGGGAATTACACCCATAACTAAAAATTGTTAAAACTGACAACATAATGCCTGGATTTCACTGGCATTTACTGACTCATAGAGGGAGGGAGAGTGTGAACTGTTGTTTGAGACAATTAAAAAATATTTTTCCATAACTTCAGTTGAAGCAGTTTTCTTATTTTGCTTAGACAATGTTTCCATTTGAAAGCCTTGCTGCATCTGAGAATGCATCCAATGGAGCATCACAATAAAATGAGGCCTGATGTGTTCATTCCACCACAGGAGATATGAGATGTTACCTACAATTAGTTAAACAGCCCACAGGTATCGGTATCGGTCGATATCGGAATTGGAAAACGACAGTTGGACGATATCGGCATATCGGTTATCAGCAAAAAAAGCAGGTAACAGACATTCCTAGTTTATACATCTACTTGTGTCTGTGGTTCACATTTTGATCTGGTAAAATAAAGGTCAAATAAAAATAAAGAAATAAAATCTTTGAAGGAAACATCAACCGGATCATTCAAGTAATGTCACATATCTGAGTGTAAGAGGTGATGCTGAATGTGTGTTTTGTTACCATTCTGCACACACACACACACAGACACACACAGACACACACACAGACATACACACACACAGACAGACACGCACACAGACAGACAGACAGACAGACAGACAGACAGACAGACAGACACACACACACAGACACACAGACACACACAGACACACACAGACACACACACACACAGTTCAGTGCTGTGGAGTCACGAGCTCGGTCATATGCTGAATCTGCCTTAGGTGCTGATTCTCTACTTCAACCTTGTAAAGATGCTTCCATCTGAACCGATACACGACCACCACCACACACTGATACATGACGAGTCTCACACACACACACACACACACACACACACATTTTACTAAAACAAACACAGCTCACGTAAGGATGTGGATCAAAAACAACTAAATACTGAATAACTGTGAGTCCAGAGGATCAAATTCACCAACAATGCCAGAAACAGTGCAGCTGATTTTCAAAAATCTACTTCCAGATACTTATTTTGTCACTAGACTCATTAATAACAAACTTCAGACCAACACATCTCCAGTAACATCTCCCTGCCTGGTCTGTGTGACTTCATATATTTTTAGCAGAGAAAGTTCGTTGGATGGATTTTTCAGAAAAGCGTAAACATGATGTGATGTTCTTCTCTAAGCTTTACAAATGCACTTTGTAATGTAAAGAGTTAATCTACCAAATGTGAAAAATGTTGATTGCATTCCTGAATGGCTCAAACATTTTGTTTAGTTCAGATATTCAGTTTACTGTCACAGAGGAGGAAAGAAAGAAAAATGTGACAAAAGCAAAAAAAATATCCCCAGAAGCTGCTTTAGGTTCAGAGTTTGAAGTGTGGAGACCTGAGGTACCTTCATCATACTCACTCTGCATTGAAGCCGTTCACATGTAGGATCCTCATCTGCTTCACGATGGTGCTCTTCCCCGACTCTCCAGCTCCTGAAACAAACACAGAGAAGGAGATAGTGGTGCTTATTGACAACGTCACAAACGGGAGTGCAGACACAGAGCGAGGATTAAAACACCAGGAACGCACCAGTAAAACACCAGTAAAACACCAGGAACGCACCAGTAAAACACCACTAATGCACCAGGAACGCACCAGTGAAACACCAGGAACGCACCAGTAAAACACCAGTAAAACACCAGTAAAACACCACTAAGACACCAGGAACGCACCAGTAAAACACCAGTAAAACACCAGTAAAACACCAGTAAAACACCAGTAAAACACCAGGAACGCACCAGTGAAACACCAGTAAAACACCAGTAAAACACCACTAAGACACCAGGAACGCACCAGTAAAACACCAGTAACACACCAGTAAAACACCAGTAAAACACCAGGAACGCACCAGTGAAACACCAGTAACACACCAGTAAAACACCACTAAGACACCAGGAACGCACCAGTAAAACACCAGTAACGCACCAGTAAAACACCACTAAGACACCAGGAACGCACCAGTAAAACACCACTAAGACACCACTAATGCACCAGTAACGCACCAGTAAAACACCACTAACGCACCAGTAACGCACCAGTAAAACACCAGTAATGCACCAGTAAAACACCACTAACGCACCAGTAACGCACCACTAACGCACCAGTAAAACACCACTAACGCACCAGTAAAACACCAGTAAAACACCACTAAGACACCAGTAACGCACCACTAACGCACCAGTAAAACACCACTAACGCACCAGTAAAACACCACTAACGCACCAGTAACGCACCACTAACGCACCAGTAAAACACCACTAACGCACCAGTAAAACACCAGTAAAACACCACTAAGACACCAGTAACGCACCACTAACGCACCAGTAAAACACCACTAACGCACCAGTAAAACACCACTAACGCACCAGTAAAACACCACTAACGCACCAGTAAAACACCACTAAGACACCAGTAAAACACCAGTAAAACACCAGTAAAACACCAGGAACGCACCAGTGAAACACCAGTAAAACACCAGTAAAACACCACTAAGACACCAGGAACGCACCAGTAAAACACCAGTAACACACCAGTAAAACACCAGTAAAACACCAGGAACGCACCAGTGAAACACCAGTAACACACCAGTAAAACACCACTAAGACACCAGGAACGCACCAGTAAAACACCAGTAACGCACCAGTAAAACACCACTAAGACACCAGGAACGCACCAGTAAAACACCACTAAGACACCACTAATGCACCAGTAACGCACCAGTAAAACACCACTAACGCACCAGTAACGCACCAGTAAAACACCAGTAATGCACCAGTAAAACACCACTAACGCACCAGTAACGCACCACTAACGCACCAGTAAAACACCACTAACGCACCAGTAAAACACCAGTAAAACACCACTAAGACACCAGTAACGCACCACTAACGCACCAGTAAAACACCACTAACGCACCAGTAAAACACCACTAACGCACCAGTAACGCACCACTAACGCACCAGTAAAACACCACTAACGCACCAGTAAAACACCAGTAAAACACCACTAAGACACCAGTAACGCACCACTAACGCACCAGTAAAACACCACTAACGCACCAGTAAAACACCACTAACGCACCAGTAAAACACCACTAAGACACCAGTAAAACACCACTAACGCACCAGTAAAACACCACTAACGCACCAGTAACGCACCAGTAAAACACCACTAAGACACCAGTAAAACACCACTAAAGCAGGCAGCGTTTACACGGAGCACATGGGCAAGAATGGAAATAAACTGAAAAATGTGATCTTTAAAATATCTAAAATATGCAGTCATGATGGGGAACACCTGTAGGCATTCAGGTAAATGTTGTCCATGTTGATTTCAGCCTTTTGGAAATTTTTTCAAGATAAATAAAGAAAATTCAACTTCTATTTTCTCTTTTTTATAATTTATGCTGTTACAATTTTCTTAAATTGCACAAAAGACATTATTGAGTTGTCTCTCCTTCTAGTCATGGTTGTCCTGTTTCCATAGAGGTGCAGGACTTCAGAAAAATGAGCCGACTAATTGTGGAATTTGTTGATTTTTTTTCAGTTTATTCCATAAAAACTTCATTAAAGCATCTTGCTGTCAGAGTGTAAATGTTGCATCAGAGGACTGTCTATGGTTTGTGTGTGATTTATGTGTGTGTGCCAACAAGCGGAAGCTGTTAACATGTATGTTTGCCAGGCGGTTAGCTGCAGGTCTCTGGATGGACTAAGAATGAAACTCACAGCTCTGCAGTTTCTGCACGACGACATGAAGCAAATTAACATTCAGTGTTTAGAAGCTGCAGCTCCTCTGCTCTGCCTGATGTCTTTTCCTGTAGCACGTTTCAAACATCACATTATTTCTCCTCGTCTTTGTCTTAAGTTTAGCTTTAGAACTGAATCAAAAATGTAACCCTCCTGTTGTCCTCATTTATGGGCATCAAAAAAATATTGTTTCCTTGTCTGAAAAACAAACAAAAATTCAGCAAAAAAATCCCCAGTTTCTGAAAATTTGCAAAACCTTCAGGAAGAAAATTCCAATAATTCCTTAAAAGTTTCCCATAAAAGTTTCACTTTAAAAAAATCTCCCAAATTTGGCAAGAAAATTCTTGTAAATATTTTCAAAAAAATGTGTAAAAATATTCCTAAAAAATCCTAAAAATATCTAAAATGATTCTATATATATCAGTAAAACTTCTAATATTTTCTTAAGAACATTCAGAAAAAAATCAACCAAAATCCAGAGAAATCCACTGGATTTTGGTTGATTTTTATGTGAATGTTCTTAAGAAACATTTTTAACATTTCTTTTTTTCCACCAGAAAATGTTTAAAGATTTCCAAAAAATGTTGAAAATGTGGACATCAGAAGTTTCACTGTGAAAATATATTTCTTTCCACATTTTCAAACTTTAAAACGGGTCAATTTGACCCACAGGACGACACGAGGGTTAAAAAAAAAACCCTAATCAAAAGACGACATCAATAGCAGGCTGTTTAACTGACTAGACAGCTGAATCAGTCTGTATTGGGACATTTCATCAGCGTTTCCTCCCTACGAGGAGCTTTATCAGATAATCCATAGCAGAGTTTGGGACTTTGGGCCTTCTGGAGGCTCAGTGGATGAACCATGACCTCTCAGATCTGACTTCATGTCACGCCGTCAGCTGTCCTGTTTCTCCACACGTCTTTCTCCTGACGCTGCAAACATCTCAACATCTTCCACAACGACAGCGTGAGTCTAGCGCCGTTACAGGAACTTAATGGATAAACGTCACTGAACGTGTGAACAGTTTATCCTCCGTCGTACCAGTCCACAAAGTTTATGTAGGTTATTAAAGCTTCTTATTCACACATCGGGACTGTTATTTAGTTTGGTGTCGTTTGTCTCATTTTATGTCGTTTTGCGCCTCATTTTTGCCATTTTGTGTCTGATTTTTGTTGCCGTTTTGTCTGACTTTTGTGGTTTTGATCCTCCAGTAAATCCTCTCTGGTTCAGTTCCAGGTGACTAAATGTTGTGTTCCTTTGTCGACACTCTGTGATCTAGAAGTTGTAATGTGGAAATGAGAAACTGAGGATGAATACTGCTGAAACTGAATTTGTTTTTCTACAGAAATTTCAGGTTGTTCATGATGTTTTGTAAAAAGATAATTAATTAAATGTGAACATTTTCATAATGTACTTTTTTTGCACTAAAACACAGGAACCATCAGGAGTTGTGGTTATTTCTAGGTTATTATCCTGTGGTTTTACTGGTCCCTGGAGATCAGACTGGACTGGATGTGGAACCTGGACTAGGATGAGTTTGACTCTCCTGGTTTAGAGCTTCCAGTGTCCCTCCTACCCTCCAACAGATCACACATGGTGTCATGACTCCTCCTGAAACCACAAACCCGTTAAGGCTTTAATTAGATGATCCTGTTAATCCGATGAAACCGACTCTTTAATCCAGCGACAGGTTTTAATCGCAGGTTCCAGTTATGCTGAAACCTCGCTTTCAGTTTGGTTTCTGTTTCAACTACAAATAACACAAAGAGTCAATCATGTTTTGCCACTTTAACTGCACTAGTAAGTCTGAACTGCACAGCTTTCCAAAGAGAAAATGTAGAGCAGGGGTGTCAAACATGAGGCCCGTGGGCCAAAAGTGGTCCTCCAGAGGGTCCAATCCGGTCCTCAAAGTGTAAAAATTCCAGAGAAGACATTAACTGCAGATTGTAAATTAGTAAAACTAGAAATTTAAAATAATTTCTAGACCATGACAAGTTGTTCTGATCAGAAAGTAAAATACTAGATTGTTCATTGTTCTTTTGTGTCTCATTTTTGTAATATTTTGTCTGTTTTTGTTGTTTTTTTGATCTAATTTTTGTTGTTCGTCTCACGTTTTTTGTCGTTTTCTCATTTTTGTCATTTTGTGTTTCCTTTTTGTCTTGCTTGTTTTTTCATTTACTTTTGTCAGTTTGTGTTTTGCTTTATTTGCTGTTTTGTGCATCTTTTTTCACATTTTGTGTTTTTGTCTCACTTGCGTTGTCCATTTTTTGTTGCTTTGAGATTTTTTGTCTCTTTTTTGTTTTGTTTCATGTCGTTCGTCTCATTTTTATCATTTTGTGTCTCATTTTATCATATTTTGTTTTGTTTTGGTTGTTTATTTGTCTTTTTTTGTCTGACTTTGGTCGTTTTGATCATAAAACGCTGCATCTTTAAAAAAACAAAAACAACAAACAAGCAAAACATGCAGAAACATCTCAGCGTTTGACTCCAGCTCCTCTATAACTGAACGGGAGCTAACTTTAGTGCAGATATCTGTGTTTTGGTTTTCATGCGGGTCCTAAAGTCACCACAGCGGCGTGTCGCACAGAACGCAGCCTCCAGTGACGCTACATTAGTCAAATATTAGGATTCTTTCTCTCCTCTGCAGAGAACACAGCGGCTTCTTGGAAGTGATAAGCCTGTGAATGGACGTGGAAGGAGGGTACACTAGTTAGCCTCTCTTATTTGTCTTCTTATGTAACGCCAGAGACCCGGCCCACCTCCAGTCCACATGTTGAGTCCTACACATGTTCGATCTGACACTTTCTGTTGTGTCTGGAGCTCAACACCCACAAACTGGCATGAAATCACCAAAACTAGTGTTGGTTTAGCAAACTTCTGCAGGCCTCTGACTAGAAATGAGCTCCCGCTGTGCAGCCAGACACTAAAACAGCTGAAAAAGCAGCAAGAAATGAACAATAAATGATGATAAACCCCGTTCTGATTGCACTATAAAAAAAAAAATGCTGCTTTTATGCAAAAAGTACAGCAGCTGTGGTTGCCAGTCAAACATTTTCTACATTTACGGTAAACAAATGTATTGACATTGTTGATTTTAGGGTTAAAAACCAGCTTCATTCCATATTTTACTGAGAAAAAAGTTGCAACCTTTAAAAATGTGAAAATTTACATGAAAATACCACATAAAATAAAGTTTGTATAACTTATTGTAAATATTACAGCATTTTTCCATCATCAGCACAACAGTTAGTGGATTTAACTTTAAATATGTGGATTTTTAGCAGAAATAAATAATTATTAATGTCTGTTATTAACACAAAAGTCCATCAATCTGACCGCTACAAACTGTATTTTTACATGTAATAAATGCAGAAATGTTCCTTGTTCTGAATATTGCAGCATGTTCCATTAACAGTACAATAATATGAACATTTAGCTGGGAAAACTGGATTCTTTTTAGAGAATTAAATGCAAAAACTACAGTATTGTTCTACATATTATGGCATTTTTCCATTAAAAACTGAGCAGGAGCCGGGAAATGTATTTTTTCAAGAGAAAAACAATCTAAAAAACACACTTTTCTCTTGATTAAGATCCTGATCGAGATTAATTTCTCAAACTGTTTTCGAGTTGACAGATTTTACAGCTGAAATGAGAATAAAGTGTCAGGTGGCTGTTGATGACCTGAATGTTCACCTGCAGTGTGTTTGGGTTGATCAGTAAAAACAGTCCAGCAGCATTTCCAGCCTTATGCAATGAAAGTCACACCAGGTTTCCCAAAACAACATCCCAGAAGGTTACAGAGGGAGGAAGCAGAGTCCCAACCGAGGCCTAGAAACTGTGAAGCAGCAGGAAAAACACGGAATAACAGGACAAATCCACACACGTGAACCCCACTCACCCAGCAGTAGTAGTCTGTGCGTGGCTCTGTAGATCTGCTTGTCTTTCTGCAGCTGCTTCTCGATCTTCTTGTTCGCTTCTCTTTGTGCCTTCTCCTCATTTCTCTGGTCTTCGGTCTTACTGTTGCCCAAACAACCCATCTTCCCGCAAGAAAAAAGAAAAAAGGGGGTCCAGGGGAAGAGGAGGAGGAGGAGATGGAAGAAGTGGAGGAGGGTGGGGGGTTTGTAGAAAGGAAAATAAATAGTCTAGATCCCTCGTTTGAACCGCGGATTCGGCGACAATGTTGCGCACATTTACCCGCTCTGACGCGCCTGTCCTCCGGGGAAGAGTCCTCCAGCTGATCCGGAGTCCATAACGCGGGGTTTGAGTCTGATTTTGTCCTGTGCTGTCAGAGAAAAAGGGCAGGATTCTGCTGCTGACGACACGGAGGCCGCCTTCTGGATCCTGCTCGGGCTTTTCCTCCACTTTTTCTTTTCTTCGTCCTCTTTTCTCTCCCTCTCCGTGCGTGTCTTCTCCTCTGCCCCCCAACCTCCCCAACAGTTATAATCCACGAATTATGACACCAAACAGCGTGCTTTCACCTCACAGTAAGCAGCCCCTAATTTGCATCTCCAGAAGCCCGGGTCTCGCGTCTCACTGCTGCCCGCGACAAGGAGCCGAGCTCGGCGTGTCCGAGAAGCGCGCCCGGCTCGTTTCCACGTCGCCTCTCATGATAAAACACGTCCATAGGTGGACTCTTCTACCCCCGAATCGTTCCTCCAGCCTTCCCCCCTCCGACGGCTGAAGGGGAAACAATATTTACACCCCCTGAACGAGCTACATGTGTGATATCGTCGCTGCTTCCGTCGTCATCCGGATCCTTCTCATTCTGCGCGTCAGAGTCGAAGCCAGAAATCAGCTCCGGATCCTCCAGACCTGTCCCCCTTTCTGCCCTTTTCTTTATTTATGACGGCTGTTCCTTTGGCTGTTTTCTCCTCCAGAAAGGCCTCCTCTGTCTCCCCCTCTCTCCCCTCTCTGTGCTTTTGTTGCTCTAATGTGTTATCAGCCCCTCACATCACCGCCGAGCCTCCAAAACTGCGCACCGACACACTTTCCTCCTGTAAAATCCAGCCTCCGATCAATTCCTTTTCTCACACACGGAGAGAAAAATAATCTATGAAGAAAAAAAGAAAACGTGACCAAGATGTGGAAATCCCTCGAAATGTGTTTGTTGCAGGTGAAGCAGAAGAAGCAGCGTCCAGTGTTTGGAGCCTCCACGGCCTCTGCGCACCAGCGTTCATGGAGATTCCTGGTTATTGGTGAATATTCCTGCTGAATCCCAGGAGGTGAGCGGTGCTACAGGCTGGACTCTACATGTGCATTCACACTGAGCACAAAACAGGACGCGGGGCCGGTGTGGCAGCTCATTCCCACCGCGAAGGCCGCTCCCCTCCTGGCCGCTGGTCGAGGAAGGTGAAAGACAGGAATAACCGATTCTTGGAGGTTATTATTTTCTCTCTCTCCGAGAATAGTAGCCCACACTGGGGAGAGAGACGGCGCTGAAGAGAGACGGGGTGGGGCCACACGGCGCTCATTGAACCCTGGGAAGGAAGGAAGGAAGGAAGGAAGGAAGGAAGGACCGACGGAGGAGGAGAGGAGAGGAGAGGCCGCTGCGCCCCGTCACGTGGTCCGGGCCGCGGAGCTGCGTCAGCGGCGCGGCGCGGCGCGCGCGGCGCTGCGCACGAAACGGCGCCCGGTTCAAAGACACGCAGCGGAGAAAGAGCGGAAAAATGACTGGATAGCACTGAAATGTCAGCTATGATACAAAAATCCCTCAATTACAGATTGTCATGGACAAGTTCTGAGTCATTTTCAACAAGTTTTATGTCAGCTTGGATCTTTTCTCCTCATTTTGGATCATATTTGTGTCTTTGGGATCATTTTCGAGTCATTTAGGAGAAATTTCATGTCATTCTGGACTCATTTTCTGTGACTATGGATCATTTTAAGTCATTCTGGAGGGGTCAATATAGTTCCCTCGGGATTAATAAAGTATCTATCTATCTATCTATCTATCTATCTATCTATCTATCTATCTATCTATCTATCTATCTATCTATCTATCTATCTATAATCTATCTATCTATCTATCTATCTATCTATCTATCTATCTATCTATCTATCTATCTATCTATCTATCTATCTATCTATCTATCTATCTATCTATCTATCTATAATCTATCTATCTATCTATCTATAATCTATCTATCTATCTATCTATCTATCTATCTATCTATCTATCTATCTATCTATCTATCTATCTATCTATCTATCTATCTATCTATCTATCTATAATCTATCTATCTATCTATCTATCTATCTATCTATCTATCTATCTATCTATCTATCTATCTATCTATCTATCTATCTATCTATCGATCTATCGATCTATCGATCTATCTAATAACAATAATTATTTAGAAAATAATTTAAAAATTATTGGCTATTGCTAAAATGTCAACTATGATACAAAAAGTCCCGCATTTACATATTAACTTCATTGACTGAAAAACTGTCCAAAATTACTTGAAAATGATCCATAGTTACAGAAAATTAGTCCAGAATGACATGAAATTTGTTCTAAATGACTTGAAAATGATCTGAAAGATACAAAAATGATCCAAAATGATGACAAATGATCCAAGCTGACATAAAACTTGTTGAAAATGACGACTATGATACAAAAAGTCATGCAGTTATATATTGATCCATCTACAGGTGGAACAGACATCAGGTATCAGTGGAAGTTCTCTGTTACAACTTATTAGCAGCAAAATATAGTTTTATTATTGGCTTTATTAGTGATTACAATTATTATTAAACTATTTGCTAACTATGCTGATGATCAGCAAAGTTCAAATTCTGTGACTTTAGCTTCTTAAGTGTGAATATTTTTCGGTCTCTTTGGTAATAAATGCCATTAAACTGAATATCTTTGGATTGTGGATGAAACAAGACGACATTTTTCAACATTTTACAGAACAAACAACTGATCGATCAGTTGAGAAACTAATAAACAGATTGATCAACCATGAAAATACCCATTAGCTGTACTTTTACAGTGAACTGGTCACAGTGCTGGTGTGTAAATACGTCAGATCTCCATCCCTGCAGGTTCTGGGTTGGTGGTGAAGACCAGGACCGTCTGTCAGGAGGCAAAATAACACACAAACACGATCTGATTCCACTCCATCAGACTGAGGAGGAAGCAGCAGCACACGGAGGAGACTCATGTTGATACAGGAAGGATGCTCAGACTACAAAATAAGAGCCTGAAACCAGGACGAGCCAGTGAGCCTCTGCATGTTGGAAGAGTTGACACATTAACAGGCTTTAAGGGTTTATTGGAAAATGGGAGTAGTTCACTTCAGTCTGCTGCACAACGACAAGAATCAATAGTTTGTGAAACTAAAAGTGCATAAAACATCCAATCACAGGCCGTGCAATAAGATGCTTCTAAAGTTCATGACATTCATGTTATATTTTTGTCGTGGAGAAACACATTTGTTTGGTTATGGATGATACAAACTCCTAGTGTTCATCTCAAAATCCAATGATTGAAACAAAAAGACAACAAACAGAGGCAGCAGGCTGAGCTATTATTCTCTAAAAGAGACGTGTAATTACATATTCAGGCCACTATTAAACTGTTCATATAATTATCTTTAAAAATAGTCCTATTAATGAAATGTTTGCATGCAGCAGAACCTATAAGGAGCTGTTTTGGTCACAGAAATCAGTTAATTCCTGAAAAGTGTTTTTGAATATGAGATTAACAGTTACTTTCTAAATGCGAAATTACTAAATTTTAACATATTTTAAAATAAATTCTAAAAAAATCTGATTAGTTATTGATTAAATTGCTGATATTGGTTCTAATCTGCTGTACTGCTGTTAGTGATGTTGAACACTGGATGGCAGCAGTCTTCTAACTCTCATCTGCAGTTCAGCTTCATTTCTTTACTGCATATTTCTCATTCATTTCAGGATATACTAAAAGAATATTTGATTTAAAGCTCTTGTCTGAAATAATTTAACACATTTTCTTACTCAGAGGCAGATAAAGGTTATTCAATTGAGGCCCTATAAACCTACACAAATATACTATGAACTGTGCTCATCTTTGACCTGTTACAGTCTGTTATTGCTTTTACTGACCACCATATAAACCTTTCAGAGAGTTTTTGGGACGTTCTGTAGAAGCAACAGATAAGTGGACTAGTTTTCCAGCATCACTCTCAGACAGGAAGTTCCTGATTTTGACAGAACTGTTGAGGTGGAAGACAGCCTACAGACTTGTTTTCATGGTGTTGGAGGCCAAATCAATGCCATCCAGAATAACTACATGGTTACTTAGTGTGTTTGAGATGTTTAGAGGAAATGATGAAAAGCTAGTTGTGCCAAACAGAATAAATAATATGGTAGATGTGTCTGTGCTTCCTCATGCACACAAGCTGGGAACAAATAATTCTGATCCTAAAACTAAACCAAAGCTTTTATCGTAATCCTGTTTTCTTCATCACCTTTTTACCCTCTGACTCATAAATCTCTCAGCACAAACTTCCTCCTAGCCTTTTAAAGGACGTCCGCTCACATCTCTCCTGAACTGCTCTGTCATGAAACAGCAGCTGCCAACTCAGCACTCCCTCTCGTCATGTCAATTTAGACTCGCTGCTGACAAGTAATTGAGCTTTTTTTTTTTAAGCTCTCACTGAGTCAGAAGGTTTATATGGCTTTAAAGAAGGATCATCTACTGACAAATAAACACAACCGATTTATTTGACCTTAGTTAAAGGAGTTGGGACCATAAGACTGTACAGTCGTCTGGTTATTTGGGACGTTACAGTATCCTGAGCCTCATGTGGTCATGGTGGTTATTTGGTGCTTTGTTCACCCTCCTGTCGTCCTGCGGGTCACAATTCACAAGTTTTAAAGTTTGAAAATGTGGAGAAAAAAAAGTTTCACAGTGAAACTTCTGATGTCAGGCTGCACAGTGGCGTAGTGGTTAGCACTTTCGCCTTGCAGCGAGAAGATCCCTGGTTCGCGTCCCGGCTTTCCCGGGATCTTTCTGCATGGAGTTTGCATGTTCTCCCTGTGCATGCGTGGGTTTTCTCCAGGTACTCCGGCTTCCTCCCACAGTCCAAAAACATGCTGAGGTTAATTGATCATTCTAAATTGCCCGTAGGTGTGAATGTGAGAGTGATTGTTTGTCTGTATATGTAGCCCTGTACAGTACGGTTTATATAAGTTTCGGTTCATTTTGCTTCCCTTAACTTCCAGTAATGTGATGCATAAATGTGTTCAAACATCTGTCACTGCTAATTACATCCTAATAAAGTGATTTATTTACCTCTCACACCTCTAACATCCCTTCCACTCGTTCACACAAGCTGCTATTTCTGCAGGTTTTTTCTGCTCGTTTTTGTAATTCGATACGTAAAAACACTGAGATGGATTTTCCCAAAATCTCTCTCTTATATTTGGACCAAAGTTGATGTTATTGCGAGTCTGAGCCGCTGCATTGATCACTCCTCTGTAGTCACACCAGCTCTTTAATGGCCTCGCAGCCATTAATATTAGATACACTTCCCTTCACCCCTCAGTGCAAATATGATGAGCCAGCCTGACGGAAACAAACACAGAGCCGTGGGATCATCCCATACGACACAAAGAACAGAGTTTCAGTCGTAGTAGTTCCAGCAGGACAGCAGTTTCAGAATAAAGCATGAATGAAGATGGAGATTTCTGCAGAAATATATGAAGAAACACTCAAAAAATGACTTGATTGGTGCAATAAAGTGGCGTATAAAATGAAGCTGCTCCTCTTTTTTTTTGCATTTCTGTGATAGTGGAAGCAGTGAAGTAATGACAGCAGATATTCTCCTGAGTGAGATTAGCTTCAGTATGAGCATAGCAGCAGAGACGCTGGGTTACAGCCCATTATGTCCGGGAGGGAGAGAGAGGAGGAGGGTGGGACAGAGACACCAGCAAAGAGCAAATCATCATCCTCACTACACAACACGGAGTCCAGCTTTCTGTTTTCTCTGGACTCTCATCAGTCTGTGTCAGACTAAAAGTACATTTTGTGTGTTTTCGCTGCTGTGTCGGAGGATGTTTTGACCAGAGGCAGCAGATCTTTTCGCCTGAGAATGTGTGAGCAGGTTTCCCTCCACATTTGTATGACATTTGCGTGGATATTTAGTGGGTAAAAGTGTGTGAAGGAGACACACAGTGAAGGACATGGCAGGAGACCTGGTGGTTGGAATCCTCTATAACTTATCTCTACCTCTACTGCTGCTGCTGGGTGAGTTGGAGCCGCTTTAACCCTCCTGTTGTCTTCATTTACGGACACTAAAAAATATTGTTTCCTTGTCTGAAAAAAATCCAAAAATTCTGCAAAAAATTCCCCAAATTTCTGAAAATTTCCAAAACCTTCAGGAAGAAAACTCCAATAATTCCTTAAAAGTTTCCCTTAAAAGTTTTACTTCAAAAAAAAAAAAAAATCCCCCAAATTTGGCAAAAATTTTTTTATAAATATTTTCAAAAAATGAGTAAAAATCTTCCAAAAATCCTAAAAATATCTAAAGTGATTCCATATATATCAGTAAAACTTCTCATATTTTCTTTAAGAACATTCACATAAAAATCAACCAAATCCAGTTTGGTTGATTTTTATGTGAATGTTCTTTAGAAACATTTTTAACATTTCTTTTTTTCCACCAAAAAATGTGCAGATTTCCTAAAGAGGTTGAAAATGTGGACATCAGAAGTTTCACTGTGAAAATATATTTTTTCCCACATTTTTAAACTTTAAACTGGGTCAATTTTGACCCACAGGACGACACGAGGGTTAATTATTATATTTACATGAGTGTTGTTGATACAAATGACATTTTTGATCTTTGTCATGTGTGTAGCTGCAGATTTTATTATGTGAAATTTGGAGTAATTTCTAGGTAAATTATAATGAGCTGTTGTAAAGCTGCATCCACTCTAGAAGGAATATATTTAACGTCACAGTTTGCATCAGTCTTCTGATGAAATTATGTTCAACCAACAAAACAGATGAAGGCACAATTAAATAAAATGTAGTTCCCAGCGTTAACTGCTCAGGTGTGTTAAGATCGGACAGCACGTATTATATCCTATTTATTTTAGATGTTCTCTCTGGTTTTATTTCACTTTTAGCTGCCTGGTTCTTCTCTAATTTTTTTAATTCTCTGATTTTCTAACTTTAACCTCAACTTTGTTCTTTAATTTTTAAAACTGCATTCTTCCTTTCTTACGATTACTAATCTAGCTAATTATGCATTTTTTTTATTATCATTTTTACTATTTATTTTACCTGAATGCTCTGACTTGTCTCCTATATGTTGTTTCACTGTCTGTGTTGCATGTTTTAAAGCTCTTTGTGAAAGCTGTTTTTAAGGCTGCTATAGAAATAAAGTTATTATTATTATAAATATTTGATCTAAATCAGTGGATTTTACATATTTTTTAAAAATCTTGCAGCCATGCATTTAACTAAGTGGTAGGAATATGTTCCTTGAATTACTTTTTTAAATGTTGTGTTGACAAAACAAAAAACAAGAATTCAGTCTTAATGATTAATAAATGTTTTTATGAGGTTATTTTCTCTTTATAAACAAGAGGACAACCCTGTGTGAGAAGTCGTGTTCTGTCAGGCTGAGACAGATCATTTTTACTCATCTGAACATTCTTTTCTATAACTTCTTTGACTTTCGTGTAACTTTAACTCAACGCTTAACTTCTGTTTAATTTGCTCCCAAGATGCACTTTTTACTGCAGCAGGCGCAGATCCTTTGCTCGACATTGCATTTGGTATTAAGTTCTATGTTGCTTCTGGGACGTTTTTAAATAACTAAATACATAATTTACTTTATCTTAAGCTCCTTACAGGACGAACAATGTGAGGTTTTCTGCAGCTGAGTGTTGTTCCGTGTCACACAAAGTTTGTTAAGATTCTAATTGACATTTTTGGAGGTTTTAGAAGTTTGTTTTTTTTTTTTTTTTTAATTGACTGAATTATAAGGGAAAACTTACACTGTGAAAAACACGAAGTGCACTGACAATAAGGATACTATGGTGGTTGATTAAATTAAAAATAAATTCCTTGTCACAAACGACAAATGACTAGTTTAGGACCTGAGCAGTTTTTAATAACATTTCTTATTGTTAGACGTAGCGCTTGGCAATTTACATTCACAGTTCCTATTTATTACAAACATACAAAAACAACCTATTTTTTCTGAATTGACTGATTGAGTTTCTATCAAACACATTAATCACGTTTCTCTGTTTTCCAGCGTCTTTGTTCCGCTACAATGGCCTGTCGGTGGTGTATTTTGTGTTTCTGCTCATCCTGCCGCTGCTGCCCAACCCCAGTCTGGCCACCATGAAAGGTATTTAGGATTTATTTATCATGTCTTCGCCCTGATTCTGTTCCAAAGTGTGAAAGTCAGGATGTAAACTGGATGTACGTCTAAATTTGAGTTTTGTGAACTTTAAGATGGTCACATTAAAATCTGATTATTCCACCGTGAGGGAGTTATTCTGGAACAGAGACTAGAAGTGGTTTCCTGCATTATAGAAATGAAGAGCAAAAGCTTCCATCTTGGAGAGGACTGAAATAATAATTATTAATTTCAACGAATCTGCAATATAAAGGTAAACATGACTAGAAGTAGAGAGAACTCAGAAATGTCTTCTGAGCAGTGTCACAAAATTATAACAGCCTAAACACTAAAAAAGAGAAAATAAAAGTTGAATTTTCTTTATTTATGTCACAAAAGTTTTTTAAAAAGTCTGAAATCAACATGGACAACGTTTTTCCAAGTGCCTATAGGTGTGTCTACATACTTTAGATATTTAGCTCTCACATTTATCAATAAATTAGAAAAAAGAAAAAGCACAAATTTAATTACTTGATTGCTTAAGTAAAAAAAAAAAAAAAAACAAGAATCAAAATGTACAAAATCTTTCCAAATACTAGATACATAGATGTGTGGATGATTTATATTTTTAACACTATTGTCTCTACACCTGTATGGAAAACACTAATCTGTGTAGCGTTTAAAAGCTTAACATTAACTCTGCAACTTAGTATGAACCTCTATAGTAAAAACTAAACCAGGTGAAAGTCTTTGTCAGATTCTCTAAGCCTTAGAAATAACTTTTAGACCAGACTGATGTATTCCAATCACCTTTTTTCACCCATACAATCACTCATAGTATCCTGTGGGTGAGACCTTCCAGTCAGTTTCATTCTTCTGAAAATCATATTTTTGAGTGATGATTTGATTGAACAGGGTTGATAGTAGCAGGTCTGCAAGCAAATATCAACGTAATTTGGTGTTTTTTTATAACTCATATTTTATTCACAATTGGCATTAGATAATCTTTTACTTGAGTAAATATAATCATCAATAGTACTGTTTATACAGCTGGTACAGTGGAGCTTCACAAGAAGGTTCTGAGATTAAACTTTTTGGTTGACTGGAGTCTTTCTGTTTGGGGTTTTCATGATTCCCTGGTACCAGTGTTGGCTTTGGCTAGTTGGTGATTCTATATTGGACATACAGTCATGGAAAGATGATCAGACCACCCTTGTTTTCTTCACTTTCTTGTCCATTTTAATACCTGGTACCACTAAAAGTCCATATGTTTGGACAAATATAATGACAACAACAAAAACAGCTCATAAGAGTTTAATTTCAGAGCTGATATCAGACATTTTCCATGATTTTCTTGATAATAACCAAAATCTCTTCAGTTCTTCCATCAGTATCTATGGCATTGTTCTGATAGAAACAGCTTTTAGGATTCCATGTTTTCTTTTCTGTCTGTTTTAGTCCCATGATCCACACAGGAGTTAGTAGTGATTCATAACCATTGTTTCTGATGACTGCATCCATGCGTCTTGGATGTTCTCCACCAGCTTCTGACATTGTTCTGTTGTCACAGCAGCCCATTCCTGTTGCACTAATTCTAACTAACCTGCTTTGTTTTGGGGCTTGTGGTTCTCCATTTAGTGTTTGATGATTTTCCACAGGTTTTCAGTTGGATTTAGATCTGGTGATTGAGCAGCCAAGGCATGGTTCCAGTGTTCTGGTTCTCCATCCAGGCTTTAACTGACCTTGTCTTGTTGGAAAATCCAGTCACTGGAAGCAGGAAAGAGTTTCCCAGTTGATGGAAGAAGACTGTTTTCTAGAGTAGCCCCAAACTGAAGCTACCCCAGATGGTCCCTGATCCACCCCCATGTTTTACTGTAGGGGCAGACAGTCTGGTTTGTAGCTTCTCCAGACTTCCTCCTAACCAGTAAGTTGGCTGGAGTGGACATCAACTGAAAACTGGATTCATCCCTGAAGAGAACCTTAGTCCAATCATCTACAGTCCAATCCTTGTGATCCCAGCAAAGAGTAACCAGCTTTCCTCTGCCTTTCCTTGATGAAGGCTTCTTCCTGCCCTGTGGGACTTCAGACCAGCTTCAACAAGTCGGTTTCCAACTATCCTTGTCCAACAAGTCCCATTTTTCCACAGTGTCCACTCATTTTTAAGGTCCCTGGAGGTCTGAGGATGATTCCTGACAGGAAGGGATGAGTGACGGTCATCTGGTGGGTAGAAAGACGTTTCCTGACTAGCTAGCAGTTTGGTAGAACCATGTTGGGCTGTTTTTTCTTGGTGGAATGAACGGCTGTCTTGGAGATCTTCAGTTTTTTCACTACCTGTCTCTCACTCATGATGGCTGCCTTTGTGGCTTCACATAATTCTTTAGTTTTAGGCGTTATGTGAGAGCTGACAACTTCTGAGTTGTGCTACGGCTTGAATGTCAGCAGGAAACCACTCTAGACCTTTACATGTGCTGCTGATGACATGAAATGTCCTCTAATAGACCCTGGAATACAATGAAGCTGAAGCAGGTCAGATAGGACATAAAGTATGATGGAATCAGCTACATTTAAAGTCCTGTTCATTGTATTCTTCAGGTAATATACCTTTAGTGGAACCAGGTATTAAAATGAACAAGAATTTGAAGAAAACAAGGGTGGTCTAATATTTTTTCCATGACTGGACTGATTGGACGTAGAAGTGAGTGGTTGTGTGTCTCTTTTGTGTTGGCTCTGCAGTGGGATGGCGACTGGTTTAAGGTGTTGTCCACCACCAGAGTTAGCTGTGATTGGCTCCAGTATAAAGCAGAAATAGCGATGGTAGCCTTTGTTTTATTTTTTACTTTTTGAAGTTCTGTCACAGTTTTTCCCCCCAAAATAGAAGCAATCAGGAGGGAAAGTTGAATACTTTTTATGTGGACACAGACTCATGATAAACACTCCATATGGCACATTGTACTCCTCTTTTATTACTTCATAAAGACAGAAAAAACGTTAATATAAACTTTTAAACTGTCAAAATCTGATGTGCAAAAAGACAAACAGACAGCGGAGCTAAAGAAACGAGTATCTGGAGTTAGACAAAGAAATGTGCGTTTGGGCCTGTCTGTATCGATCAGGGCGTCCTGATGAATTAAAGTATCTGCACCCCTCCCCTCTAAGCACTTTGTAAAGGGGAAGCGGTCGGAATGGTCAGATCAATTATACATAGCCTGGTAATTACAGTGAGGAATTAAAAGATGTGATGTCAGCATTCTGACAGCGTCTCTCCTTCCCCCTTTCACCTCCATCTAAAAACCGTTTGGCTTTCAGTCTGTCTTTGAAAGCCTGGTGGATTCCCAGTTACCTTCATCCCTAATATGATCTCACTCTCCGTGGACTAAGTGGTGAAGCCTGAAGATATATTGTGTGTGCATCATGTATTTTTGTGCATATATCTCTACTGGAGAGTGTGTGTGTGTGATTATGTTAACTTCCATAGTGGGACACTGAGAGGTTTAAGTGAAACGATGCTTTTAGTAAAAATTGTGAACATCAACAACACATTTGCTGCCTCAGCTAATGTTGAGCCACGTCAGCGATTAATGCGCCGAGTCTCCAACCGTTGATTATCCTGGAGTCAAACTCCAGATGGAGATTAGAAAGAAACATACAGGAGCATCTGGAAAATCTAAACTAGTGCTTATACTGTCGTTCTAAAGTTTGAGGTCATCCAGACAGTTCCATGTTTTCCATGACTGTATTATCATTAATTTAATGTTATCTTCATTGAAAAAAAAGCTTTTCTTTCAAAAATACGGACATTTCTAAGTGACTCCAGGCTAGTGAATGGTAGCGTATGTCTAAGATGATAGAAATTTGTCTAAAACAACTTAAAAATTGTCCATAGGAACTTAAAACTCCTCTACGTTTCCTCAAAATGGTTTGAAATGACACCAAAAATACAAAATCTAATTGACCAAAACCTGTCAAGAATCAGTCAAAAAGTTTCCAAAATGAGCAAAACAACTTCAATCCTGTCCAGGTTTCCTCTAAAATGGCTAAAATGACTTGCTCAGAATGAGTCAGAATTGTCCTAAATGAGTCAGTATTTGTCCAAAATGACTCAAAACTGGTTCAGACTACCTTGAAACCAACCCAAACTGACTTTGAAATGGTCCACAATGGCTTCAGATTTGTCCACAACAACTCACTGTTTGTCTAAAATGATAATAACTTGTTTGAAACATCCCAAAAATGGCCCAAAAGAACTTAAAGCCTGTCCAGGTTGTCTGAAATGACTGCAATGTTGTCTTAAAGGATTCAGGACTTGTCCAAAATGACTAAAAGATGTCCAAACTGTCTCAAAAATGGTCTTAAATGGCTTCAAAATCATCCACAATGACTCATAATTTGTCCCAAATAACTCAAAACTTGTGTACATTGATTAAAAACTCAACCAAAATGACACAAAATGATCCAAACTCACTACAAAACAGGAAAAGCATGTCAAATCTGACTCTAAACTGGTCCAAAATACATGGAAACTTTTCCAAACTGAATCAAAAATTGTCCAAAATGCTTCACAACACACGATAGTTCAACAGTTTGGAGTCATCCAGATAATTCCATGTTTTCCATGAAAACTCCCACTTTTCTCCATGTGCTAACATAACTGCACAGGGTTTTCTAATCATCAATGAGCCTTTCAACACCATTATTAACACAATGTAGCATTAGAACACAGGAGTGATGGTTGCTGGAAATGTTCCTCTGTACCCCTATGGAGATATTCCATTAAAAATCAGCTGTTTCCAGCTACAATAGTCATTTACCACATTAACAATGTCTAGACCAGAGGTAGCCAACATGGTGCCTGCAGGCGCCTGGTTGCCAGCCGAGACCAACTGAGTTTCCCGTGACACCAATTTGAAAAATAGCAGTAGTCACCATGGTGTTCCTTCTAAAAAATTATAGTTGCTTTTCCTTTTGAATCAAAAACACAGACATTAATGCAGATTTGACATGACAATACTAACAAACTACAGACTGGTGGACTTTCAGCTGTTTAAGGTGAGTTTTGAAGGTTGCTAACATGGAAGATTGTTCCAGAATTTACTGTCCTTCACAGGAGGAGCATTGGTTCTACATGTAATTTGTTCTGAATGAATGTAACTTCTATTTCTTCTGTTTGCTGCTCTCTTCAGGTAAAACCGGACAGTTCCTGCGGTCCATCATCTACACCAGTGTGACCTTCCTGGCCCTGCAGTGCTTCATGCAGATCCCCTTCGCCTACATCCCTTCACACGGTAAAAACACACTCCAGACACGTCTAGAAATAAAACATCACCACTGCTGAGAGCAGACCTCACAGACGACTAGAAATACTTTTTAACTGTGAAATAAGGAAAGCACACGATGTAAGTTACAAGACGTGAGTGCTATCTATAAATCTAGAGCCTTTATCAGTTCTGTTTTTAGCTTGACGACCGTTTATCTGCTTTTAACAGCCAGCGGCGTCTGGGAGGACGTCCTCTACCACCTTGGCATCGTCAGGTATGGATATGACTTTGGTCATTTTGAGAGGCGTATAAATCAGCAGAACTTTTTTATAGAACACTCACATACAAATGAAATGCAACACAAAGTTCTTTACAGATAACAGAAATAAAAGTGCAATAAAACAATACAACAACCCCCCATTCCCATCCTAACATCATAAATACGTATAAATAATAAATAATCATAAATAAAAGGACTATTAAAGCACAGGGATTGATGAGCGGAGGAAACACCGCCCTATAGAACATGTGCAATGAGCAAACACCGGATAAAATTAACTAAAATAAGATAGATTATAAATTTAAAAAATAAATTAAAATATCTATTATTAGAATAGAGATAGATATAGAAGTCAAAAAATGATTAAAAACAGAATAACATGAAATGGATTAAAATATGCAAATAAGTGAATGATTACAGAAATCAAGGAATGCAAGAGTAATAATAAATAAAATCTATCAAACCATAAGCTGGACTAAAAAGCTATGTCTTGAGTTTCAGTCTTAATGCTTTAATATTAGTGCTGTCAAACGATTAAAATTGTTAATCAGATTAATCAAAGGGTTGCTGTGGATCAATCACGATTAAAAATCTGTCATTTTTAATCTGTAAGAATTGCTATTCATTATGCATTCGCAAACAGACTCAAGAAAGACTAGAATATATACACACACACACACACACACACACATACATACACACACACACATATATATATAAAAAAAATAATAATAATAATAATAAATATAAAAGTATATTAAATTAAACTATGAGAAAAACACCTTAAAAATGTTTTCTGCAATACAAATTTAAGATCAAGACACCACAAAGTGATTAATTATAGAAATTTAGCTTCAGGGATTTTGAGTCATTCTGCTATAGATGGGTTAATTGTGTTAAAATTTTGAATCAGATTAATCATGATGATGGATTAATCCACATTAATGTGTTCATTTTGACAGCTCCAATTTATATATTTCAAAACTTCATGTCCCTCTACTTTATGATATTGGTCACCATTTTCCAAATCCCAAAACCTTTTCTGACTGATTCCCTCTTTTCCATAGAGTCATTTAGTTCTGTTGTATCGGTTCAGTCTGAAATTCAGCTTATTGAAGGTTGAAACTTCAGATTAATTTGTATTATATTTTCATGGACTTCTAGCAGATCTGACATAATAATAATGTTCATGCTTCTCCAGATTCAGTGCTGTTGGCGCTGGGAACATTGTGCGTCTCCTGGTTCCAGATGTGGGCGTTGCCGTCTCTTCGACGTTCATACTGAGGCTGTGCAGAAAACTCCTCCGTCCAGCTCCTCAAGTCAGCCTCCATGAAAACGGAATCCCTCCCACTGACCCCGAGGTGAAAACACACACGTCCAGCACTAGTTTTAGTGAATAATACACAGCGATATCGGCCTGATTGTTTGGTGATTTTTGCAGGATGTGGAAACCTCTGACTCAGAATCAGAGGGCGGAAGCGACACTGAAGGTTCGTCATTTGACAGCTCAGATGAGACCATGGTGCCGGTTCAGACGGGACCACCACAGTTCGTCCAGAAGCTCATCGTGTTTGCAGCCGGACTGAAGCTGCTGCTGTCGGCGATCATGAACACAGCAGGGAAAGTGGTGGTGACTCTGCTGCTGGGGCTGGCAGGTACAAAACACCACCAGGTCAATAGATAACTGTGTGGGACTTTTTGCATCATTGCTGACATTTTTGCTGTTTTCAGCCCTAAAATCAACCTGGCCGCCTATAACCAAACACCACATGGCATTTTAGAGAAAGATTATTCTAAATATTATATGTACAATCGAGTAAAACTGAAATCAAAAGTTATTTCTAAAGATACTGACTACTTTATATTAAATAACTCGAAAGCCTTGGAGTCTGGCCAGTCTTTTCTTCAGGAGGAAATGACATCATGTGGAGCAGGTCATGTGATCTGGAATTAACACACTTCTTGGAGAGGTGTTTTTGTAATGGGGAACTTAGAGAAAAGTGATTTCTTGGACACATTTTGTGTAATAAAATAACACAAATGACCACAGAAAAACACAAAATGACTCAATGAGACACAAAATTATCATAAAAAGAGACAAAACGACCACAAACAGACTGATAATGACCAAAAATGACCACAGAGAGACACAAACTGACCTAAAATGCCCACAGTCAGTCTGAAAATGACCAAAAAACAAAACAAATTGACCACAAAAAGACACAAAATGACGAGAGACACACAAAATAACTACTATGACCACAAAAACACCTAACATTATCACATGGCCACAAAATGCCCACAAAATGCAAATAAAATTCTGAAAATACTGCCCTTTATCTGAAATTTAGACAGAAAAAGGAAGTGACCCTTCTTCATTGTTCCATTTGCATTGTGTAAAGTACCAGTTCCACTCCCAACAAAACAGAGCCCTAGAGCATAATACCGCCACCGCCATGCTTGACAGTAGGTTTGATGTTCCCGAGGTTAAGATTTAAAAACAAATATATCATCGTAATCAAGAACAGCTAGAAGTAAAATAGGATGAAATGAGTCAAACTTTAGATTGTTCTGCTGGGTATTCCAGGTTAAAGGTCCATGGTGAGTAAAAGAGGATTTTCTGAGCTCAGTAAAAACCATCTGCAGCATCATCCATCATCCATCTGAGTGTGTTTGATAAGAGCCCACATTATAAGTAATGATGTAATGCAAGGGGGTAAAAAACCAGTGAGAGCCTTATAAATAAATCAAACCAGTGTGTAGCAGGAAGTGAGGCCCACCCTGCCTTAACAGGCAGCTCACAATGATGAGTATTGTAACTGTTACAGGTCTTAATGCAGAGAAATAAACAGTGCCCAAGGGCTTAAGAGTTTAAAATATCACCTTAATGCAGTACTTCAGGAAAGTTATTTCAATAAGTGCTTCTTTACAATGAGCTGTAAAAGAAGCTTATGGTTGTAATTTAGCCACTTTCTCATTGATCCAAGTTCTCAGATATTTGTCCTTTGTGACTTTCATCTGCATTAAAAACTATTTTCTGCAGATTTACTTTAACTTGTCACTGCTGAATGTATAGTATCAACACTGAAGTCCAAAACTGCATCATCTGCATAGAGACGTACATTACAACCAGATACAGAGGCGACAATGTTGTCTGAATAACACAGGACCCAGGATTGGACCCTGTGGGACACCATTTGCACCTTTCACATATTCTTACCTAACATTTCTTTAACTTTTCATTTAAATCAACACAGAAAAGTCCTTTTAAAAGCAAGACATAACTGAATCCTATTCTACTGGAAATTCTAGGATCTTTGATAACTTTGAGATCGATCTGTAATTGTTAAGTTTGGACTCACTTGTCATGCTGTGTATATTTGTCCAGGTATCACGCTGCCCTCCCTCACCTCTGGAGTGTATTTCGGGGCGTTTCTCGGTTTGGTCTGGTGGTGGGTGTTCAGTCGCTCCATCACTATGCTGATCTTCAGCTCCCTGTGTGTGATGATGGCCATCTTCAGTGGAGGACACCTGCTGGCTCTGTACCTCTACCAGCTGCCCCTGTCCCAGCAGCTCATACCGCCAGACGACGTCTACGCCAGGTAGAAGAAAACACAGGATTAGACTGATGCAAGCTAAGCTAAGCTAGCCAAAGATAAGAAACTTTATTGATCCATGTCTGGGGGAAGTCCCATGTTACAGCAATGTGATGCCAAGTGCGGTGCATTTCCAGCTGTGATCCGGTGTGTTTACCTGGAGAGGGTGCAGCTCATTTGCATAAAGTAGACTGACTTCTACTTTATGCAAATTTGATGCAGCATGCGAGATTCCACACATCGTGAAACTGTTCTCAAACTTCTAAACTAGCCGTCGGTGACCTAAAACCAGGACAGATTCAGCTGCTGCACAGATTATTTCTCACCTCAAATGCTTTTAGAAACGCTTTCCCTGAAGTGTTTTTGAAATAAAAGGGAAAATTTGCGGCCGAGCCGCTGCGTTTATCATCCGCCAGACCGTCCAGCTTAAAGCTCGGTCATGTGACCACGTAGCGGCCTGCTGTTGGTCAGCGCTGTCATGTGACCATGTTGTGGTCCGCTGGTTACCGCCCGCCGTCCGTGCAGTTTTCAGATGCGGTGCGTTGCCGTGCGGAAAAACCGCATCTAGGACACGCACTTCAGGAAAAGACTACAAGCGGAAGTGACGTGCCATCACCTACAATACAGAAAAGGGGAACGAAACTCTCTAGCGGGCCGGCGGAGAAAATACACTGAAGTGCAAGTAACTATCCAAACCAAGCAGAATAACACTGCTAACAAGAGCTAACCAAACAGTGTACGCTATACGACCTACGGAGAATAGAGAAACCAACATATACTGCAAAACTATCCATCCATCCAGCTGTACATCGCTTAATCCTCATCTGGGTGATGGGGGGCTGGAGTCTGTCCCAGCTGACTGAGGGTGAAGGTTCACCTGGACAGGTAACAGTCTGTCACAGGACAACACATTGAGACGAACAATCACACTCACATTCACACCTACAGACAATTTAGAATCACCAGTTAACCTCAGCATGTTTCTGGACTGTGAGAGAACCTGGAGAAAACCCACACATGTCCAGGAGAACATGGAGACTCCATGCAGGAAGATGCCAGGAAGGCCGGGACACGGACAGGGATCATCTAGCTGTGAGGTGACAGAGCTAACCACTGATCCACTGTGCAGCCACTACAAAGCTATCAATACAAAATACAACAACCAGCCTGGCTCAGGAATTGGGAACTAAGCTGATGGGGAACCGAGTGGGGAACTGGGGAGTCTTCAGTGGGTGGCAGAGGCAGATGGTGGAGTGGTGTCTGGGAATGGCAGGAGACGGCGTGATGACGGCCAGAACCAGATGTGGGGGTGAATGGTCCGGAGACGGGGCTGTCGGCGTGGCAACGGACGGCTGAGGCTGGAGGTGGATGGATCCAGAGAATGATAGCAGCACAGAGCAAGAATTAGCAGAGGCAAAAAACACAGAGCTAAACTGAAGACTAACGGTTGCTTATTCACAGTCCAGCTCAAGTCGAGTGGTGGATGAGGTCTGCTCCAGGGAGTAGATGATTGTCCTGCTCCCACCTGCTCACTCCAGGTCAGCTGACTGCAGATGTTGAACACCTGTCGCCTCCTGCTCAGCTGCACCTGTTGATTACTGAGGAAGGGAGGAGGAGAGTACTGCCATTACCTGATACTGGATTTACATTCAGTTACATAAACTCCCACTGAATCAGTCACATGTTGAAATAATCCCTTAGGACAGGTGTGGAACAGAAAAAATGCCTTAATATTATTAATATTTTCTTAGTAATATTTTTCATTCGTAATAGAAGTTTATTTCTTCATTCAGTAATACTTGCATTCTTACTTTTGTCTTCTGGATTTATAGAATCTGTTGTTTTTATGTCCTTTCTACACTTTTTACTATCCTCTCTCACCCTCTCTACTTATATTCTTCCTGTTCATCTTCGACCTCCACCTCTTCCAGGTTGTTTGGAATGACCGGAGTGATCAGAACCAGCTCTTCGTATCCTCACTCTCTGGGTCTGCATCCTCACGTCAGATGGCCGGACTTCATCAACCCTCTGGTTCTTCTGCTGCTTTATTACACGCTGGTGGCTCTGCTGCACAAATGGGTCCACATCACCGAGGAGGTCAGTGTTTATTCTCAAAAGCAGAACATTTAAATATCGTTACACTCAGTGGTCTAAGAAATGTCGAGATCCACAGCAACAGTAAAATACTTCAAGTTCTGGAGAGAAAAAGCCACTATTAAGCATCAGCTGCAAAATATAGCTAAAGTATTAAAGTAAAAGTGCTGGTTTGATCCCTGTGATTGATATAAAATGATAAATGACATCATTAGATTATTAATCCTGAAGCTTCAGGGTGTCAGCAGCGTGTTCCTGTTGTAGCTGCTGCAGGTGGAGCCAGTTTTAACTCATTTCTACACAGTTTAGTAGATAAATCTAAAAGGATTGTTATGAAGTTAATGGAAGAAAGGAGAATAAAAAGTTCTGATTCATAAATCTGTTTTCAATGTTGACTTTTTAAAAAAAATTATTTTGGATTTTTGGTGCCATGTTAGATCATTTTAAAATATTCTGAATGAAACCACAAGAGAAGTTTAGAGGTAAAAATCAGTATTTAGTAGTCACTGCTTTTTGTCAGGAGTCAAAATTCAAAAAGAAATCCCTGGATTATTCTCTACCAGTGGGTTTTTATGTTATCCATTGGGTAAATTCTTTATCCTAAAAGTAATTAAAACTGTAAGACAAATGCAGTGGAACAGAAAATACAACATTTCCTTCTGATATGTAGTAGAGTGGATGTATAAAGTAGCATAAAATGGAAATACTCAAAGTACAAGTGCAGTACTTGAGTAAATGTACTTTTAACTTTAACAACAACTATAACTCACTTTTCATATATTACTACAAGTGTTGCTGTGGCTTGCGTAAATATTTCTGCAACTAGTACACAAAGTTCTGTATTTTTATTACCAGGGAGAGGAGGCCAATTTCCACAACTTACTATTTTCCACTTATTTCTACCAGTAAAAAAAAAAAAGTACAAGTTCTACTACTACAGCACCTGTTACTCCTCTGTACTTCACACAGATGCTGTTAATTCATGCTTTAATGAGTCGTTTTGCTTCTCAGAATGATGCAGAGGATGAGGAGTGTGAGAGTCCAGTAGAAAGTCCAGAAGTTCCTCCGAGTTTCTCCAGAGTCATTTACATCTCAGGAGATAAGCAAGAGGTAACCAACAAACACGGATACTTACATTCTTAATTATCATCTTTAGTCCACGTAAATATTTATTTACTGGTTATGATCTTATGTTTACTGATGATTGCTCTGGATAAAATTAAATTCCTTGACTTCACAGTTTTCCTGCTGTTTCGCTGCAATTCTCCTTTAATCAATCAGGATTTTCTCTTATGTCAGCTTCTAAGCAGCACAGATGAAGAAACCTATCTCCCTGACGAGGTGAGCAATACGATTTTTATTATAGGCTCTTAATAAGGTGAGACACGCTAACATTTCATGTTTTTTCCCCTTATCTCAGATCTAAACTTGCAGTCTAATGTTCTCTCCTTCTTCAGCCAATGATCCTGATGACTGCAGCTTCCTGGCAAGACGTCCACAGCAGCAACCTCGGAAGTCTGTTAGGAGGAGCCGGCTACACAAACTGTTACTCTCCACCACATTATGAAGGCAAAAACTCGCCGTCCAACGGTAATTACACACAACTCTCTAAACACAGCGTACAATAGAAGGGAGTACACGCATGTGCGGTATCATTTAAATGTCAAATGATTAAAAAAATTTATTATTTTTGTACTTTGTGTTTCCACCTTTACATTTGTAAACAAATTCAATCCTTCTCAGCATAGAGGATACCAGTGTTGCACAGATTTTTGGTGAGATGATTTGCAGTTTGTGAAATTTTTTCATCAATTCTTTGCTGGAGTTGTTGTGTATCTCTTCGTCTCTCTTTAAAATACCCCACAGTTGTTCTGTTGTATCCAATCACATCCTTGGTCAGGTCACAGTGTTCATCTTGGAATCTGCAGAGTGGGAGTCATCTTGTTAGCCAGTATTTTTTTTATATATCCACAGGCTTTCTTAGTGTGCTTCACTGTCAGGACTGTGCATTTACTGCTTATGGCTTCAAGTAAGAAAATATTAGCTAAAAGTAACAAATAGTTGGCTAAAAGTATGAACATATTAACTAAAAATAACAAAATATCAGCTAAAAGTAGCAAAATATCAGCTAAAAGTAGCAAAATATCAGCTAAAAGTAACAAAATATCAGCTAAAGGTAACAAAATATCAGCTAAAAGTAACAAAATATCAGCTAAAAGTAGCAAAATATCAGCTAAAAGTAACAAAATATCAGCTAAAAGTAACAAAATATCAGCTAAAGGTAACAAATCATTGGCTAAACGTACACTAGCTAAAAATATCAACTAATTAGCTAAATGTAACAAAAAAATGGCTAAAAGTAATAATTAGTAGTTGGTTTAAGGTAATACATATCTCACTAAAAAAATAATTAAAGTAGGAAGTACCTCAAAAATAATTAATTATTGGCTGAAAGTGATAAATAGTTGGGTGAGAGTAATAAGTAGTAGCTTAAGGTAATAAATAGATAAAAAATAACAAAAGTTGGGTAGAAGTAAAAAAAATTTCTCAAAAGAGGAAATACAACTTAAAAATATCAGAATTATTGAGAGTTGATGCAGTTTTAAATAATCTGACTTTTAATTGATGTTGCAAACTTGTCATACAACGTATGCGACCCCAGAAACTACAAATATATGAGCCATGTGTTAGTCTTCCATTAGGAAGCAGCTGGAATATCAGGCGTTGTTGAGATGCACATGGTTCATGTAACCGGCATTTCCAGCATCATTTATTTAATTCTGTACTAAACTGTTCATTGCTTCTTTTACTTTGTGTCCAGAGACAGAAAGCGAGAGAGAAATGGAGGAGAAGAGCGAGGAGGTTCCTCAGAGTCAGACCGAGTCGTTGCCTCCTCCGTCAGGTCCGAGTGGTTTGGTCGTGTTTGGAAGGCTGGTGCAGAAACACAGCTACGTCAGCGCCCTGATCATCATGATGGTGAAGTGGAAATACTAATACATTTATCTGATTTTATATAGCAAACAATCTTTTAGTAACCATTACTAGTGCCGTCATTGTGGTCAACAGAAGTGGTGTAGGTGCAGCATAGATTATAGTAGTGTGGATTATTGTGGTAGAGAGGAATTTTAGGCTCATCCAACGAAGTTTTAACCGGCAACTAAGGAGAACTACCATTTCCAAACTGATAGGAACTGATAATACAAGTAGTAATTTGTTTTTTAAGCAGATTTGTTAATTGTAGTTTAATTTATTCATGCATAAAGGACATTTTTATTTATCAAATGGTCAGAAATAACAGCAAAGTGCACAGATTTCTGTCAAATATGGTTCAAGAATAATTGGTTTTCCTGTAAGTGGGCTGATTTTCCTTACTTTCCTGCTTAGTCATAAAAAAAGGCCCAATCTGAGGCAGGAAAGACTGAGTGTTAGTAATACGATGAGACGTATTCAGATGATAGTCAGAGCATTGCAGGAGAATAAAACCAAGACGCAAAATGAAAAAATGAGACACAAAACGACAAAAACAAGACACAAAACGACAAACACAAGACACAAAATGACAAAAACAAGACAAAACAACCAAAACAAGACACAAACTGACTAAAACGTGTGTTTATATAGATCTGGAGCATCACCTACAACAACTGGCTGACCTTTGCGCTGCTCGTCTGGTCCTGCATCATCTGGATGATGAGGGACCGCCGGCGCTACGCCATGATGTCGGCCCCTTTCCTCGCCATCTACGGCACCGTCCTGGTGGTTCTGGGCTTCCTGAGTGGCCTGCGACTGAGCCGGGCCGAGCTCTACCCGGGTTTACCTCCTGCCGTGATCGTAGACTTCGACCTGAACAGTTACCACCCGGCTCCCTGCGTCCACCTGGGGGCGAAGGTGAGGCAGGGAGAGGATTCAAATCAGAAACACTTGATTGATCCCTAAGAGGAAACTGCTTATTTCAGTTGCTCCCATTCAAGCCTTAGAAATTTAAGCTGTAGAAAATATGGAAGATAAACATGACTACAGAAATATGTTAAGTAACAAATACTTGGCTATAAGTATCACACTATCAGCCTAAAGTAACAAAATATCAGCTAAAAGTAACAAAATATCAGCTAAAAGTAACAAAATATTAGCTTAAAGTAACAAAATATCAGCTAAAAGTAACAAAATATTAGCTTAAAGTAACAAAATATCAGCTTAAAGTAACAAATAGTTGGTGAAAAGTATCAAAATATTAGCTAAATGTAGCAAAATTAGGGGTGGTGAAAAACTCGATCATCGATTAATCGCGATTATTAAATGGCCGATTATGAATCGATTTTAAATTTCAAAAAAATCGATTATTACATTTTTCAAATTGTAATCCAAAGGCGAGTCCTCCTGTTACTGGCTGTCATATATGATTTAACCACAAGGTGGAGCGCTATTAACTGTCTGTCATAACAAGACACGTGTAACTGAGCCAGCGAGCAAGTGTGTCGGCGCTAACCGGATGCTAACTGAGGTGAGCGAGGTGCGACGCCTGAAAAATGAAAACAGAAAACACAACATCCGACAACTAACTAACCCACCCAGCTCCATCTGGGTTTAAAGCAAGCGTGTGGGTACATTTTGGTTTTCATGGTAAGTCCTCACAAGACATCGACAGAGCCTACGTTGTCTGCAAGCTTCGCCACACTAAGCTAAAGTACTGCGGCAATACTAGCAACATGAGAGCTCACATGTCGCACTTCCATCCAGGGGAGGCAGCCAGGACTGAGAACGAGCTTCCGAAGCCTGTCATCCCACCAAACCAGGTGGCTAAGCTCGCAGAGCGAGCTAAGAAAATCACAAAGTGTACATCCTACTTCGTCGCGAAGGATATGAGACCATACAGCGTGGTGGAAAACACGGGCTTCCGCTATTTAGTCCACAATCTGGAGCCAAGATACGTTATTCCGTCCCGGAGCTTTTTCACGCATAAATCGATCCCAAATCTTTACAAGGAGACAAAGTTTTCCGTGCAAGAGTCCATCAAGTCTGCTCACAGGGTGGCAATAACTTGTGATGCCTGGACATCCAGAGCTACGATCTCATACGTGACCATCACGGCTCACCATGCCGGCAGTGAATGGAAGCTCCTTTCCTACGTGCTTCAGACCACAGCTATGGATGACAGCCACACAGGGGCGAATATGTGCGAGTTTCTTAGAACAGTAGCAGCCGAGTGGGGAATAGAGAAGCACGACCTGGTTCTCGTCACCGAAAATGCCGCTATCGTGAGCCTGGCTGCTGAGCTTGGTAACTTTGTTCATGTCCGATGCTCACACCCTCAACCTGCCAACGAGCACTGAAGCTGCCCACTGCAGGCCAAGGTCCAAGGTATTACACGCTGATCTGTGACCACAGAAAGGTCCAAAGCATCTGCATCTTTGTTATATGGAGAGTAAAATGAATAAATAGATAGAATTTGGACATTTATTCACAAGTGTGGGTATTTTTTAACAGTGAAAGACTACATTTAAAACAAAGTAAAGCAAAAATTAATTTGGATATTACAATTACACTACAATACTGAAGGTGCTGTGAGGTGTTACTCAAAAGAGAAGTCAAATAATTCAGCAACTGACTGACGTTAAATTGAAGATCAATAATCGGCAATAATCAAAAATCGAATCGATAATCGGCAATAATCGAAAATCGGTTGGTAATCGAATCGGGACTTCAATAATCGTAATCGAATCGGGAAATTGGGCCAATTCACCACCTCTAAACAAAATATTAACTTAAAGTGAAAATATTAGCTAAAAGTAACAAAATATTAGCTAAAAGTAGCAAATAGATGGTTGAAAGTAACAAATTATCAATCAGACGAATCTCTGTCAAATATTTAATATATACAAGGAAAATTGTAATTTTCTCTGTATTTGCTACACAAATCTTTATGAAAGTCTGAATTTAAAATGGTAATGTGCCCAACATGCTGTATTTTGTTCACTGCAGGTTTTCTACAGCTTCAGTTTCTGGCTGATGTTTCGTCAGCAGCTGAAGGAGCGACAGGAGGAGCAGAGCTTGAAGGCCGAATCTCTGGATGATGTCAAAGTTGTGCCACGTAATTTATTTTTTGGATTCCCTCTCTAAAGACCATGGCTTTCTTATTGTAAAATACAACATGAAGTTTGGAGCAATGCTGTGTGAATGAATGACGACGTTCTCCCGCTGTTTCGACTTTCGTTGTCCTGTCTTTCCTCACCTTTTTACCTCCGTATCAGCTGAGGAGAGTCCGCCGTCTCCTCTGGTTGCGATGCTGATCTCGGGTGTGAAGGGGACGCTGGTGAAATACTGGATCCTCTTCTGCTGCTCCATGTTCTTTGTGGTCAGCTTCTCTGGAAAGGTAATGACAAACTCAGATATATGCATTTAATGAGCCAGATGTGACCAAATCAAACAAAGAAACTGTTATTTAGAATGTTTGTGTTCATATACTTAAGATTTCAGTACTGTTGTGTTAATACATCGCATCTTTTGATGGATACTTGGAAAATTTATTTTAAAAAGGTAAAAGGTTAAGAAAAATACATATGCAGTATCAAAACTGATTTTTTGCATGTCAAACCCATAAAATTTATTAGTCCTTGAATCTGAATTTGTTTACACTGATTGTATGTTTTATTCCCTCAGGTGGTCGTCTACAAAATCCTCTACATCGTCCTCTTCCTCTTCTGTGTTGTTCTCTACCAGGTCAGTAATTACTGACTAACTTTTACTCTGTCCTACGGAGTAAACTGATGCAAAACTTTAGTTACAGCGTCTCTAATGCAGCAGCAGAAGTGGAAGAAGTACTGAAGCTCAGTAATTAAGTAAAAGTACAGAAAAAGCACAGATAAACATGACTACAGAAATATGTTAAGTAGCAAATAGTTGACTAAAGGTATCAAAATATTAGCATGAAAGTAGCAAATCATTGGCTAAAAGTAACAAAATATAGCTAAAACTGTTATGGTTTCAAAAGGCAGAGGAAATGGAGCACAAAGGTATAAAAGAAAGGCTTTTATTTTACAGAAACCAAGATACAAGAAAACCAGAACTACAAAAAGGTTGCCAGAAAACTTGAACTGGAAATAAACCAGGATCTGAGATTACCAAAGGCCCTAGACTATGAGCCGCCCTAGTGGTTGGGAGGGTAACTACACTATAACTAGTAGACCAGAAAACAAAACCCGCAGAAGGGAACGTCTAAGGCAGGCTAGAACTAAGACGAGAACAGTCAAGAAATACAAACCTGAAGATATTTTGGCAGAACAGTGACACTAAGCACTCAGAAAAATACTCAGAAGAATCAAAGATTCACTAAGACAAGACTATACTAAATACTAACCTGAGAAATACTCTAACAAGATCCTAGAATACTAAGAATACCACAGTAGACTAGAACTATACTAGGAAACCTGAGTAATAAACAAATTACACTAGAAACAGGTTACAGTCTGGACTTGCAGGAGACTGAGACTTAGCTGAGCCAAACAAATGCAGCAGAGGATGTTGCATCCAGGTTCCACCTGGTTGTGCTCAGCTCCTGCTGATTACTGATGAGATGCACCTGGAGGGAATGCAGAGATCTACCTGCAGCCCACAGCAGCAAGCAGGACAAAAAGTAACAAATAGTTGGCTAAAAGTAACAAAAAATTAGCTTAAAATAAAACAATGTTAGCTAAAAGTAATAAATTATCAGCTAAAAGTAACGAAATATCAGCTAAAAGTAACAAAATATCAGCTTAAAGCAGCAAATTATCAGCTAAAAGTAACAAAATATCAGCTAAAAGTAACAAAATATCAGCTTAAAGCAACAAATTATCAGCTAAAAGTAACAAAATATTAGCTTCACTGTGCAGCAGTAACGTATCAGACACTCTACATCTCGCATAGTGATTCTCTTCCTCCTTGGTAAGAAAATATCCTCTTTTGTTTATTCTCTGATTATTTAGTGTACATAAAGTGGATGGAAGGTGGAAAGTGATTTTGAAGTTTCATGGGCCCATAAGTGGAAAGGAAATGTTTTTATCTGTTGTTGCATAACCACAAAGCTGCTGTAATTCCAGGTTCATCTTACACTGTGATGCTAATGATCATCAGCTGATGTTTGTGCAGAAAGCGGTGCAGCTCTTCTATGATCTCTGGACAAACAAACACACCAGAACCGCTCATCCTGCCGATTTTTCAGTTAAAAGTATCGATTATGACTATCAAGCACATAAACGGACGTTTTTTGCTGCCGTTTTCCCGGTTTTTCTTCTCCGTATTATGTTTCTGCTGACCTTTCAGAAGGTGGGAGGCACTTACAGGAAGCCCTAATGGCTGCAGAGATCACACAACACAACATTGTTTGAGTATTTGGGCAACATCAGCAGCACCGTGGGCGTTTACATACGACACAGGAGGAGTACAATATGATCATTAATGATGGAGAAGATGGGATTTAGGTGCTGGTTTAGGAGAAACAGAACATCGCGCTCAAACTGTAATGTAAAAACAATGGACATTTTATAACAACTTAATGTTAGTGAACAGAATTTTCCTGTTTTGTTAACCCTCCTGTTGTCCTTATTTATGGCCACCAAAAAATAGTTTCCCTTTCTGAAAAAATCTAAAAATTCTGCAAAAAAATCCCCAAATTTCTGAAAATTTGCAAAACCTTCAGGAAGAAAATTCCAATAATTCCTTAAAGGTTCATCTTAAAAGTTTTATTTAAAAAAAATAAATAAATAAAAATCCCCCAAATTTGGCAAGAAAATTCTTGTAAATATTTTCAAAACATGAGTACAAATCTTCCAAAAAAATCCTAAAAATATCTAAAGTGATTCCATATATATCAGTAAAACTTCTAATATTTTCTTTAAGAACATTCACATGAAAATCAACCAAAATCCAGTGAAATTCGCAGTCAAAATAAAAGGATGATAGGGAACAATAAAAGGACAGTTTCACAATAAAAGGTCAAAAAGTCACAATAAAAGAGCAAAAAGTCACAATAAAAGGACAGTAGGTCACAATACAAGGAGAATTTCACAATAAAAGCACATTGCAAAAACTACACAAAGAAGTTAAAGGTCAGTGGTCACCAGACTGGTTCACTTTGAACCAGTCTTGGTTTATCTCAGACTTTTTTTTTTCTTTTTTAAACATACTTTTTTTCCAGTGTGTATTTTCCAGTGTTTTATCTCCTTAGAAAAGGCCAAAGTAAACAGCTGCTATGTTCTTATTGAGGAACCATCAGTCATTAAATATGGAAACAGTCAAGAAGCTACTTTCAGTGTAAGAGTGGATGAAGTCTGTACACATCTACAGAGAATCGTTGTGTGTTGTGTCAGACCCGGTACGATGTGTGGCGTCGGCTCCTGAAGACCTTCTGGGCCGTGGTGGTGGGTTACTCCATGGTGGTGCTGATCGCCATCTACATGTACCAGTTCAGGAGCGTGTCCAGTCTGTTCAGGCAGATCATGGGCATGTCGGAGGAAGGGTGAGTCTCACGTGTTGGGCTCATTTGTCTCATGTGTTTTAGTTAGTTTCAGGAGTGTTTTTAAGGCCATGCCGTCTGACTGTAGACTCCGGGACCTGGGTTTGGAACGCTACGACACCGTGGAGCTGTTTGCTCGTATTCTGCTTCCTGCTGCCTTCCTATTGGCCTGTATCCTCCAGCTGCATTACTTCAACGCAGACTTCCTGACGCTCACCGACCTGGACGACGTACCTGTCAGACAGGCGTCCAGGTGAGGCAGCAACAACACGTGAAGGCAGCGTCACATTTAGATTAAGATCCTGTCAGTTTACAGACTTGTGTCAAGCATGGACCTATAAGATTAACCCTGGTGTCGTCCTGTGGGTCAAAATTGACCCGTTTTAAAGTTTGAAAATGTGGGGAAAAAACATATTTTCACAGTGAAACTTCTGATGTCCACATTTTCAATGTTTTTGGGAAATCTTTGAACATTTTTTGGTGGGAAAAAAGAAATGTTAAAAATGTTTCTTAAGAACATTCACAAAAAAATCAACCAAAATCCAGTGACTGGATTTTGGTTGATTTTTATGTGAATGTTCTTAAAGAAAACATTAGAAGTTTTACTGATAATTATGGAATCACTTTAGATATTTTTAGGATTTTTTTTGCAAGATTTTTACTCATTTTTTGAAAATATTTACAAGAATTTTCTTGCCAAATTTGGGGGATTTTTTAAAAATAAAACTTTTAAGGGAAATTTTTAAGGAATTACTGAAATTTTCTTCCTGAAGGTTTTGCAAATTTTCAGAAATTTGGGGAATTATTTTTGCTGAATTTTTTGTTTTTTTTCAGATAAGGAACCAATATTTTTTGGTGCCCGTAAATGAGGACAACAGGAGGGTTAAGATCCTGTCAGTTTACATACGTGTGTCAAGCATGTACCTATAACATTAAGACAAACATGCAAAAAACATGCAGAAGCACCTCACTGCCTCACCACTGACTGTCGTCGAAGCTTTGGGAAACGGGATGAAACGTTGATCCTAGCGGCATGATTCCAGTTGTGTAACTCATCAGACATAATTTAGAAACGTTCCAGTAAATAGCTGCTGCTTTAACCTCCACTGTCCACTCGGAAACAGCTCATCTGTTTTAGTAGTTAGTGTGACAAATAAATACATAAAGACAGAATAAAAGAAATAATAAAACAGACGTTTCTGAGTTCTGGTGACTGCTGAACGTTCTGCATGTGTTTCTATTCCGTCCTTCTCTTCACCAGACAGGAGGAGCTCAGGAGTTCAGTCGGTGTGATTTCTGACACGTGAGCTCTGCTTTTATTCTGTTATAAATGTCTCACAGTTTATTTATTGCCTGTAGATTATAGTAAATACTTTACTTTGAGAGTAACAGGTTCTGATTGGGTTTATTATTTAGTCAGATGAAGATAGAATTATTGTTGATTGTCTTTGACTTTACACTCACTGCAAACTTCATATTTCATCTCCAGCATTAAAGAAAATATTGAAAAGTTCCAGAAAAGGTGAGCATCTTGTTCCGCTCTCAATTGTTGTTTTGTTTGTGATATAATCTGCTAATTATAAGTTGTATTTTTTTGAATGTTTTGGAGGAAGTTCCCTTTGTTTGGATAGAAAGTCAGCTCTCATTGAATGTCTGTGTGCTCCATCTCAGTCTCTGAGTGCGGTAAAGTTTCTGTAATGCATGAAAATAAAAATAAAAAGTCATCTCTGTGGTGTGAAGGCTTGTGAAGGAACAGATGGGAGGTGGGAAAAGTCAAGAGACTCTGGACAGCGTTGGACTGCAGCCGTCCTCAGAGAAAGGAGCTGAAGACCAGGAGGAGACGACGGGAGAAGGTCAGCAGCATCCAGAAGACCAGAAATCCAGTTTCCTTTGGTTGGGTCAATTTTTATGGAATCACAGGAGTGCCATTATAAAATATAAATCTGTTAAAAATAAGGAAATGAATGTGTAAATATAAAGAGGAATAAAATAAATAAATAAATCTGTTAAAGAAGGAAATGTGTGAATATAAAGAGGAATAAATAAAAAATCTGTTAAAAGAAAAAAAATTGTAAATATAAAGGGGAATAAAAGACATTTAAAAATATGGAAATATAAAGATCAATTCCCTTTTTCTTTTTTCCCTTTTCCCTTTGTTTTTTCCTTTTTTCCCATTTTGCCCTTGGTTTTACTTGATGGAAAAGCAGACAAAATTTACCTTTATATTTCCATATTTTATTTTTTTGTTGCTCTTTATATTTACACATTTATTTCCTTATTTTTCAACAGATTTATCTTTTATTGTGATTCCATACATTTGTAGTCAGAAAATAAACCGATATGAAACAACAGGCTGTTCCTCTTCGGCTGACTCTAAATGGTCTTTTTTTTTTTTTATAAGTGGCAGCTATGAATTTTAGGTAGAACCGTTCTATTTAAACTTTTATGAATGTTTTAATTTTGAATGAATCACATGCAAGATTTGGAGAATGCTCAGTGAAGTTTGTTACTGAAAGTCTTTCTTTTTTGTGATACATTTTAACTTCAGTTACACAGAAATCACAGTGTTGTTTTTACAGGAAAATACAAGAAACCTTTCCTGCCACCAGCAATAACTCTGTTCAGTACATCACCCCTAGCATCTGTATTTATGGTCGTGGGAACTGGACTTTTTCTACTTTTTCGGGGATTAATGAAGTATTTCTGTTCTATTCTATCCGTAGATTATTGTCTGTTTGAACTCCAGCAGTGATGTTAAAATTACATCTGATGCCGTGGTTCTAATGTCTTCCTCCTAGAAACTATGCAAAGCAGTCGTGAGGACAAATGGATCGTGATCGTGGACCGGGCGAGTCTGCTGCTCATCCAGACTCTGTCAGGACTGTACAGACTTCAGGAGCTCTGCTGGAGGCTGTTGGAGCTCCACAGCCTCAAAATCGTGTCTTCTGGTATCATCTGGGTGTCTCTGCAGGAGGTGGGCTGTTGGATTAGAGCATGAACGTCTAAAAATGTACAGACGGGTTATTCCATCTCACATGATCAGCTCTCGTTTGCTTAGAAAAGACAAAAAAATAATAAAAATAAAAGTGGACAAACGACACAAGCAAGACAAAAAGGAAACTCAAAACAGCACAAGTGATACACAATACAACGAATAAAGCAAAACACAAAATTACAAAAATAAGACAAAAAACAAGCGAGACAAAAAGGAAACACAAAACGACAAAAAATGAGACAAACGACATGAAACAAAACAAAAATGAGAAAATTTGACAAAAGTTCTAAAGCAAAAATTGAATGGACAAACACCAAAACGAAACAAAAAATATACACAAATGACACGAACGACGCCAAAAATGCCAAAAGCGAGAAACACAGTGACAAAAAAAGTGGACAAACAACACAAGCAAGACAAAAAAACACAAAACCGCACAAATGATACACAAAACAACGAATAAAGCAACACACAAAAAACACAAGCGAGACAAAAAGAAAACACAAAATGACAAAAACATGAGACGAACAACACACATTACAATTTCCAGAGTATCTACAAATGAACACAACATTTAGTCACCTGGAAATGAACCAGAGAGGATTTTATTTTCTGATGAAAATGACAAAAATTAGAAAAAAGGACAAAAAACTACAAAAAATAGACAAAATATTGCAAATATGAGACACAAAATGACAAAAACAAGAACAATAATTAGAAAAAATGAGACGAAACATCCGACAAAAAAGTTAGAAAGTGACAAAAAATGGACAAAAATGAGACCAAAAAAGTACACAAGCAACACAAGCAAGACAAAAAGGAAACGCAGAAGGACAAAAGCGACAAACAAAACCACAAAAATACGACACCAAGTACAAAAGTCAGACAAAAAAAGACCAAAAAACAACAAAAACGAGACAAAATATTACAAAAATGAGACACATAACGACAAAAGAACAATGAACAATCTAGTATTTTACTTTCTGATCCAAACAACTTGTCATGGTCTAGAAATGATTTTAAATTTATAATTTTACTAATTTACAATCTGCAGTTAATGTCTTCTCTGGAGTTTTTACACTTTGAGGGCCAGATTGGACCCTCTGGAGGACCACTTTTGGCCCACGGGCTGCATGTTGGACACCCCTGGTCTACATTATGCCTGGATAAATGATGTATTCATGTGTTTGAAAGGATGAAATATGTGGTATCCGTCACTGCAGGTGTCGCTGATGAACTCACTCTTCCTGGTTCTGTGGGTCTTTGCCCTCCCGTTTCCACGGTTACGACCTCTGGCCTCCAGCATCTCCGCTGTGTGGGCCTGCGTCATGGTGGTGTGCAAGATGTTTTACCAGCTCAAAGTCATCAAACCTCTGGACTATTCCTCCAACTGCACCGCTGTGAGTTCTTGTGTGTTTCCATGAACAACTTCTGGATTTTTTCCAGTGTTTTTTAGCAATTGTAAAGCAATCCGTAGCATAAAATAATGATAATAATAATAGGTATAATCCGTATACAACACATACACAGGCTGTATCACAGGTTTTAACCAATCTGTGTTGTCTTTTGTTGACTTGGAGTTTGTCTTTGCACAAACTATACACATTTCTGTCTTGTGTTCGGGCTTCTCCTTTCATATTTAGGCATGTTTGAACAGTGAATTTAACACTCATTTGTTTTGTGCTTCTCAGGGTCTGCTGCCCTCCAACAGCTCCTTACTGGATGATGGAGCAGAGCTGAAGGGAAACCTGGTGGAGCTGCTCAGGAGGTCCATCCTCTACGTCGAGCCGGTCGATCCCATCTACTGGTGTGGAGCTCTGCGCAAGTGTGAGGGCCGGATCCTCCCCTGTCTGAGGGTGAGAAAGTCTGGCTCCTCCAAAATACTTCCGTTTGCTTTGCTTTGGCATCCCGTTATAAGATGTTACCAAGAATATTCAACCAACATTTAGGCTCTAACATCCCGTCCAATATATTATATAATATATAATTCTAACTCTGGAATAGTGGATTCTTTAATATTAATTAAAGGCTGAAGATCTCACAGCTGCTGTTGTTTTAATTAAACTGACATGCATGGAGTTTAACAAAAAATTATATTAGATTTGCCTACAAAATAATGCTTATGTAGTAGATTAGTGACAACGACAAGGATTCAGCATTATTAACATGAACTAAATAAACATATGAACTTAATTAAATTCAGATAAACATGGAAGCAAACCTGATATTAAAGTGTCCGAGGGTAGAATACATCTACACTCTTAAAACATGATCGATCAAACTAATAATGCAACAGTGTTAATTAATCTTTTTGAATAATACTGAAAATAACAGAATTAGGGAAGTTTTCTCTGTGTAAATAAATGATAAATTGTAGATTTTGTCTCTAAAAATAGAAAGATAATAAATAGGCATGTTGGATTTGAAATGGCGAAATTAAACTGTGAAAGAATCCTTTTTTGTTTGCATTTTAATGGTTATACATTTGCCTGTTTGTGTTGCTAAAGCTTTGGCAAACAGGGTGAAACGTTGATCCTACTGACATGATTTCAGTCGTGTTACTTGTTAGACATAATTTAGAAATGTTCCAGTAAATGGCTGCTGCTTTAACCAGATTCTTATTTAAAAGGATTTTTAAGTTATTCACAATGAAAGCTGATTTTTAAGTGACAAATTAAAACGAAATGAAGTTGCACCAATGTAACTTGGTAGGGGAGGACAGAAAATGCTCTTATGAAGAGAATTCAATTAAGTAACCTCCATTTTAATTTAATTTTTAATTAAATAATGCAAAATTTTGAGTTTAAGCTACACAGAAATATTAAGTTGATGCAATTACCAACATTATTATGTCAACCCAACCTATGAAATCACGTTGGATAGTTTAGGAGTTCATCTAAATCACTAAGTTGGAGTTTTTACTTGACGTCCATGCATTTGATAAAGTGGTTGGAACAGATCCCAGATCTTCCTTTCTCCTTTGGATTGCGTCTCAGTTTTGTGTGGTTGTGTTGCAGAACCACCTGATGGTTTTGGGGCTGCTGGTGTTCGAGGCGACCGTCCATCGCCACCAGCTCTACTACCGTCTCCATAACGACCTGAAGCCTCCTCCCTTCAGCATCATCTTCCAGGGCATCACCAGGCAGCACCTGGACCACGGCATCCTGCCCTGCATCAAGTACTTCATCAACTTCTTCTACTACAAGTTTGGACTGGAGGTACTTTTCAGACGGTAAAATGTGTGTTTACATCCATTTATTATATGTATGTAATACTGATTTATTAATGCACACCTGCTTCTCCTTAGATCAGTTTAATTGTGGCCGTCAACGTCATCGGTCAGAGGATGGATTTCTACGCTCTGTTCCATTCCTGCGCCTTATTGGCTGTTCTGTCGCGGCGACGCAGGAAGGCTATAGGTGAAGTTTGGCCTAAATACTGCTGCTTTACCGCCGGACTCATGGTGCTGCAGTACCTGCTCTGCATCGGCATCCCTCCAGCCCTCTGCGTTGGTACGGAAATACTATCAATTAGTGGCATGAATCCTGTCCAGCTCCTTAAAAAGATCATTTTTTTTCTAAGCACCTGGTGTGTTTTATGGTATTTTTTACAAAGCCATAAAAAAGAAACAGATATTTATTTATTATTTATAAACATTAATAAAACGCTTTAAAAGTACATAGAAATCACAAGGAAAAAGAGACTGCAGCATCATAAAAGATGGATGGATGCATGGATGGATGGATGGATGGATGCATGGATGGATGGATGCATGGCTGGATGGATGCATGGATGGAGGGATGCATGGCTGGATGGATGGATGGATGCATGGATAGATAGATAGATAGATAGATAGATAGATAGATAGATAGATAGATAGATAGATAGATAGATAGATAGATAGATAGATAGATAGATAGATAGATAGATAGATAGATAGATAGATAGATAGATGGATGATGATAGATAGATAGACTATAGATAGATAGATAGATGGATGGATGGATGATGATAGATAGATAGACTATAGATAGATAGATAGATAGACTATAGATAGATAGATAGATAGATAGATAGATAGACTATAGATAGATAGATAGATAGATAGATAGATAGATAGATAGATAGATCAATAGATAGATAGATAGATAGATAGATAGATAGATAGATAGATAGATAGATAGATAGATAGATAGATAGATAGATAGATAGATAGATAGATAGATAGATAGATAGATAGATAGATAGATAGATGGATGATGATAGATAGATAGACTATAGATAGATAGATAGATAGACTATAGATAGATAGATAGATAGATAGATAGATAGACTATAGATAGATAGATAGATAGATAGATAGATAGATAGATAGATAGATAGATAGATAGATAGATAGATAGATAGATAGATAGACTATAGATAGATAGATAGACTATAGATAGATAGATAGATAGATAGATAGATAGACTATAGATAGATAGATAGATAGATAGATAGATAGATAGATAGATAGATAGATAGATAGATAGATAGATAGACAGATAGATTAAACCTTTATTGATCCCGCAGTGGGGAAATTTACGAGCATACATTAATGAAGGGTTTAATATCTAATCACTCCACAAACCATGAAAGATTTTAAATTCAGCAACAAAACAAACCAAAAACAAGACTTCAGCTGTCCACTTTCATCGTTTCCCATCTTATTTAAATCTGGCACCATAGATTTTCCAGTTTATCAATCAGAAAACTAAAAACAAAAGCCCAGTGTGATGTTTCCTGACATAGAAAATCTGATTACAGAAGTATTTCCCAGTAAAAATGTCCCTCTTTGCTGTTTTCTGTCTGCCTTTCTTCAGATTATCCCTGGAGAACTGCCCTGGAGCCTTTGACCTCTAACGTTATTAAGTGGTTCTACATGCCCGACTTTGCCATGAGACCAGATCCTATGTTCATTTTCTGTGAGCTGATTTCCCTTTTTGATTCGGTTCCTCTTCTGTAATCCCTCGTGACTTCTTTTAACCCTGTTTCTCTGCAGACGACCACCTCCTGCTGCTCTGCTCGTCCCTGCAGTGGCAGGTGTTTGAGGAGGAGAACCGAGCGGCGGTTCGACTGCTGGCCGGAGACAATGTTGAGATCAGCCGCAGTTTGGATCCTTGTTCCTTCAACCAGTTCATTCCTGTCGACAACTTCCTTCACTGCAGGTCACAAACGCTAACTCTTCAGATTTTTTTACTTTTCTTTGTGCAGCAGTGTCCATAAAAAATCTTCACCCTCTTGGAAGTTACTGAGTCTTCATCTGATTTGTCATCTTGCTGTCAACAGAATTTATTCCACTGAGACATTTGGAATTAATCATATTCAGAGTACTTTGACATTACAAAGGCAGTTTTTTTGAGTAGGTAAAAGTATATTTCACTGTCTCGTGGTGGTTTTCACACCACCTGCCAGTGTGTACTAGTGTTACGTTGCTTATTGTAATAATGCATGAACGACATTCTAACATTCATAAATAGTGCTGAAATAATCCCAGATAATCAAATGATTAGTCAGCTGACTTTTGCTTTCCATTTTGTCCATTTTAATTGCCCCCTGGGGACAAATAAAGTTTTCTGAATCTGAATTAACCCTGTAGCTTGAATAGCATGTAATTTGGCAAATGTGCTGTGCGTGGGTTTTTTGGAGATTCTGTTGGCAATTATATAATGAAAAATTAACTAGACTTTCAAATATATTCACTCGAGTTAGAGGAATAGTTTGACATTTTGTGAAACACACTTATTTGCTTTATTTGTTTTGTTGGGTGATGCTGAATGCTAGATATGATGCTACAGCCAGCAATAGGTCATCTTATGTATCAATGTAGTTAGCCTACAGTAAACAACATAATTAGTAAGCTTCTGGGATGTTCGCAGGTGTAATTTTAACTCTGAACGTTCAATGCTAAACCATCCAGCTCCATTCAGAGCTAGTTTAATGCTAAATCAGTAGGAAATCCCCGTGTTGTCTTTATGCTAAGCTAAGCTAGCAGCCTGCCAACTTCAGCATCACATCAGCACAGCATACTGACATAAGAGAGGTAAAGATTTTCTTAATTCTCAGAAAGAAAAAAGAGGTTATTTATCTTGCACTACCATTTTCTGCGTTTATAATATTGCTAATTTCTGCAGTCGGTGAAATTAGAAGAAAAATACCTGAAATTTACTGCATTTAAAGGTGTTTTCTTTTTCCTCCCTTTTCTCAAAAACAATGTTTTCCTTAGAGAAAGGTAAAGTTAATAATATAATGACTGGAATCTGTGGTTCTCACGTGTTTTTGTGTTTTTATCGGTTGCTTTTCTCCAGTACAACATGTCCATCTGTGTGTTACACTCAGGTGCTACCTGGACATGGTGAAGGTGTTTGTGTTCAGCTATTTCTTCTGGCTGGTCCTCTGCCTCATCTTCATCACCGGCACCACCCGGATCAACATCTTCTGCCTCGGCTACCTGGTGGCCTGTTTCTACTTCATGCTGTTTGGAGGCAGCGTGTTGATGCAGCCGGTCAGATACATCCTGAGGCTCTGGGACTGGCTCATCGGCTACACCTGCTTCGTTATCGCCATGAAGAACCTGCTGTCTGTGAGTCGCTGTGCAGGAGAGATGTTCCGTCATTGTGTCTGAATAATAAACGACATGCAGCTGTGTATTTTTCAGCCTTTTCAACACATTTTCTGCTGCTTTTCCCTCAGCTCGGTGCTTGTGCGTACCTGGACAGCCTGCTGAAGAACAGCTGCTGGTTGATTCAGGCCTTCAGCATGTTCTGCACCATTAAAGGCTACGACGTCCGTAAGTCGAACAGCAATAACTGTCTTGTAGTCATATACGGCGTGTTTGTATGGTGGGTTTTAGACAGAAAAGTTATTGTAAAAGAGTTTATATTGCATTAATGCTGTAATATATAGCACTCACACATTAAATGCTTTGAATACACTAGTTTACTGTTATAGCTGCTAATCTGTTTAGCAGATTTTTCCACATATGAAATAGATTTAAAGAGTTCTTTTAAAAACTTTTTCTTTCTGATATCTACAGCTAAAAAGTTTAATTTCATATGTGAAAATATCAGTAACATTTATCGGACTAAATTTACATGTAACTTTGAATAAACATAAAATCTCTGTTTTTTAAAAGAAAATTATGTTTTGTATTTATCTTAAATTCACAAATATTTCTCTTTTATTAAATAGATTAAATGCTTAAATTGAACTGAAAAGTTAACTTTGGTAATTTATGTAGATTTGTTTGTTAAATCACAGATATCCAATATAATTTCAAAGGTTTTCACAATAAAAATGTTGAATAGATGCGTTTTCATTTGCGTATAACATCTGTAATCAGTCAAAATACAGTTTTTATTATTGTATATGTATCATATATTTATGGATAAATTCGTTTTTGTAAAATTTGTGCTCATCTACAACATTTTGTAATTATTTGTTTTATAATTTTGGTACAATTTAATTGTCTTCTGCTTTTTTACTTCCCTAGATTATTATTATTTAAGTGCAATATGCCACCTAACACTTTAAATATTTAATACTATGAAAAGCAGCAGCATAATATCTGTAAAATCCCATGAGTCTGGTTGAGATTAGAAAACATTTATTATTAATAATAATAATAATAATAATAATAATAATAATAATAATAATAATAATAATAATAATAATAATAACTTTATTTATATAGCAGCCTCAAGAACAACGTTCACAAAGTGCTTTGACAGTTTGAAAATTAAAGAACAAAATCAAGGGTTAAAATTAAAAGTTAAAAAAAATATAGAATTAAAGAATTAGAGAGATGACATCACACCAAAGAACCAGGCAGCTAAAAGTCAAATAAAAACCAGAGAGAACATCTAAAATTAACAGGACATAATAGAGAATAAAACACTAAAAAAATAAAAACTAATTAAAGCTAAAAATGTTTTCCTTAATATAAATATTAAAACTAAGGGGAGTGTAGCCTGTAAATGTTGCAGGAAACAGGGACTTTATTCTGCAAGACGTTACTTTTAAACATATGTCTTGTATCTTGTGTGCCTCTAGCGGATCCTGACGATGAGTGTGAGCTGCCGGAGGGTGAAGCCGGAATCGTCTGGGATGCGATCTGCTTCACCGTCCTGCTGGCTCAGAGGAGAGTCTTCCTCAGCTACTATTTCCTCTACGTGGTGTCTGACCTCAAGTCCTCCAAGATATTAGCCTCCAGGTCTGAACTCATAACTTACTTTAACTCAACATCAGGGAACTTTACAGAAAGTATGAGTAGACACAATCGACAGTAAGAGGTAAACATTTACAAACTTTAGTTGGATAAATAAATCACAATGTGGCTTAGCATCACATTGGATGAAGCAGGATGTAATCTCAGCTGTTTAGGAGACTTTTTCTGCCACTTTTTCATGGATAATTGATACTTATTTATAATTTTTAAATAACTTCCAATACGTTTTCTGGTGGCGTCCACCTCACACCAGCTGCTTCGGCTCCAAGCAAAAAAACAAGAAGATTTTTTTAACTTGAATATTATTGACTGTGCCTTTCTGTATCTTTGTGCAACAATAAGTTAATCCACAGGTTTTAATCAGTGCAGGTTTAGAACAAAGGTTAGGTGCTGTATCTGGTCCACATCTGGAATGAAGATGGGGTTATAAATGCTCACAGGGTCTAAGGATCAGACTAATTCCTGGGTAGATTTTCTGTGGGTCAGACGAGGAAGAATCTGGGATGCCGATGAAATCACAATGTGAGGGAAAACCTCTTTAAACAGAGTTCATTTCTGACAGTTTGGTCAATATTTGTGCAATGCTTCTGTCACTGGACTAGGAAATGCTTTTTTAAGATGCATTTTACATTGAATTTTTTGCACAAAGTTACTTTTATAAAGTTGAATACAATCTTTTAAATTTTTCCCCTGATGGTTATTGTCTTTGATATGGATATTTGATAAATATTTATAATTTTTAAATAACTTACAATAAGTTTTCTGGGACAAACGACTCCATTTCATCTTAATTATAATGCTAATCGTCATTTTGTCGAAAGAGAAGCTGTGTTTATGTTCAGCTGATCTGGTGTGAACTCACTAACAAACTTTCAAGGTGATGTTCAGTTCAAAACAATTTATTAAAAGTTAATGATTTCTCCATTTTTCTTAAAATTGGTACCAACAGGGAGCTCTTTGTAATTTTATTTTATCTTCTGCATCTTAATTTTAACACCATGAATATAACTGATCAATGTTAGAAAACATGCTCTTTAGCTGCTGCTTGTTTCACAGTTTAATGTGTTATTAAAGATATGTTTAATGAATAGAGACGCCACTAATCCCTAAAGGTACAGAGCTCCAGACAGGGAGTAAAAACCCAATAATAAAAATCACTCTCCTGTTTCTCTCAGGGGTGCTGAGCTGTTTGAGGCCAAAGTGAAGAAGCTGGTAGCAGCCAGACTGGAGATGGAGAAGAAATCTGTGGAGACACTAAAGAAACAGTACAACTATTTAAAAATAAAAAATCTATTAATGCACCCTGATTGAATTTTGCCCTCAGTGTTTGCTTTTAAGCTCTCTTCAAAAGACACCAGTCATCAGTCTCCACTTTTCTCCTGCAGGATGGAGAAGATCAAATCCAAACAAAAGAGTCGACCCACACCAGCAGACAAAGACAAACCTCCTGCTGACCAGGAACAGGTCGCACTCGGTAACTTATTCTGTTCTCTGCTTCAAATTAAAAGCATGAGATGGAATTCTCAGCCACTGTCCATGAAAACACATTTTGGACATAACGTCTGCTGCTATTATTTAAGTTTATGTCAAATTTCAAATAACAAAAACACTGAATTTTAACCCTCTGATCTCCAAAACAGAGCAGGTTTGAAAAGCCTTTTGTCTTTAAAAAAATCTCCAAAATGACAGAAAGTATTGCTCGATTTTTAACTTTCTGCTGGTTCTTAAACTAATCATCTGTAACCAACATGTCCTTGTATTTAGGCTGTATAGCTAAATTAAAATATGTGATGATTTAAACTTGTGCAACTGTTTAGTTCATGGAACTCTAGTCTTTTACACTGAAAAGAAGGAAGTCAGTGAACATAATCGATAAACAACATCAACTGTATTTTCCAGATAATGAAGAGAAAGCGAAAAGAGATGCAGGAAAATGGTGGAAACCCTGGGTGTCTCAGCCTGGAGGTGAGCAGAAACATCTCACGATATGAAACCAGAGCGGAGAAACAGTTCAATCACCGGGATATGAAAGAATAAAGCTTTCTAATTCTGTTTCACTCAGTGGAAAACAACTGTGGATACCACCTGTTTGAGAGCGACAGCGAGGAGGAGGAAGAGGAAGTTAGAGGAGAGGAGAAGAAAGAGGAGGAAGAACCACCGAAGAAGAAATCTGCCTTCCAGGTGCGAGACGAAACTAACAACAGATTAAAGAGAGAATCGCTCTGTACGCTCAAGCATAAGCAAACAACAGTTGAGTTTTGTAGATGACATATCTGTGTCTGATATCTCAGCTGGCCTACGACGCCTGGGTCACCAGCTCTAAGTCGGCTCTGAAGAACCTGAAGACAGAGAAGAAGAAAATGAAGAAGGAGGAGAAGAAGGCAAAGAGAGAGCTGCAGAGACAGCAGGGTGAGAACTAAATATGGGGTGTTTACTGATTGACACAGTTAAATCTTTCTCTGTAGTCAGTCGTCTTGCACATCTAAATAATATGGAAAGATTAAGATAAGACTTAGTTTTTTCATTCCAGAGGAAATTGGAGGCGATTAAAATCAAAATCCATATTGCAAGATGTTGTGCCTCATCCATCCTGCCTAAAATTAATTTTAAAAAGTGTCTTTAAATGAGATTTTAGTCTGTCTTGCGGGTCAGCTAAAGTAGCAGCATCTATCCACCAGGAGATGTGGAAGTGGTGTTTTCAGTGGGTGCTTTGGTGTTCGTTAATCTATTTGAGACACAGAAAGAAGAGTCAGGAGGTCAGATATCTGCTCAGTGATGAAATCTCTCCTCCAGGCATCGAGAGAGCAGACTCCAGCGAGGATGATCTGGAAGAAAGCATCGTGGAGGAGGAGCCAGAGGAAGGAAAAGGTAAAGAAACACATTTACAGCAAATCACAGGATCCTAAATGAGAAGGTTTCACTCCTAAATTATTAGTTTATTGTTGCTGAAATGCCAAAAAAGCAGCCACAAAATGGTCAAAAGTGTTTTCCCCTGACAGAAAACATCCTGCAGCGCGTCATCAGCACCTTGAAGTTCGGCTGGGTGTTCGTTCAGTCTCTCCTGGACGACCTGACGGAGGGTCTGAACTCGTTCTGTAAAGACAGCCGGGGCATTTCCAAAGTGCTGCACTTCGAGAGAGCGTTACTGAACCAGCAGCAGAAGAAGGTGAGAGGAAGGATGTAGATCTGGGAACTTCAGAAACCTTCAGTCAGCTTGATGTTCTAGGAAATCATTTTCACATGTTGTCATGATAAATTTATATGAGCTCAGCTTATTTAATATACATGTATGCCTTAAAGGCTTCACTTTTTCACTGTAAATTGATTTAAAAAAGTAGAAACTACTATCTGGTGTATGTTCTTGACAAAACTGTAGAAGCTAATCGTTACGGTTCTCAAGGATGCTCAGGGAATGAGAAACGACAAACACGAGTAGAAGTTCAAGGTTTTTCTTACACAGAAGTCGAAACAATTCAGAACTACAAGACTAACAGAATGACGACAAGCAGAAGTGATGTACTGTGACCCTGAATACTGACGAAGGCGGGAAAGAGGAACTAAACACTCTAGTGGGCAGGCGGAGCAGGATGACTAACCCACGGAGGGACAACCCAGGCAGGAAAGCTTAGTGGTACACACTAAATACCACAAAGAATACCTACAAGGAAGTCTGCACTAAGCAGAACAACACAGTAAGGACTCCACTAAACAGACTAACTATACAAACCTATGAGATACGCCAAGCAGAGTAACCATTCAAACCTAAGCCCTAAACTAACGACGTACACTATACGACCTATGGTACCAATATTCACTACAAACTAGGCATGGCAGGAGACGGCAGGATGAAGCACGTGGTGGTCAGAACCAGATGTGGGGGTGAATGGTCCGGAGACGGGGCTGTCGGCGTGGCAACGGACGGCTGAGGCTGGAGGTGGATGGATCCAGAGAATGATAGCAGCACAGAGCAAGAATTAGCAGAGGCAAAAAACACAGAGCTAAACTGAACAGAGACTAACGGTTGCTTATTCACAGTCCAGCTCAAGTCGAGCGGTGGATGAGGTCTGCTCCAGGGAGTAGATGATTGACCTGCTCCCACCTGCTCACTCCAGGCCAGCTGACTGCAGATGTTGAACACCTGTCGCCTCCTGCTCAGCTGCACCTGTTGATTACTGAGGAAGGGAGGAGGAGAGTACTGCCATTACCTGGAGAACGCACTCAGAATATATATACTGAGTGTGTGTTAAAAATAGAGATAGCTTGAGCTGCATACCTGTAACCTTTTCATTCATAGTTTAATTATTATTAGTGCTGACAAAATATAATATCATAATATGCCAAATAAAACCTTTTAAATATCCAATAAAAATAGGAAATAAGACTCAGCAAAAAAAGTGTCATGTCAAAAATAAACCAATAAACTTGCAAACAGATCATTTGTAATTATTTGTATACATCTGTATGATTTATTTCTCTTTCCCTCTGCTACAACAAAAAAACTAAACAAATTTAGGCATGTGAAATGTATTTTTTGTGAGGAAGATGTCATGAACTGCTCACACAGAGCTGCAAGAAAATGTAATGTGGCAATAAAATTTAAAACTCTGGTGTGGATGTATCACAGATGTGTCTAAATTCTAGCATTTATGTTTTATTCTAAAAACATGTATTTCTTAGAAACACTGTCTGCTGTCAAGAAGTTCAGTATAAAAACATCAGAGTGACATTTTATGACACATATGTCAAATTAAAGCCAGATACAAACAAATAGTACAGTATAAACATGCTCAGTGTTCTAAATCAGCTTTAGTTCCTCCTCCTCAGGTGTGCTAATATTCCGTTTCCTCCTCAGGTGTGCTAATATTCCATTTCCTCCTCCTCAGGTGTGCTAATATTCCATTTCCTCCTCAGCTGTGCTAATATTCCATTTCCTGCTCAGGTGTGCTAATATTCCATTTCCTCCTCCTCAGGTGTGCTAATATTCCATTTCCTCCTCAGCTGTGCTAATATTCCATTTCCTCATCCTCAGGTGTGCTAATATTCCATTTCCTCATCCTCAGGTGTGCTAATATTCCATTTCCTCCTCAGCTGTGCTAATATTCCATTTCCTCCTTCTCAGGTGTGCTAATATTCCATTTCCCCTTCCTCAGGTGTGCTAATCTTCCATTTCCTCATCCTCAGGGCAAAGAGGTGAGTCAGGAGAGCGTGAAGCAGTTCTACGAGAGCTGGTTGTCCCGTCAGAACACGATGTCATCTCAGGACGACCTGGATGAATCCACGCCTCCACCTTCGTCTCCGCCCGCCGCCACCTCCTCCCGTGTCGCCTACGCCAAGCTGAAGAACCAGGCGTCCAAAGTGTCCTGGGGCAGCAGCTTCTCCAGGTGCTGGAGCCTGAATGCGTCGCTCCCACAAATCACACATGTTCACAGTTTACTTTTAGACCCTGCTCACTCCTCTGCTCTTTCCTTCAGCTGTATGACGGACGAGACGATGCTGGGATCCCGGCAGCCGACCCAGGAAGAGCTGGACGAGCTTCCTGCTGTGATTCCTGCTGCTGCTCAGCTCAGACGGAGGCTCCTGAAGGAGGCCAACGTGGACATGACCTCCTTCGACACTGAACAACTTTTACCGAGGTGAAGAAGAAGATTGTAGAAAAATACTTTCCACTGCAGAGCATCCAAAACTTTAACCGAAAGTTCTATCACAGTATACTGGAATATCAGTCAAACTTGACTTTTTGCTGCATCGGGACCAGGAAACACGCCAACACCATGTAAATATCCTAGATCATTTTAGTATTCTTCAAATCTGATTAAATTAGGTTTAGTTACACAGCACATTTTAAACAACCTGAGCTGACTGAAGCGCTCTACATGTCATCAGTAACAAAAGTAAGTGCAAAGGGCAATCAATGTGTACAAGAGAATAAATTACTGTAAAATATCAAAACAGGGCAAAACACAATAAGAAGTTTCACAGGTTAAATACTAAAAAAAAGGACCACTAGGGACTACCAAAAACCACTGGAACGTGTAGCTTTTTAGATTTAAATTAAAAAATGTCCATGAAGAAGAAATTTTGTAGTCCAAGAGGACAGCTATTCAAAAGCTTCAGAGCAGCTCAGTCATGGAAGAGTTAACAGCAGTTGTTGTGAGGATCTGAGAGGCTTTATGGTCGAGGCAAAGAAGCTCAGAAATGTACCCGCGTGCCAACCCATGCATGGCTTTTAAAACTTCAAGACAACTTAATTGGATATCTGCTACCGTCTTCAGGTAGTGATGAATGTGGCCAATGTATCTGCTTGTGTGGGGCTCTTTTCCAGGATTTGTTAGCCTTGCCAACTAGCTAAAGCAAATTTCACCTTAGATGGAAACAAACATGTTTTGGTCTCCTATTACTTGGTTCTGCATTTTTGTTTGTTTTCATTTATTCTTGAAATTACCTTAATGCCATTACCCTCGTGTCGTCCTGTGGGTCAGATTGACCCGTTTGAAAGTTTGAAAATGGGGGAAAATATATATATTTTCACAGTGAAACTTCTGATGTCCACATTTTCAACATTTTTGAGAAATCTCTGAACATTTTATGGTAGAAAAAAAGAAATATTAAAAATATTGGATTTTGGTTGATTTTTATGTGAATGTTCTTAAAGAAAATATCAGAAGTTTTACTGATATTTATGGAATTACTAGATATTTTTAGGATTTTTTTGGAAGATATTTACTCATTTTTTGAAAATATTTACAAGAATTTTCTTGCCGACTTTGGGGTATTTTTTTTCTTTTGTTAAATAAAACTTTTAAGGGAAACTTTTAAGGAATTATTGGAATTTTCTTCCTGAAGGTTTTGCAAATTTTCAGAAATTTGTGGAATTTGTAGCTGAATTTTTGATTTTTTTCAGAAAAGGGAGCAACATTTTTTGGTGCCTGTAAATGAGGACAGCAGGAGGGTTAAACATTGTAACTTGACGCTAATGCATCTCGAACTTTATCCTTTTCTTAAAGCTGTGAAGATTTCGCCCCTCATAAAGAAGAACAAGAGGAGGAGGATGATGAGAAGGACTCAGAGGGAGACAGGAAATATGAGCAAGAAGAAGAAGAAGAAGAGAAGGAGGAACAACAAGACAATGCTGAGGTGGAGAAAGATGAGCAAACAGAGCAGAGAGAAGAGGATGAATGTGTCAAATACCCAGAATGCACCTCGCTGGAGCTCAGAGAGATCGATGAGGAGAAAGGTCTGGACCTGCCAGATTCTCCCAGACCTTTGAGTCAGGAAACGAGAAATCTCACGGCCAGCGAGCTGCTGCTCAACAAGTTAGTAGATGAACCTGACAACAATTCACATCTTTTTGTGTGCAAAAGAATCAGGAGCTGCTTCATCTCATTATGACCGTTAATCTCCTTCACTCTGTTTTTCCTTCGTCCTTTCTGAAGCATGTTTGAAAACGACGAGATCTCGGAGTCGGATAGGTTCTTCGTGACGCTGCCGAGGCCCCTGAAGCTGCTGTTTGCCCTCTACAACACCATGGTGTCCAAGTCGGAGATGCTGTGCTACTTCGTGATCATCCTCAACCACATCGTGTCGGCTTCCTTCCTGTCGCTCATCCTGCCCATCCTCATCTTCCTCTGGGCCATGCTGTCGGTGCCTCGGCCCACCAAACGCTTCTGGATGACGGCGATCATTTACACAGAGGCAGGTTATCCTTTACAGCAGGGGAGTCAAACTGATTCTAGTCCAGGTTCCACATCCAGTCCAGTCTGATCTCCAGTGGACCAGACCAGTAAAATCACAGCAGAATAACCTAGAAATAACCACAACTCCTTAGGGCTCCTTTGTTTTAGTGCACAAAATTACATTCTAAAATGTTCACATTTAAGGAATTATCTTTTTACAAAACATCACGAACAACCTGAATTTTCTTAAGACCCTCCAGAGGGTCCAATCCAGTCCTCGGAGTGTAAAATTCCAGAGAAGACATTAACTGCAGATTGTAAATTAGTAAAACTATAAATTTAAAATCATTTCTAGACCATGACAAGTTCTTTGGATCAGAAAGTAAAATACTAGATTGTTCTTTTGTCATCATGTGTCACATTTTTGTAATATTTTGTCTTGTTTTTGTCTTTTTTTGTCTGACTTTAGTCATTTTGTTTCTCACTTATTGTTGTTTGTGTCATTTTTTTTGTCTCATTTTTGTCCATTATTTTGTCGCTTTGTAACTTTATTTTCTCGATTTTTGTCGTTTTCTCGCTTTTGTCGTTTTGTGCCTCATTATGGTAATATTTGTCTTGTTTTTGTTGTTTTTTGTCCTTTTTTGTCTGATTTTTGTTCTTTGTGTCATATTTTTGTTGTTTGTCGCTTTTGTCCTGAAAGAAATTATGACTGATATTTAAATATCAGAATATAATGTAACAGTGGTGCATCGCAGATATTCTCCATAATCAATGCAGTTGAGCCAAGTAGTGAAATAAGAACTTAATTATCTTAAAATGATGCTAGTTGATGATGGTTTCAGCTGATGAATTGTTTCGATCTGTTTGAATGGTCTCCTCTCTGCTTGTTTCAGCTGACTGTGGTGGTAAAGTACTTCTTCCAGTTCGGTTTCTTCCCCTGGACCACGTCGGCCTACCGAGGCATCAACGCCGAGCGGCCTTTCGCTCTGCCCAACATCATCGGGGTGGAGAAGAAAGACGGCTACGTCCTCTTTGACCTCATCCAGCTGCTCGCTCTGTTCTTCCACCGATCTATTCTCAAGGTACAAACAGAATCCTTTCTAATGCATCTGCTCATTTAATGTCTCTGTTTATCTGACCTAACGTCCCTGACCCGACAGTGCCACGGACTTTGGGACAACAAGGAGGTGGAGATGCCAGATTTCTTCAAGAAGATGAAGAAGAAAGTGGACAAGAAGAAGATGACAGGAGGCGACAAGACGGGCAGCAAAGACAAACCGTCCCGCCGGCTGAAGTTCCTCCCCTTCCAGGCGTCCACCTCCTCCTTATTCTGCAGGCAGAAGAGAGGCGAATCCGCAGAATCTGTTGGTGAATATTCAGAGAAATGTCCATGTAGCTCAGTCAGTGAATTCATGCCAGTCATTACCTGATGTGGCTAAAACGTCTTTATCTTTTTCTAACTGGAGAGGTGAAGCCCAAGAAGCAGTCGAGCAAGAAGAAGAGACGAGAGCGAAACAAAGTTCCTCTGACCAGGAAGCAGAGGATCCGACAGCAGGTCAGGGAGCGGATGCTGCAGGCCAAAGCTGCCATCATAGAAGTGTGAGTTGATTTGATGTTTCTTCAGATATAATGCGACCAAAATACGCGGCAGACTGCTTTCTGATTTAGTAAAATTTGTGCCTTGCTTTATTCCCAGCTGACCCTGTGGTTTGTGCATACAGTTAGCTCCATTTATATTCAGACACAAGTTTAGTTTTTTACCTGTTTAATGAAACATATTCCAGTTCTAGTTCTGTAACGGGCATAAAGTGCAGACTCTCAGCTTTCATTTGAGGGTTTCAGACTGGACCTTAACATGTGCCACCCTATTTTAAAAGAGAAATATCTCCAAAATGGCAGAGGGATAGTCCTTAATGAGGTAAATATATTTTCCATACACTTTTAAATCCTACTTTTTCTAGCATTTACTGTCTTTGCAGGTAGGCTAAATAAAATTCGTAACGCGTCTGTTAGGGTCTGAATTTCAACTGCATCTGAACTGTTTCAGTTAAAGTTCATTGCAGTAGTGAACAGAACCAAAACTAGAAGAACTTTGTCCAAATATTTACGGACCGAACTGTACGTGAGCTCAGAAGGAAGCGTGCTTTTTTCCTGTCATTCTGATGCCTTTTCCTGTTTTTCTGCAGAGGGCTTCACATCTACTTACCCATCAGGCAGTTCTTCTACGACATCATCCACCCAGAGTACAGTCCGGTGTGTGACGTCTACGCCCTCATGTTCCTCATCGATGTCGTCAACTTCATCGTCACCATTTATGGATACTGGGCTTTTGGGGTAAACCGAGACCAACATGTATATGAATGTAAATTATTATTATGGTATGTATGTCCATGTGGCACGATAGGCTGACTTTTATCTCCCCGTAGAAATATTCTGCAGCAGCCGACATCACAGAGTCTCTGTCGGAGGACCAGGTTCCAGAGGCCTTCCTGGTCATGCTGCTCATGCAGTTCGGTACCATGATAGTGGACCGGGCCCTCTACCTGAAGAAGTCTCTGATGGGGAAGTGTGTCTTCCAGGTGGTGCTGGTGTTCGGCATTCACTTCTGGATGTTCTTCATCCTCCCGGGAGTCACTGAGAGGTCCTTCCATCCTTCCATCTGCCCTTCCTTCCTTCCTTCCTTCCTTCCTTCCTTCCTTCCTTCCTTCCTGTAATATTTTCTTTCGTTGTCATCTTTGTAAATCCAGACAGTCATGGAGGTAATCTGACTCGTGACAGTGAATCAGTGATGACTGACGTCTCGTCTTTGTCTTTTCCAGGAGGTTTAACAGAAATCCTGTCGCCCAGCTGTGGTACTTTGTAAAGTGCATCTACTTCGGCCTGTCGGCCTACCAGATCAAATGCGGCTACCCGAACCGCATCCTGGGCAACTTCCTCACTAAGAACTACAACTACCTGAACCTGTTCCTCTTCCAAGGGTACGGAAACAGCTGCTGCCTTTCACAATAATGGCCTCTGGCATGGTGTTACTGTAGTTTGTGTGGTCCATTGCAGAGAATATAAAGTTAATTTTTGTTGTTTCCTCTTCCAGGTTCCGGATGGTTCCCTTCCTGACGGAGCTGAGGGCGGTGATGGACTGGGTTTGGACCGACACCACTCTGTCTCTGTCCAGCTGGATTTGTGTCGAGGATATCTACGCCAACATATTCATCCTCAAATGTTGGAGGGAGTCTGAGAAAGTAAGAGGGAGCGTTTGTTTTACTGCTCATGTGCTGCTCGCTGCATTTATCTTCTATAGACCACGACTGATGCAACACCACACACTCACTCTATGTATGTATATATGCATATAAATCTGTTAAAAAAGATAAGGAAATAAATGTGTAAATAAAAAGAGGAATAAATAAAAGAATAAATAAAAAATAAATCTTTTATCTTTTTAAATGAAATTTATATTAATTAATGGTTTTATTTATTTATTCCTCTTTATATTTACACATTTATTTCCTTATTAACAGATTTATTTATTTATTTATTATTCTTTATATTTACACATTTATTTCCTTATTTTTTTAAACAGATTTATCTTTTATTATGGCACTCCTGTGATTCCTACTCTGAAGGCATACTTTTGTTGTTATTTTGGGGGATTTTATAAGCTAAAGTAAAAAAAATCATCCTTCTCTTCAGTGGATTGAATCATTTTTTTAAAATCTGTAATTCCTCCAGAAATACCCACACCCTCCGGGGCAGAAGAAGAAGAAGGTGGTGAAGTATGGGATGGGAGGATTCATCATCTTCGCTCTCATCAGCATCATCTGGTTCCCGCTGCTCTTCATGTCGTTGGTCCAGTCAGCAGCCGGAGTGACGAATCCACCGGTGGACGTTTCCATCCAGCTCAGCATCGCCGGATACGAGGTCAGACTAGCTTTAGACTCTGTTTTAGCTTCAGTTTTTAGTGTTTGTGTGCTTAGATTCTCCACACTGCAGCTAGCTGGTTCACATCCAGATAAAAGGTGTTGCTTCTTTCTCAGGTGAAACAGAAAACTCACACCTTTAGTACTTAAAGATGTGACAACTTAAATAAATAAAAATTTCCTCAATAAAAGTCCAACACCTCCCTGCAGCAGCATCATCGTTTAGTTGCCGGTGATGTTTCTATTAATTGTGTCGTTCGTTGTGTGTTTCTCCTGTGGATTTTTTTTTTCTATAAGTAGTCGTGTACTTTTATTTATTTGTGTGTTTGTTTTTACAGCCTCTGTTCTCGATGAGCGCTCAGGAGCAGAACCTGGTTCCATTCACAGAAGCCGGATTCAACAAACTCACCAAAGTTTACGCAACTCATCCAGTAAGACTTAAAGCACTTTATTTTACTGTAAATACAACAAAATCACAAAATCTGAGACAATAATCAACATAACTGAACAGCAATCTGAAAAATGATGATTGTGAAACCATAAATGCATGATTGTAATACTGACTACAACCTTTAGAGGGAGTACCTGTCAGTTCTTACAACAGAAAACCAGAATACAAATGCTCCCTAAATGAGTTTGTATATTCCTGTGATAATATAAATCTTGAAATAACTAAAGAGTAAATGTGGAAATTTAATGAATATATATTTATAGTTTATTTATCTACATTGAATGGAAGTCACATGAGCTATATCCAGGTCACACCACAGGAGAAAGAGGCCATTGAGAGGCTAAAAGCTTTAGGATTTCCAGAGGACTCAGAAAAATTGAATTTATTTTGTTTTAGACTGATAATGGTTAAATTTAGCCATTGGTGCACAGAATGTTTTTGAGCTGTTCAAATGGAAACAAATTCTCAACCACTGAGCAACGCACACAGTCAGGAGTGGGTTTAAAGGCCAGTGGCTACACAGTGTGACCAGTAAACACACCTTTAACCACTGACTATATGTTCAGGAGGTCCTCGGTTTACGGCGTCCTCGACCTACAGCGTTTCATCGTTACATCAGAACTGGTTATGTGGAACTAGTTGATGAGTGGAGTGGATGAATACGTCGTCATGGTGCTATCAGACGGCTTTGTTTCCATTCTCTGGTTGTACTCCACCTTGGATTGTGCTACATTCACTAACTTTTTGTCCTTCATTATGGCTCCCAGCGTAAGTCAGACTCTTCTGATGCTTGGAAGAAAAGGAAAGCATCTCCATGGAAGTGAATTTAGATAGAATAAAACGCTGGGAACAGGAAGAAACACCGACCAACATCGGCCAGTTGCTGATCGATATTGTGATGCACATAACGGCTTTGTTTACATTATCTCCAGAGTGTGTGTGTGTGTGTGTGTGTGTGTGTGTGTGTGTGTGTGTGTGTGACTAGAGTCATATACACCCCATACATTTGCATGTATGTTGCATTAAGAATCACTCTCAGGTCTTCAAGTGTAATTTCTTTTAGTCCAATCACAGCCATAATACTAAATTAATCCTTAAAAAGACATTAAAGACTTAAAACTGACTGATTCCATAAAAATAAGAAACTATGAGTGTTGGGTCATTTTGGTAGAATTGAGTTTTGTTAATTTTTCTTGTAAACAATAAACAAAAAAAACATCATCTGTATTTCTTTGTGTCTGTCTAATGCAGCCACACCTTTAGAAACACAAAAAAGACTTTTCCACAAATATTTCATGTTAATGTTTGAGATTGTGTAAAATTTTGAGGGTGTCCGAAAACTTTTTTCCACCACTCCCTATTTGGACTCGCTTTAACTTATATAGATTTCAAATCATATCTGTCTTACATTAACACAAGTTTGTTAACAGAAATATATTTAGTTTTCAAACCGAGTCAGAACTGTCTAAATGTTAAATCCATCATGTCGTTTGTTGTGCAATATCAGACATTTTCAAAACACTGCAGTGGAAATCTCATCCCGTTCATGACGTCTCTCCCCTTCCTTTCAGTCTGCCATGCAGTTCATCATGAACTACTTTGCGGAGGACATAATCGTTGCTAAGATCAAGAGCGATGCCAGCCTGCTGTGGAGCATCAGTCCGGCCAGTCGAGCCGCCATGATCCAGGAGCTCAGCAACTCCTCGCACATCTACATGACGCTCCGCTGGACGCTGCTCAGGTCAGTGTGTGTGCAAAGAGTCCTCTACAACAGGTGTGTGTAGATGATTCATGTACACCTAAATGCATTTTCTTCTTCTTTGTTTTACGACTGCTTTTTTTCTCAGTTTGTCAAAGCGATAAAAAGAATATTGATTTTCTCAAAAATAATTTACCTCACTGAGATAAAAGCTTCAAGATAAAGCGCTGATGTATTAACCCTCGTGTCGTCCTGCGGGTCAAAACTGACCCGTTTTAGAGTTATAAAGTTATATATTTTCACAGTGAAACTTCTCATGTCCACATTTTCAACATTTTTGGGAAATCTTTGAACATTTTTTGGGTGGGGAAAAAAGAAATGTTAAAAAATATTTCTTAAGAACATTCACCAAAAAAATCAACCAAACTCCAGCGAATTTCGCTGGAGTTTGGTTGATTTTTATGTGAATGTTCTTAAGAAAATATTAGAAGTTTTACTGATATATATGGAATCACTTTAGATATTTTTAGGATTTTTTGGAAGATTATACTCATTTTTTGATAATATTTACAAGAATTTTCTTGCCAAATTTAGGGGATTTTTTTAAAATACATTTTTTAAGGAAAACTTTTAAGAAATTATTGGAATTTTCTTCCTGAAGGTTTTGCACATTTTCAGAAATGTGGGGATTTTTTTTGCTGAATTTTTGTATTTTTTCAGACAAGGAAACAATATTTTTTGGTGTCTGTAAATGAAGACAGCAGGAGGGTTAAAGGATCTAAACATGGGTTCAAATGTGTACATTTACGTACTTATTGTCATATTAATCAGACATGTGTCCACCCTGCTCATATTATGTGTATAACGTATCATTTCTTTTTCACTTTAACATTGTTTATGTGTATTCCTGCTCAGTAACTACATTTTAAAATCATTTTGTGGCTAAGACTGTGTTTTTCCTCCCCTTTCGTGACCCTCAGGAACGCATCCATATCAATGAATGCAGAGACGGTGGGAGAACACACGGTGAAGTTTGATGATAAGGTCCTGAGGGAAGGGATCGTCCGCATGCTCAAAGGCAACAGCAGCACACCTGTGTGAGTCTCAGTCAGCATGCAACCAGCTGCTGTTTCAAAGCAACACCATTAAATCAAAGAAACAGATGAACTCATGCATTGAAAACTTTTCTGTCTGGTTTCTACTATGAATAAAATGCTGCTCAAATGTGGAGTTATAACCATGTCTAGCTGTTCTGTAACTGTTCAAATCTCTGGCAGTTCTATGACAGATGTGTTCGTGGTGATGCACCTCACACACACAGCTTTTTTCCCCACATGTTCAAACATTAAAATGGGTCAATTTGAAATCCAAAAATTCAGCAAAAAAAATCCCCAAATTTGTGAAAATTTGCAAAACCTTCAGGAAGAGAATTCCAATAATTCCTTAAAAGTTTCCCTTAAAAGTTTTATTTTTTTTAAAAAATCCCCAAATTTGGCAAAAAAATTCTTGTAAATATTTTCCAAAAATGAGTAAAAATCTTCCAAAAAAATCCTAAAAATATCTAAAGTGATTCCATATATATCAGTAAAACTTCTAATATCTTCTTTAAGAACATTCACAGAAAAATCAGTTTTTATGTTTTGATTTTTCTGTGAATGTTCTTAAGAAACATTTTTAACGTTTCTTTTTTTCCACCAAAAAATGTTCAAAGATTTCCCAAAAATATTGAAAATGTGGACATCAGAAGTTTCACTGTGAAAATATTTTTTTCCCACATTTTCAAACTTTAAAACGGGTTAATTTTGACCCGCAGGACGACATGAGGGTCAAACTTATTTTGAGTTTTCTTGTAAAATTCAACTCAAAACAAGATAATTTCAAGATTGTTTCACTTAACAAGATATTTAAGATGCATTGTCTTAAAACAAGTCCCTCCATCTGCTGAAATGTCTCTTGTTAAGTGAATTTATCTTAAATCAAGTGGGATGAGACATTTTGACTAAAAATAAGACCAATAGACTTGGTAAGATTTAGAGTTTCTGCAGTGCAGCCTTTCTGTATGGAACAGAGGAAATTTAACTTACTGCCAGGAACACACAAGTGGTTGAGAGTGAGGTTTGGAGTGAAATTATTTTGCTAACTTTGAAATAAATGCTGTTTTTCTGTGCTGTAGGATCATTAACTCTCTGCTGCCAAAGTTCATCAGGGGTCCCAAAGGACCAGAGTCCAAAATGGCAACGAGGATGAAAGTAGGTGAGTTGTTTTATAGCTAATATAACCTACGGTGGGCTCAGAACACCCAAAGGAATTCATCTTGGCAGTCCTTCTGTGCTCTTTTTATTCAGCTTTAGTGAGGTTTTCAGGTTTAATTCAACCCCTGCGTGTCGTCCCTCAGACTTGTCGGAGCGTCCAGACCTCCAGACGCTGGCCTTCTTCAGACCCATGTCCATTAAACTCCAGCAGGTCAACGAGACGTCAGAGAAGGATGCAGACCAGTGGTGGGTGGTGGAGGAGTGTTCTCCGGTTCTAACCTCCGCCGAGCACAAGTGTCACAGCATAGAGATCGTGGTGTTCAGTGATAAAGTCAGCCCGTCTAGTCTGGGCTTCCTGGCCGGACACGGGTAGGTAGCAGGAAACGTCAGCTAATAAGCTAGTAATCATGTAAACACAGCCTTCGCCTCTTTTCCAGGTCTTAAATACAGTCAGCAGATGCAGTAAAGTTTGTGCAGACTGCTGTGTTTTGCTGGTGTGACGTTAACATAGTTTGCAGAGCCTGAATCTCATATTTCAGAGATTCAGCAATTTGATCTTTCTGACAGATGTTCAAACTGTACTGTTTTCATATTTGGAACGGTGCTCGTCTTCTGAGTTTTTTAAACATGTTTCTTAGGATTCCATGCTATTGAGAGTTCTGTAGTGGTTCCATCTACAGCATCTTAAACATGAGCAAATCATAGTAAAACGACTGTATTAAGAATAATAAGTCCAAAAAATATATTATCAACGTGTTAGTGGTCATGAGTGTGGACTTGATTCATGTAAACACAGCTCTTGTCCCTTTACGGTTCTTAAATACAGCCCAAAGATACAGTAAAGTTTGTCCAGACCGCTGTATTTTGAAGGTAACATATGTGCAGTAGATCACTCCAGTAGTTTGCAGTGCCTCCATATTATAATTCAAACATTTAGTAATATTAATTTTTATGACATCTTCAGTCTGTAGTGTTTTCATATTTGGAATGGTGCTCATCCTCTGAGTTTTTTTCAAACAGCGCTAATAAGAGCACTGTTCTGGTTCAATCTACAGCATCTTTAGACACGAGGAAATCACAGCAAAACCACTGGATTGAGATTAATAAATCAAAAAAAGTATCGTCAAAACTTTAGAAATCCTCAATGGACTTGGACCATGTAAACAGCCCTCACATCCTTTCCAGATATTAAATACCACCTATGAATACAGTTAAATTTGTCTAAACGGCTGTGTTTTGCTGAACTTTGGAGGTAACTTGTGCTGTAACTGTCTCCCCAACTTTGCCGTTGCCAGATATTATACTTCAAACATTCAGCAATATAACTTTTATGACAGCTTGTGGTCTTCTTATGTTAGGAACAAAACTCTTCTCACACTTTTCAAATGTGATTCTTGGGATGTTTCAAAACCAGCAATCTACAGCCCCCTTAAACATGAGAAAATCAGAGCAAAATTACAGTATTAAGATTATAAAGTAAAAAGAATATATTGTCAAAGCTTTACTTGACTTTTTAAACCCTCATAACTGTAAATGCATGTCTCACAGCATCAGAACTGCCTTATCTGACCCTGTTCACTCTATTCTCCGCAGCATCGTCGGCCTCTACATGTCCGTGGTGCTGGTCATTGGAAAGTTTGTCAGGGAGTTCTTCAACGGGATCTCCAGGTCCATCATGTTTGAGGAGCTGCCGTGCGTCGACAGAGTCCTGAAGCTGTGCACGGACATCTTCGTGGTCCGAGAGACGGGAGAGATGGAGCTGGAGGAGACTCTGTTTGAGAAACTCATCTTCCTCTACCGATCGCCGGAGACGATGATCAAGATGACCAGAGAGAAGAAAGACAGCTAGGGCTCAGCGGCAGAACATCTGCTAGTACTGGACGTTAAGGTGACTCAAAGTGGACGTATCCGAGCAAATAACTGAGCAGCGGGGTGAAGGTAGGGTTAGAAATTGACCCCTGCTGTATTAATCCTGACCAAGAGGCTTTTACACCCCACTGTCCTTCACCTCTGACCTTCGTGGACACGGAAAGCAGAGAATTTTTCCAAAGTGGATCAATAAATCACTGCTTATATAACTGATTTTAATGGAGAAACATCCCAAGCCTTCATACTGACCCACTGCTTTCATTTAAGGTCATTATTGAGCAATTTATTGGACACTTCAATCCCTCAAAAAATGCAAAACAGCAGTACTTTCCATCATACAAATATCAAATACAAGCTAACCCTCCTGTTGTCTTCATTTACGGGCACCAAAAATATTGTTTCCTTGTCAAAATTCAGCAAAAACTTCCCCAAATTTCTGAAAATCTGCAAAACCTTCAGGAAGAAAATTCCAGTAATTCCTTAAAAGTTTTTTTTTTTTTTTTTAAATCCCCCAAATTTGGCAAGAAAATTCTCGTAAATATTTTCAAAAACCTGAGTAAAAATCTTCCAAAAAATCCTAAAAATATCAAAAGTGATTCCATATGTCAGTAAAACTTCTATTTTCTTTCAGAACATTCACATAAAAATCAACCAAAATCCAGCAAAATTTGCTGGATTTTGGTTGGTTTTTATGTGAATGTTCTTAAAGATTTTTAGCATTTTTTTTCACCAAAAAAATGTTCAAAGATTTCCAAAAAATGTGGACATCAGAAGTTTCACTGTGAAAATATATTTTCCACATTTCCTAACTTTAAAACAGGTCAATTTGACCCACAGGACGACACGAGGGTTAACATAATTCAGGAGGCAGTTGATCTGAACACTTGTTAATCTAATCTGCTGTTTTTTTTCTCTTCTTGTTGCTTTCATTGATCCCATTTCCAGCTCACAGGGCTGTGCATGCATTTCTAGTGGTTTTAGATTCGACTTTTTACCGGTCTAATGTCGCCCCGACATCCCATCCTCAGACTTTTAGGACAGTGAAATCCGAGATATCGTCATGGATCAACACACACATACCTCAGTAAATACCACATTTCTGTATATGACGAAGTAGACGACTGCATCAATTCATTTATATCAAAATAAAAACTGTTAGACAAAATGTTTCCGTGTCATTTTGCAGCGCTGTATGATTAATATTCCCCAACAAGGAAAGAAGACAAGGAAGCTGTGTATTTCCAATATCCATCTTTAATACAACTTTAATTACAAATCAAAGGGAAAATAAGCAGTTTCGTTCAGGTCCCCAATCTTTAACGCGTCTTCTTGATGTTGTCCAGCTTCTCTTCCATCTCCATGCTGTGCAGGACAGGACGGTGGCAGGATCCCAGCAGCCCAGGAAAATATTATCTACACCACGGTATCACATCCTGGAGGTAAAAACAGAGCAGAAACACAGGAACATTACGGAACGTACCCTTATGGAAATGGATTCTGCACAGCTAATAGAAAATAAAAGCATCTCATTTCAGCCACTGTGGATTTAGAGTTAACCTATGCCAACACTAAACTTCCTAAATTTACATTTAAGAACAAATAAATCACCTCAGGTCTTAAAAGGCAACAAAAGAAAATGCAAAGAAACTGAAGCACTCGTAGGAACTTTAATGCATTTGAAGTGCCAAAACATTTACCATATAAACCCGATCAGATACAGAAACAAATGAATAAAACATTTTAATCTGCTCTGAAAAAGAATAAGGACTTGGAGCATTCCAAAATTCTAATACTGCGAAAATATAACTCCAGGAGAGTTAATTTATAAGGAGAGGGAATTATTTTGTCTAAATAGACCATTTAAAGGGTAATCCATTCCAACTACAACCTACAACTGGTGGCTAATGCACTTTATAACGTTCAGATTTAATGCATAAAATTTATGAACACTTTCAGACTAAGACTGACTTTATGATACGTTGTTATTTATATACTAAGGTAGCACCACCTTGACCAGGTATGGCATTAAGTTTGTGCAATGAAGGCCTTCACTGACAGCAGTAAGAAAATAGTTTGAGAGAACAGCCGATAGTTTTACTTCAATGCATTAGATGTAAACTGGTGGTCGCCCTCATCAAACAGGCTTTACGATCCAAGAACACCTTCAACTGTGTCTTTAAGTGAGTGTGTTTACAGCTGTAGCACTAATAGTGAATTTATCAGCTGTGCAGTTTAATAAATGAGGTAAAGGATTTAAATTCAAATCAGCATGGTTAAAATCAAAATAAGCACTCTTTCTGGCAGCCTTCGTGGAAAATAGATCATTTAAAATGATCAATAATTACCAATTACACTGACTGTCATACATTTCATAGTGATCAGCGTTTCAGCTGGATCGTCCAGCTCTGATTTTAAGGTATTTGGGGATTTCACAGAATATAATGTGAATTTTAACGGTGGAGTTCCAGCTTACTCTGCTGTTTAAGACTCATCTAACCTATCTTATAACTTAAAACACTTTCAGGAAGCTGAGGCACACAGCAAGGTGCATTATTATTAATGAACTACGGTAGCATCACCTTCATTGATTACAACATGTGGGTCAATATATAATTGTGGGACTTTTTGTGTCATAGTTGACGTTTAGTGATATCCAGTCATTTTTATTAATAAGTGATTGTTTCCACAATAAATAATTATGGAATCTGTAAAGATGTGACCATAATGAACATAAAAAAACATTCTTTTATTTTTTACTTTTAATAGAAATGTATGCATGATATATCCCCATAGACTGCAAAAGTCCCTCAATTATAGATTGACCTGGACCATTTTTGAGTCATTTTGCACAGGTCAATATATAATTGAGGGACTTTTTGTAACATAGTTGACATTTTAGTGATAGCCAGTATTTTTTTTCCAATAAGTGATTTTCATGATAAATAATTTTGTAATTTGTAAAGACATGATCATAATGAACATAAAAAACATTTTTTTTTTTAACTTTTAACAAAAACATATGCTAGATATATCCCATGGACTTCAGAAGTCCCTCAGTTATATATTGACCCATGTATTGAGGTGAATATTGAATGATTTTGGAGCAGTAATTATAACTATTTAGTAATGCCGCCTTCTAACGGGATTTCTGCAGAAGAATTACGTTCATTTTATGCAGTAAAACCTTCAACCTGCACTCCGCTCAATGTCACAGCGCCCTCTGCTTCACATGCAAACCGTCAGGGAACATGATGTAAGGTCGGAACAGAAGAGTTTACATGTATGTGGATAACTTACATGCTGTTTTGGGTTTGAGGACTTTGACGCTGGCTTCTGCAGCTTTGATTGCTTCGGTTTTGAACTGCGGCTTCAGTGCAGCCCGCACCGCGCTGGCGCAGATAGCGGAGAAGCGAATGTAGCTGCGGAGAGGACACGCTGGTTAGCAACAAGGATAAACAGTCCAGACAATAATAAAAGCAGAAACCACAAGCATAGACACTTGCTCCCTTAAATAATCTCATACTGTTAGTAGCTACCGACGCTGCTGTAGGTTAATACATGCGGTGCAGCAGCTAACATGCTAACTAGCTATGTAGCTCATCAAAAACACGACGATATTATATCAGAGTACTCATTTACTGTAACAAATCGTAACACAAAACGACGTAGTCAACGTTTACCACTAAATATTTTCCTCAAATGTCCATTTATCGCTGTTTTCTTACCTGAGGCCTGCCTGTCTCCAGTATGCGACCATCTTGTCTGTTGTAGCTTCAAGGACAGGTCGGATGTGTGCGTGATGACGTATGTGAGACACGCCAGGCTTTGGCCCAACCCATAAGAGCGGGGCGTAATCATGATTGACAGCTGTGATGGCCACATGTCCTGCCCCCACGACACCCGTCTCTCAGATTGGAACAAAATCTACTATTGATCATAGACTGTATATATGCTATTGATCAGTGACATTGATTACAAAATGGGAAACTGAATGTGTGTTTTATGACGCTGATTAAGTGTAAATGCAGTGAATTGACAGGAAAATATTATTTTGGACATTGTGAGACTGTGGGGGCTTTAACCCTGTAAGACCCAAATATAGAAAAAAAATGAGAAAAAAATCATTATTATTATTTAATTTTATTTATATATTTATTTTCTCATTTTTTTTCTATATTTGGGTCTATATATATATATATATATATATATATATATATATACACACATATATATATTCTGTTTCTGCCACCAGGGGGAGCGTCGCTGCTAAGGCCGGTACTAAAAGGCGTCTCCTTCGGCTCCTCCTCCTTCCTCACTCCGGTCACGCTGTCGTTAGTCGCCGGCTCCCGAGCCCTGACAGAAAAGCCTGTAAAAAAATGAAGATCTGGGCGTCAGAGCACATTTTCAAGTGAGTAGTTGTCTTTGTGGAGTGATGTCTTTTACATACACGGCCGTTAAACCGCCCGTTTCCTGTTTGTGTGTTCAGTTTGCGCGGCTGTTAACATGTAGCCGCTAAGGTTACACAGAAGTTAGGTAACTTCACCCAAGGAGCTTTCGGTTAACCGAACTAGTAACTGAATGTTGGTCACAATATTTAGTATACTCGATATTAATTCCAATTTTAGCAGGTGCCTACATTATATTTTGTATTTGTGTGTATTAGCACTTAGCTGCTGTTAGCCGAGTCAACTTTGGAGGTTAGCTTATCGCTGCTAGCCTCGAAGCTAACTCCTGCTAAAGGATGCTGCCGTTGCTTAGCTAACTGAGTTATTTCGTTAAGGTTTAAGCGACATTTAATCCACAAGACGGTGAGTGGATTCATGTGTATTTCATGTGTTACGGTTGAATCACGGGAGCTGAATCCGCCCACGAGTTTAACATTATGTACCGCTAATGTTGCATAACGGGCTGTCAGAGGACAGACAGGATGGAAATACAACCGTCTGTTCTGCTCATTTCTGCTCCATAGAAAGCTAGAAATGCTTCACAGTAATCGTTCTGCTTTTGCCCAGTTCTGGAAGTTTCTAGATAAAACCGTAGTTGTGGTTGGTCTGTAGGGAGGGGGCGTTCCTCCTCCTGCATGCTGGCGGCAGAACCACCTGCATCAATTATAATAATAATAATAATAATAAGAAGAAGAATAACCCTTGACAGTTAGCAAAATATGTTTTCTTAACCCTGTAAACCCATCAAAGAATAGCCAGAAAATTCTATTTTTTTGGAACTGAGATGGTTGTTACCTCTTTTAACACAATCCAAGATTTAAAAAATTTGCCATATCATTTTGTTTATGATTATTTTTCGTATTAAATTTGATCCATTGGGCGTTTTTGGCAACTTTCTGCTCAAACAATCTAAAGCAAAACTCCACTTTCTCCAGTCTGCTAATCAGCATTGAGTGAGCTGAGACATTTCATAACAAAACAATTTCTAATAATAAATAATTTTAAAATAAAGAACTAAACAACAAACTGCAGGGAGCTTTGTCTCCATCTCCCAATAGATTCTCACACTGGACATCTGTACTAATCCCATATGCATTTATTGAAAATGACTCAATAATTGCCTATAAGGACCAAAAAAGGTTTTAAAAATGCTCCAATGGTTCAAAAATACTTAGTAATTATGACATTTTCAGTGTACTTTCTTTTCTCTCTACTTCCTGTAGTGTTTTTGACGTCTAAATTCAGTGATTGCAGCCGTTCAATCACATGTTCACCCTCACAGTCAGAATACTGAAGTTTAGGGTGAATACTGTAATTTAGGGTGAATAGAACAGTAACCTCACTTTTCCTGCAGTTGTTTTTATTTATATAGATGCTGAAATCAGGCCGCGTCATACACGGAAGGAGAACCTTCATATATTCTTCTCTCTAATCTCAGACAGAAGATAATTTCATATCACCCTCTACAATATGTGATCTCTTGGGGAAGCAAAAGTGAACAACGGGACTGTGGAGCAACTATTTGCATCAACAAAAATATAACTGTCGTGAGATAAAAGAAAAGCAGAAGTCTAAACTAGTCTAGATTAGAAATGACTGCGCAGATGTAGTTAATATGGTTTGAGATGTTGAGCATTATTTGGCAACGGCAGCACCTATTGTTCCTGATATCAAAAGTCAAACATACCCAAATGAGTCTGTTAGATGCTCAGATTAAGACTGGATCTTTAATTCTCTCATATTACTAAATAATCTGAACCAAACATTGGGTAACATCAGGATTGTGGACCAAGTTTCTCCTCTGATTCATGCTAATGTTCATCTTTAGACCTGTACTATGATATGAAATGGCCTCAAAGAACTTCCTGTTTCTAAATATGAACATGTGTTTTAACAGCCACCCATGGGAGACGGTGACCAAGGCGGCCATGCAGAAGTACCCCAACCCCATGAACCCCAGTGTGTTTGGTGTGGACGTTCTGGACAGAAGCGTGGACACCGAGGGACGGTTACACAGCACCAGACTGCTGAGCACAGAGTGGGGGCTTCCTGCCATGGCCAAGTCTGTAAGTTAGAAGATCAGACCTGAGCTGCAGGATTCTTTTCTTTCTGACCTATAATATTACTAAATTGTTTGTTCCTCCTGCAGATCATTGGGGTAACGAGAACTTGCACCTACGTCCAGGAACATTCAGTTGTGGACCCCAAAGAGAAGACCTTCGAGCTCAAATCTACAAACGTGAGTAGGACCCATGAATACCACTTTTTATGATCCTGAAATGACATTCAGTTATGTGTTTTTGAACGTTAAAACAGGAGAAAAATTTAATTCCGAACCTGTAAATGGGCTCTTTAAATGAAGATGCCTTGTAGTGCTGTGTGTGATGTAAAGAGAGTAATTCCTGCTTTATTTTCTGTCCAGATCTCCTTCACTAACCTGGTTTCTGTAGATGAGAAGCTCACATATAAGCCACATCCACAGGACCCAGAGAAGTAAGTGACCCATGTTTTCTTGTTGTTATTTTGGTTTCCTTCTGTCCTACATGGGTCTGATTAGTACGGAGTGTTCTGGGCTGAAGTTGCAAAACGTTTTGTACTTTTAATTGTCAGATAACACACCATTTATTTTCTCTAATTTGTGATTCAGGACGGTGCTGACACAGGAGGCTCTGATTAGTGTAAAAGGCATCAATCTGAGCAGCTACCTGGAGGGTCTCATGGCCAAAACCATATCTGTGAACGCCGGCAAGGTGAGGCTGGATTTAAAACTAGTAACTTTCAGCCTAAGACCTAATTTACAGTGATGTCAACAGAATAATAAGACAACAGTTGACCAGACCACAGAGACCTGCTTTGGGGGGCTTAATGAAAGTTTTTAGTTTTTATATTCTAAAATTGATTGGATTATTTTTTCAGGTATCATAAAGCAGCACAGTTTTAGCTTTTAGGGTGAGTTATTTGAACATTTGAGGGTGTTTATGAGAAAAAAGAAAGTAAAAGGAACCCCCCTAAAGGTGAGACGTACCACACAAAGCTGGCCTGATTTTTAGATGAATCTAAAGACGTGTGTTATTTTTATACATCCTTTAAATGACAGATTTTGGAACCCGGACACTCTTTTATTTCATTTACTACACAAGCATTAATTGAAATCCTGAACAGATGAAATGTTAATTTCTGTCTATGAATCACAGCGATAACAAACCGCCAAATACTGGAATCACACCAGAGAAATGAGAAGTTCTGTTATAAGAAAAAAATTGAACTGAGCCATGTTGGTTTTTAAAAAACTTTTCAAATTGAGAAACACACACACATATATATCATCCTGTCTGTGCTTATTGTCCGGTAACACGTCTGTCTGTCTGTGTGTCTGTCTCAGGGTCGGGAGGCCATGGAGTGGGTCATCAGGAAGTTAAACACAGAGATCGAGGAGCTGGCGGCGACGGCTCGCGGTACCATCCGGGTCCCCATGGCAGCAGCTGTAGCAGACAAATGATCCCGGCCTTCTAACTCTGCCATCATGAACCGATGGACTTCTCGGACATTTTCCCCTCAAAGGGGACCTCTCACCTCATCTGCCAACAGCCTAGTGACCACAGCCCCTTCCTTTGTCTGTCTGTCTGTCTGAGTGTTTGTCACAACATCGCTGTTCGCTGCTCCTCATCATGCGGGCGGCGATGAGGAGCTGATGATGGTTAAATACCAACAGGGTTGAATGGGACAGCACTTGAAGCTCATAGGACTCGACTTGTGATGTGAAAGCTCTTTTTTAAGATTCACACCGTGCCTCCACATCATCACAACATCTTCATCTTTTCTGTCCTGTTTTCTCCATCTTTAATGATTCATCAGCACTTTAGAAATGGGTTGAGTTGAGCTAGAACCGACCAAAATATCTCCAAACCTAAAGCTGCCAGTGCAGAACGGCTATAGGCGAACATAACACTGTCAGCTACAAACTGCATCCGTGGCCAAGCTGTTTTCTCCTGTTTTCTTGGAGCTGTTGTTTTCCATACACGTTGGTATTTATGTCACGATGGAAGCACTGAAGCAGCCAACATTGTCTGTTGTCTGAACAGTTTGAAAACCCTGGTGGAGCTCAGAGAACGTAGAGCTCTTATCCGACACCAGACAGTAACAGTTTTAATATCTGGGGTCCAAAGCAGTGAAGTCTCAACTCAGTTAAACCGAGTGCAGGACATGCTTTTACCTTTCTAACCTTCATTTAATCCCTTCCAGTCCTTCTAGTTGGATTTTGGTGAAAGAATAACTGATTTTTCTCTTTCTGTTAATTTTTTCTCTCACTCTGATGATGTGCAGTTCAGTGTTGCAGTATAAGAATGTGAATACTTGAATGTTTAACTTATCAGTGTGTGTGTTATCACTCGGTGGCAGAAAGTCCTTGAAAAGAGCACATGTTTTGTTTCTCACCACATTGTTGTAGAATTAGCCCTGCAGGGTGCGTTCAGGGTCGCTGACAGTGCCTATATTAGATGTAAAGATGGAAATAACCTCACCGATCTATTAACCTAAAACACTATTTGTGGCTAAACCTGCCTTGTATTCCTTGTCGTCTGTAGATGGTGTTATTTATGTTATAATTCACTGTTACACTGGTTTTAAAAGCTGTTAGCTTGTGGTGTTGTTCAAGTAGCAGGTCAGTTTTTATGCTGCAGTTTCCAGCTGATTCCATAGTCAGGGGTGTCAAACTCAGAACCACAACTCCTAATTAAAGCTGCAAGCAGCATTGGACAGGTCCTCGCATCCTTGCTGGTCGGCAAATCCACGCATGTCCACCAGGTGGCGCTGCGACCGAAAGTGCATGTTGGCCTCTAAATGTGATGAGGGCTGGGCTCCGATCACACGTGTAAAATTTCAGGCAGATTGGAGCATGTTCAGGCTACTTATAGAGCCTTTCCTGTCCATCCACCAGGTGGCAGTGCAACCGAGAGTGTATATTGGCCTATGAATGTGATCAGGGTCGGACTCTGATCCCACATATAAAATTTCAGGCAGATCGGACCATGTACAGGCTAGTTATAGAGCATGTCTTTCCATCCAACAGGTGGCGCTGCGACCGAGAGTGTATGTCGGCCTATGGATGTGATTAGGACTGGACTCTGATCATACATGTAAAGTTTGAGGCAGATTGGAGCATGTTTAGGGCAGTTACACAGCAGTTGATGTTTCATGGCGAAGCATCAAAGTTCAGGAGGCCGCCATGGCCACGCCCTCAGACTTTTGTGGAGCATTTTGATAACTTTTGATCACCCATGCCTGGAATACATCCTGGCCAAATTTCAGCTCTCTCGCTGTTACCCTGTTTGAGTTTATAGCTTTTGAAAATGTCTAAAAATGACCGAAAATCTTCAAAACATATGACATATAATTCAAAATGGCCGACTTCCCGATGGGTTTTGGCCATGGGTGTCAATTAAATTTTTGTGCGTCTTCATGAGTTACATATGTGTGTCAAATTTCATGATTGTAGGTGACACGTACTGGCCGTAGTAAATGTTTGAAATTTTCCAGGTGGCGCTATGGAGCCATTTTGCAACAGTCATGGACAATTTGTCTAAAATATCAAATATTTCATCAGTCATGATGTGTGTGGCAATTTTGGTGAGCATATGAGCGTTCCTAACCTGTCAAAAAGTACTTTGTTTATTACGGAAACAATGCGTTGCCACGGCAACACCGTTTTATGAATTGTCAAAATCGTCACACTGTGGCATCATCAAGGTGTGACCACTCACCTGACCAATTTTCAGAATGATATGACAAAGTTTCTGGCAATGGCACGTGCAAATGTAATGACAATTTCTTCCTGTTGCCAATAGGTGGCGCTATGAGTATTTCTAAATTTATAAATGTGGATGTGTTCAGACCCGGACTGGTGTCCATCACATCAAGTTTGTTCCGGATTGGATCATTTCCAGCTGAGATATTAATAATTAAATTTTCATGGCGAGAAATCAAAATTCGCCGCGCCGCCACAGACACGCCCCTTGACAAGGAGTCACCATTTTCTCTGGGAATCATCATCAATGTGTTCAGGCTTATGTCACCAAATTTGAGGTGAATCTGATCAACGTGCTAAGAATAGTACATCAAAATGTAAAAAATGTCTATTTCTTAATACCAGACGGTGGCGCTATGACTGTCAATGTACACAACCACATGGATGTCGTTAGGGCTGGACACTGATCACACATGTAAAATTTCAGGCAGATTGGAGCATGTATAGCAGAGTTAGACCCCACTTCCTGTTTCATGGCGAAGGATCAGTATTTTTGGGAGTCGCCATGGCCACGCCCTTTGACTTTTGCAGAGCATTTTGATAACTTTTCATCAGGAAGCAGTGTTGCATATATCTGCCAAATTTGGGGTCTCTCGGACTTACCCCCACTAAGTTATTAATCTCAAAAAATACCACAGTTAATTCAAGATGGCCGACTTCCTGTTGGCTTTAGGGCGTGGCCATGATTGACTTTTTCATGTGTCCTGATGCGCTGCATAAGCACACAAAATTTTGTAGCTGTAGATTAAACACTGTGCCAGTTGGCCTAATGACAACTTTTTGCAACTTTGTAGGGGGCGCTATGGAGCCACTTTGCCACACACATGCTCAACTCCCATAAAATATCAAATTTTTCACCAGTCCTGATGTGTGTGCCCCGTCTCATGCATTTTGGGGTATGATAAAGCCGCCAAAAGTGCAATTCAAAAGTTCGCCAAAGAATAACAAATAATTCCTTGCATTCCAAAAGGGTCTTCGCACCATTCGGTGCTCGGACCCTAATAATTCTTAGGGTTTCAATAGGTTCCTCGCACCACTTCGTGGTGCTCGGACCCTAATAATTCTTAGGGTTTCAATAGGTTCCTCGCACCACTTCGTGGTGCTCGGACCCTAATAATTCTTAGGGTTTCAATAGGTTTATAATAATAAACCACAGGGTTTCAATAGGGTCTTCGCACCTTTGGTGCTCGGACCCTAATAAACCACAGGGTTTCAATAGGGTCTTCGCACCTTTGGTGCTCGGACCCTAATAACACTGAATAAACCGTTAAAAAACATGGCGAAAAAAATAGTAGAGGTAAAACAGGGAGTGATAATGAAAAATTTTGAGGGGCCCACATAGGTGAATCCTTGGACTTTTTTTTGCTTATTTTTCCAAACCAATGCTCCGGTAAGAAGCTTCAGCAGCAGGAGGCTTAGCAGAGCCTAACGGAAGACAGAAGGGGAGCATGCTGTGCTTTAAAGCTAAATCAGCTAAATCAATAGTAAATCACAGGGAGACGTGAATGGGAGAAATGTATGTTCTTCTCCTGGAATTTGTTGAAAACCAGCAGCAGCAGAAACTGCACTGTTATTACAGAATGACTAACGGGGTAAAGCAAACAGTAGATCATGCAGTAGAGCTGCAAGGATTAATCACAAAGGTGCCGGTCAGTAGAAGAAACCGTGACTTTAAAGGTCAAATACTCCCGTTGTGGGAGAATGTTAGGGGAAAAAGCGAGCCTCCATAATGAAAATCAGGGTACGGATGCAAAAATTCATCTCCTGCCAGCTAAGAAAACCAGGAAGGTATCATCAGTATAGAGTTGGAAATTAGTGATTGTGATGTTTATGAAATATGCAAGCAAATGGTGACACATGAAAGACAAATGTAGTTTTAAAACATCTGCCCCCTGTAGGACAATGCTGGGGCAACAACTTTCTCAAATGAAACCACAGAATGATTTGTCAAAACCGTTGGCAATGTTTTAGAAATAAAAGCATATCCTGTTCTAATATGGCAGTGGAGGTTTGGTTACAGTAGTTAAAAATACGATTGATTTAGTTTCAGTTTACTAACTAAGGGGAGTTTATTGGAATGTCTGTTGTTCTCAGGCCTCTTTTGAAAAAGACTAGATTAAATAATGTTTAAGGAGGGCTTTTATTTCACAGTTAAGATAATAACTACTTTCTCAAACATTAGGAAATATCACAGTAAAAAACTAATTTCTTCAGTGTGGATGGAGCATATGACGTTTCAAATAACCTGACTGCCTGAAAGCTTTCCCACACTGGTTACAAATATGTGTTTGTAGACTGATCCAGCTCTCCTTTGCTGAAACCACTCCCACCCTCATCAAGACATCTGTACAGATCCCAGCAGGTCTGGTCCTATGAAGCAAAAAACAAAGTGTCAGTCACAGCAGTGCAAGAGGACAATAAATGGCAAATGCTACTGAATTACACAGGAAGAGGTAAGGGTGTAGCAGTACACAAAGATCACTGTTCGGCACACACACTCAGCTTTGAGATCATGGTTCATTATGTTCAGAGCGTAAAATGGGAACAAGAAATACAAAGCATTACACTGCTTCTTTTATCCTTTATTCAAATTAAACACGGGTGTAATGAACAGACTATGACTGCATTTTCTCAAAAAAGCCTGTCAATACTGCTGTAAGTGGCAGCAACTTACTAACAACAAAGTTACTTTAAAGATTCCATAATGTTTCACATATATTTTAATGCAGTGATCATCAACTGGCGGCCCGCGGGCCGAATCCGGCCCGCCGAACCGTCCAATCCGGCCCGCGACTGGATTCCAAAATTGTGAGGATCAAAGAGAAAATATCATGTGATCCACACTATTAAAGCAACTGAAAACAACAATAACTGAGACTCTTAACTATCAGTAATCCCCACCATTTATGACTCTATTTAGGCTGCACTGTTTAACATTTATTGTTTCACACAGTTCTTTTTTTTGTTAACATAACTTTTCCTCATGCCCTTACTTAACATTTGGTTTTTATTTCAAAGTCTCAACATGCTTCATACTGCTAGACTTCTCAGGACAAAGAAAGGAGGAAAAACCAACTGGCATAAGTTAAAATAGCTTGGTAAATAAATACTAACCTGGTACCAGAACAAAACAGGTCACAAATAATGTTGGCACATCAAATAAAACGTTAAGTGGGCTACAGCGATTTCAAATCACAAGGCTGAAATGGGCTACTCACACTGCTTAATGGCTGAAGTTACATTTCCCCTCTGACACCAACTTTTCCACATCAGGCTTGGCCGCTGTCAGACTTATGAGCAAACAGTCCTCCAAAGACTGGTTTGACAGTCGGTTCCTCTCAGTGTTTTTATCGAGTTCATCTTGGAGAACGCAGCCTCGCAGGTGTAGGTTGAACCCAACATGGTGAGCAGATACATAGCCAGCGTCTTCAATGTGCCATAGTCATCGGGACAAGACACCCAGAATGCTCTGAGGCTTTCAGCACCATGGACAGCAGCCTGGATTTCAGCCAGCTCGCTCTGAATGGACGCCTCGTCCAACGGCATCATTTTCACCGCGTTTGTGGAGAATTGTGGTGTTGTCCTCCAGCGGAAGCAATGCCAGCAGCTCCTCTCGGAAATCTTTGCCATCAAAGTCAGGATGGCATAAGGACAGGAGCTTGGGCATATTGCAGTAAAGTTGCCTTTTCTTTGTGTAGAAAGGAGTCGGCCGAGGTGATTCAAACATCTGACTGTGATTCCTCCTGGGCGCCTTTTATTGGAGGTTTTCTAGACACGTCCAACTGAGAGACAACCGCTAGATAGACCCAGAACTCGCTGGAGGGACCGCATATCTTATCATGCTGAGGAACACCTGGAGATCCCATAGGAGGAGCTGCAAAGTCACAAGAATATAATAATAATAATAATAATAATAATAATAATAATAATAATAATAATAATAATAATAATAATAATAATAATAAATTTTATTTGTAAGCACTTTTCTTGACACCCAAGGATGCTTTATAAGAAAAACAAACACAACAGAACAGATAAAAACTATACATACAAGAAAGAGGCAATTACAGAGAATAAATAGTCTTTAACAGGTGAGTTTTGGGTCTGGATGTGAAGAGAAGCAGAGAGTCGATATTACAGATGTCCGGTGGGAGTGAGTTCCAGAGTTTGGGAGCAGAGCGGCAGAAAACCCTGCTGCCCATGATGGTGCTGAGGCGGATGGAGGGCACTGTGAGGTGGATGGACTAAGAGGATCTGAGAGAGCGGGTGGAGGAGGCGATGTGATGGAGATCAGACGATAGGGAGCGAGGTTGTGGATAGCCTTGAATGTATACAGGATGATTTTGAATTTAAATTGAATGTAGGTCAAAGGAGAAAAAGAGGAGGATTTGTATGCAGTTAGGTTGAGTGGCAGCAGAAGCAGAATAACTGTGCTTCTTAAACCAAGAAGTCAAACATTCTTCTGCCATTTAATCATCAAGTTAGTGTCTACATCTATTTAATGCAGCCACACAACAGTTTGTATTTTACTTGTCAGAATGACTGAGCCGCACAACAGTCCTTGAAGGAGTACTGAAAATAAAAGTACCATTAGACTGATTCAGCAGATTCATGTAATTAAAAAGTTCCAAAAGAAAAGTTTATATGAATGTTGAACTGAACCAGGTTTCATGTGTGGTTTGAATAAAATTGCAGTACACAAATAGAAAGACAACTTTCCTCTAATGGGGAATTATTTAAAGCTAATTTATTTTTATTTGTTTTGGTTTGTTTTGGTATGTAGGCATCTCTGAAAGGACCATTTTAGGATTTGGTGGAGTAACTCGTGCTGTACTTTGAAGCTAGTATTGATTTACAGTTTATACAAAGATTGCTGAGGGGTCATGATACGATGAACTGAACTGGACAGGAGAAACATCATTCTACAACACAAAAGTCTACTTATTTCTAATGTTTTCCCCTCCCCTCAAATATTACTTATATCATAATTTGGTGCTCGTTACATAAAAAACTGTGGAAAAGTTGAGATAGTTTCAGTCTAATTGAAAGCTTGTAACAATTGATCGGCTACTTTTTGTACAAGTTAAATTGTTTGCTTGCCTGTGGCCACATTTTGTACACATTTAGCTGTTTGCTTGTACTGAATAAAAGTTTCGAGGTTTCCAGTGGCTTCACAATAAACAGCAATTAACTATCTGGGAGTCAGACTGTTCAAAGCCTGCACAATAATAACTGTTACTGCCAGGTAACATGATTTTTTTTCAGAAAACATCAGAAACAATCATTTGGTACATCCTGCCCCCTGATCAAATTGTAATGAGACTATATGAGAATGAAAAACATGTCTTTGGTTGAGGGAATGAGAACAGGCAAATGCTCTTCCAAAGTGAAATGGAACTTTTGCACAGTGGTCACAGACATCCGTTATGTGATATAGAAAGATATTAGACCAAATGTGGCTGCAGCAGGAAACAAAAGAAAGACATTTATTTTCTAATGTGATGCTTAGAAAAGGGTTGAAGTTAGCCAATCATGCAGAAAAATCTTTAGAGCAGTTCAAATGGTGACAAATTGTCAACCACTGACCTGTCAGATGGGACTTTAAGGGACAGTGACCAGAAAGTGTGACCAAAACACAACCACTCTGTTGACAAGTGACTATTAAAAAAAAGGATAACACTTAGTGGACATAACAGACAGAAGTTGAGATATGGAGGCAGCTACCAACCACTAATTAATTAACATTTACACATGATTTTGTTTTTTGCAAATATCTCTTTGTTGCTATTGCCCATATCTGTCTACATTGTTGCACAGTCATACTACACTCTATGAATGCCTATTTTTGAGTGAAAGAAAATAATCATGGGTTGTCATCAGTCCAAATCAGGTGAGACTTGTTGTTAAAATGTGAAATCAATGAATAATTTGCCTAAAGAAGAATCTGAATCTAACTGTGATGCATTAACAGCTAAAATTAAATCTGATGCATTTATGCTGGTCAGTGTAGCAGCAATTAAGTCATTAGTCAGAGCTAAGAACACAGGTAAGAAACTTAAGATCATTGCTGTTCTTCAGGAAGAATTGACTAAGATAAAGGATAAAGAGGTTGAATCTTGACTTAACACAGAACCGGACTGAGGATCAGGCTAAGTTTCAGGAAATGGTGGTGTAGAAAAGGGACAGAGTAATGATGAGTTGATGAAAAAAGTTTAACAGTCTGCATGTTCTTCATGTGTTTTTCTTCAAAGTGATAAGATGGAGGAGTCAGAGCTTTTTGAAACTAATCTAGCTTTGTGTAAATGCATGATTGTTAACACAGCTGTGTGTCAGCCTTGGAGTTCAGTGGAGGCCCGAGATATAGTGTTTAGTGCACCAGATCCTTTCATTAGTGTGATGAAATGTCTTGATTGGTTGTGAGTTACAGCTACATTGTCTAATGTTGTGGTTCCAGAATGAAGAATGAAGTCATTGTTGCACTGTATGTTTTGGCACAGAGCGGTCTGTGGTTGAGGAATCTTTTGATCTACCTCCCACTGAGAATGTCCAGTGACCTGATGAGCTAGATGTGCAGACATGGTTAACAGATCACAGTGGTGTTTGCCTTAGTTCTAGAGTGTGTGTCGTGAGATTTCTTACAGGTATAGAGTGTCAAATCAGTCATGGCATAGTAGTGTGTGGATAGACTCAATGCATGTGTTGATGGAAATGTAGAAGGATGGTTGTTTCTCCACTGAATGATGTGCTAAGGTTAAATAATTGTTTCATTTCACAGATCAGCCCCGGTGTTGTTTTTATCAGAAGGCTGCTCCCTGAACACAGTTGAAATGCAGACAATGTGGGAATTATAGGAGAATGAGAGACTGGGCCACAGACTGCAGAGTAGTAAGGAGCTTGTCAGTAGAATGGAATGTTTTGAACTCTGTAAACACTAGAGTTTAATAGTCTCCTATTGGAAATCTAATATGATCAGTAGTAAAAAGGAAAGGGGTCAATGTAAAATTATTTGTGTAATATAAAGTGGATTTTTTCTACGCTTTGAGTTGAGAATGTAATGGTTTGGTATTGCTGTGGTCCATACAGAGAAACTAAAATTTCATGTGTGCTGGATTAAAATTAACTATGATCTTAAAAGTTAACTATATTAAGTAAATTAATGCGTTGGTAGTAAATAATAGTGTTAAATGTTTAATTTGTGTAGCTTAAGGAAATTATATAAATATTAAATTTATTTTTAAGTTTTACAGAGTATCCTGAGAGCAGGATAAATAGAACAAGATGATCAATAGGTGAAATAAGTCAAAATATATTACCAGTTGTGTCTATCAATATTTCGATAAAGTATTTTTGCAAAATGTTGTGTGTCATTATGTAATTAAATTGAAGCTATGAATTGATAAAGGGGGTATACTTTTTGTTGTATGTTTCACTGATAATGTTTTCATTTGTAGTTGTAAAGCAATTGTTGTAGGAGTTTCAGGCGCCCCATAAGTAAATTAATTTTTCATCAAGTTTATGTTTGAAAAGCAGGATCAGCTGTGGAGTATAGTATGTGATTGTTGAAGTAACACTTTTGAGTGTGATGGGAAGAGACCTTCTTTGTCAGTTAAACACTGGTATTAATTGTAGTACAGATTAGTTGTTTGTAGGAAATAATAAAATCAGTTCAGTGTTTGAAATTAGCAAGATAATTGGAAAGATTGAGTGACTTTAATGCCTGCCAACTAAAAATGAGAACAACACAGGGAACGTGATGCTGTGAGATCGCGAGATTCAGCGAGAGTGACGAAATTCAACATGGCGGCTCCCAGCTGCTAGATGCGAAGTAAACAAACCGCCGTTATCTCGACGTATTTGTATTAAAAATAAATAAATAAACCAACAACCTAGCTAAATAGCCTGCGCAAGATCGGAAACGGTAGTGCTCACAGTGGAGGACCTTGAGAACTTCATTGACGACTACTTCGTCCGGTGCGTGATGGAAGACGCCAACCCGAGCAAGAGGAAGAAGGCAGACTCCTCGACTGACACACAAGACCTGGAGGTCACGGATATCCAGGTAAGTGTTCTAGAATCTATTAATAAGAAGCTCGATATCCTTAGTTTGCTTCACCAGGAAATAAAAGACCTGAAAGCAAGCCTGGAGTTCACCCACCAGCAGATAGAGGATCTGCAGAGGGACAACAACGAACTCCGGTCCACGCTGACAGCGGTCACTTCAGAGGTGGATACGCTTAAAAAAGAAAACACAACCCTGAGGGAGACCGTCCTGGACATCCAGTCGAGGAGCATGCGGGACAACCTGATCTTCTCTGGTATCCCTGAGTCCACACCGGATAACCCAGAGACTCTTGTTAAAAACTTCATGGTGTCGGCGCTTAAAATCCCTGCGGAAACTGTTAAAAACATCACTTTCCACCGCGTCCACCGGCTCGGACCCCGAGGAGGAAACCGACACCGTCCTATTATTGCAAAGTTCGAGCACTTCCAGCAGAAAGTGCTCGTAAGAAGCAAAGGACGGGAGCTGAAAGGCACGTCGTTCGGGATGAATGACCAGTTTCCCAGGGAAATCAATGAGAGGCGCAAAGTACTATACCCCATCATGAAAGAACACAGACAGAAAGGTAAACGGACTGCACTGGTTGTGGGCAAACTATACATAGATGGGCAGCTATTTCGGGAACCCTCCATCACCCCCTGGCTCTTCTAAAAAAAAAAAAAAAAATGAAATTAGCAAATGGTTTGAAATAGTTTGACTGTGGAAAGTTTTAATATGAAGTACAGCTTCACTGCAAAACATGTAGAAGTATAGGAAAATCCCATTGTGTGTGTTGCAGTGGTGTTGTTGACAGTTCATCTTTTGAGCATTAAATTGTCAGTTTGAAAGTTACACTTTTATTTATGAGGAAAAATGATAATGTAATGTGAAGGGATTGTACTGGTTTATGGTTGAGATTAAGCTGCTTTTTTTTATCAGTTACAGGGCTGGAATTGTGTGTACATACAACATATTTATACAAACAGTATGCAGGTGTTTGGTGGAATTTTGTGCTCTTGAATGTTTTTATTAGTTTTGTTTGGATCTTAGTCAGTAATTGTTCTTTATAATAAGTGGTATGTTTTTGACAATCATGAGCAATATCATAGTAGCTGAAGTTGGGTTCAGGTTGGGACTCCCGACTCCCGACTCCCGACTCCCGACTCCCGACTCCCGACTCCCGACTCCCGACTCCCGACTCCCGACTCCCGACTCCCGACTCCCGACTCCCGACTCCCGACTCCCGACTCCCGACTCCCGACTCCCGACTCCCGACTCCCGACTCCCGACTCCCGACTCCCGACTCCCGACTCCCGACTCCCGACTCCCGACTCCCGACTCCCGACTCCCGACTCCCTTCCGCCAGTCCAAAAAACCTAATGGAAAAACCAATGCAAAAAATGAAAAAAAAAATTAAAAAAAAAATAAAATAAGAAAAAATTAAAACAGAAAAGAATAAACACAGAAAAGAATTAAGAAAAAAAAAACAGAAGAGAATTAACAAAAAAGACAGAAAAGAAAGGAGAAAAAAGACAGAAAAGAAAGGAGAAAACAAATAAAAACAAAGAAGCTAACAGAAGCAAAAAAAAACAACCTAATAGAAGGAAACAAAAAGAAGCAGACTTGACTTGCCTGTAACAATAGAAAATAATCAAGTTGCAGCCACTGACTTCTTCCTTCAACAATAGGAAAAAATCAAGTTGCAGCCACTGACTTCTTCCTGTAACCACAGGAAAAAAATCAAATTGCAGCCACTGACTTCTTCCTATAACCAGAGGAAATAATCAAGTTGCAGCCACTGACATTCTTCCTGCAACAAGCTGCAGCCACTGACATTCTTCCTGTAACAAAAACACAGCATCAAGTTGCAGCACAGCCTTCCTTCCTGTAACAAAAACACAGCATTAACTTGCAGCACAGCCTTCCTGCCTGTAACAAAAACACAGCAGCAAGTTGCAGCACAGCCTTCCTTCCTGTAACAAAAACACAGCATCAAGTTGCAGCACAGCCTTCCTTCCTGTAACAAAAACACAGCATTAACTTGCAGCACAGCCTTCCTGCCTGTAACAAAAACATAGCATCAACTTACAGCACAGCCTTGCTTCCTGTAACAAAAACACAGCATCAAGTTGCAGCACAGCCTTCCTGCCTGTAACAAAAACACAGCATCAAGTTGCAGCACAGCCTTCCTTCCTGTAACAAAAACACAGCATCAACTTGCAGCACAGCCTTCCTTCCTGTAACAAAAAACAGAGCATCAACTTGCAGTGACAGATGTTCTTCCTGCAACAATAGTTCACAAACCAAACAATTTTTCAATATATAAAGGTTTTTATTGACAACAAACTTGTACAAAACATTAAACAAAACAAAAGAAACAATTCTTGCAATTTCTCACAATAATCTATAAATAGAAAAGGCAATCGATGCAGTCAAATGGAGTCGAGTCAAAACCAGAATGTGGCAACAATGACAAAACTCCTTGTGCAACATCCTCCAAAAAGGTCCATGGTCACCTTTGAAACATTTATCAGCAGGTCAGTTAAAAATCCAGCCAGTCATGCTTAAGCAGATGGTGTATTTTACCCAGACTACACTTTTATCACTATTTATTTTTCCCATCTTAATAGAATCTAAAAGCACAGACATCAGCACAAATGATGGTCTAGACTAAACAGTGTGTACATTCATTTCTTACCCATTTTCAAATTGGCTTTGAAGGTTGTTGGGTCTTCACCCTTCATGGAAGCTGAAGTTTTCTGCTTGAACATTTCTGGTCTTCATCAGGTACATTTGTTACCCAATAACGCTTTGTAGCAGATGGTCTGGGGGAGGAAAACGTCAAAAAAATGTGTTAAACTATAGAAAGCTGAAAGCCACACACTAGTGCATATGTATGAAGCTACAAAATTCAACACACACTACAAACTAACAACAAAGGGGAAATTTAAGAAAACCATTAATGAATAACCTAAACTAATCCATCAAAACTGGATACTTACGAGAAGAAACTCCGCTGAAGGGGTAGGTAGGAAACCCAAACAGGGGTACAAGGGCAGCGTCGTGTCCAAGAAGCTCTGGTGGTCGTGACTTGACGCAGGATGTGCGAGCCCATGGTGGAGCAGGGACTGAATGACAGAGCTGGCTTATATGCTGCCAGGTGGAATTGCAAACAGGTGACTGGTGTAAGCCAATTACAGCATGCATCTTTTAAACGTAAAGAACGAGGACATGTTGGACTTTACCTGTCAGCGATGGGACACATACAGAGCCTGTTTAAAGCAATGGCTTTGTCTTCATGGCATAAACAGAGACCTAGCCAAAATTTAAAGACATTGCCAGGATATAGAGTTTGACAATATTCCCATCGATGCTGGTTTCCATACAACATGCTACCGTCGTTTCACAGATAAGCAGAAATTGGTCAGGGCTGAGAAACAATCTGCACAGATTGGCAATACATCTGAAACACCGAGCACTTCAGCCCTTCCGGAGGCTACAACAACCGAAGTTGCAGAACAGTCTGAAACTCCCCGGAAAAAACTACGTTCCCGTTCAGGTTTGGCCTTCGCTTCTGCTGGACCTGTCCTTCCAGCCATCTGCATTATCTGCAAAAGAGCTACAAAATACATCCATGTAGCTACACTACAAAAGAGGGATTCTCTCATTCAAGCAAAAACATTGACTGCAGGTATGTTTCACACATTCTAAATATGACAAATATGTTTAGATTAGGGATGAAAATAATGTGCTTATAGATAACGTTAGTCTTTCTTTTAAGTGATTAAAGCAGTTGTCTTCTTCATAAGTACTCCCTTCCACCTTTCTTCTCATTACCTTTCTTCTTATTATTATTGTGTTATTATTATTATTATTATTTTTATTTTTTTAACTGTTTTTTAATTTACTGTAAGTATGAGCCATACCCTCCCTTGCTTCCTCCCTTGTCAAAAAAGACCCATAATATAACACATATTCTATTATTATTTGACAAAGGACATTTTTTGTTATTGTGATTTACATTATATGGCAATATTTAATCTCAATAAATGTTTTATATGTTGCAAAAAATATGTAGCCCTCAATGAGTCTTCTTCCATCTAGTCAATTTTTGCCCTAGTCCACTTTTGTGGTGCATGGTAATATATTCAGGCATTTGGGCAAATATATGCATTACTTCTTTTTTAACTGAGTCGATTGTGAGTTGTTTTAGCATATAAAACATAATCTTTTAGCTAAATGTAGCTCATGTTTTTAATGTGCTGCTGTTGAACTACTTGAAGAACAAATTAGCTACATTTTATGATCTGAATTCACATTGGAGTGCAAAAAAACAAAAACCCCAAAAAATAAACACTTCTTTCTGATGTTAAGTACATGTGTTTATGACATCTCAGACAGATTTCGTGTTGCTAAATTTAATATAGGACATTTTAAATCCAAAAAAGGCAGTACAAGATTTTCATTTTTTGGCTATTTACTTCTATACACATTTATGGCTCCAGATAAAAATGGTGTCAGGATAGTTTGGGTGAACTTTTAACCCAGTGTTCAGAAGGGTATTATCTATCAAAAAATGCATTGAACAAGTAGTCCCCCTTCCGTGGAGCAGAATTCATTTTCTAGCCACTTTTTTGGGGGTCACCTGATGGCCTACAGGAAAACAGACAAGACTACAAAATTCAACAAAGACTCTAAACTAACAACAGAGGGGAAATTTAAGAAAACCATAAATGAATAACCTAAACTAATCCATCAAAACTGGATACTTACAACGAGAAGAAACTCAGCTGAAGGGGTAGGTAGGAAACCCAAACAGGGGTACAAGGGCAGAGTCGTGTCCAAGAAGCTCTGGTGGTCGTGAGTTGACGCAGGATGTGCGAGCCCATGGTGGAGCAGGGAGTGAATGACAGAGCTGGCTTATATGCTGGGAGGTGGAATTGCAAACAGGTGACTGGTGTGAGCCAATTACGGCAGCTGATTCTCATTGCTGCAATCAGACTGCAGGCAGGTGGGAGATTCAGGAAGCAGAGAGACACAGTAGAACGTTTGAACTTCAGATTAAAGTGTGGCTAAATGCAAAAAAAGAAAAATAAACAGCAGGACAAAAAGGTGAAACACTGAAGGAGTCATTTACTATGAAAGTCTAAAAACAACAGACTTAAAGCTTTATTAAACAGGATGATAAAACAAGGCTGAGTATTGAAAGATTTGATTTCATAGATTCAACTCTATAATCAGTCCTATCGGTTCTCAAATCTCTGAAAATGTGGTTTCTTACTCATTTCATTAACAAAACAGAATGAATTAAGACTCCAATAACTCTTCATTAACAAATCTGAATGTCCCTTGAGCTACTTCCTCCCCATTTTATACAGCAAAAAAAAAAAAGAATCCCGAACATTGGACATGTTCTTAACACATTTTTAGTCTGACTCACCAAATGTGCTGTTGCAGGTAGGTGCCTGCCATTTCCAGCAGCATTTCATGTAATATTCTTTTCCCCTTTTGCTATTCAAGTGTTACTGTTTTCCCATTTACTTTGGAAAAAGCAACACTCACAGTGCTAGTCACCATGCTGAAAATGGCAGGCATGTCCGCTTGGTTCTTTCAGTGAATTAGCCATTTTAATGAAGGTGCTCACTTCTATATGCACAAATGTTCCACCAAAACAAATTACCTTGGAGCTGATTTTGCAGGGACATCATTGCTGCATGCCTAATATGATTTTGACTGACTGGGGTAAAGACATACAAAGAAACCGGGACGTATTTCCACCCACAGCAGAATAGCAATAGGTGCACACAGACCGTTCTTCAACGCTGACACATTCATCCATCCATTCATTTATTTATTTCCCTCCACATAACCAGTTCCAGCAGGCTAAGCACGTCATTCCATCTGCAATTCCATTTCAAGAGAATTTCTTGCTTTTGTTTTTCAGCCCTCCTTCAAGGACTGTTTTCTGGCTCAGCTCAGTCATTCTTACACAGTGAAAGGAAAATACATTATATTAAAATATACAAAAATACATCTATTAAATAGATGTAGAATACATTACTGAATACTCATCAGACGTTCTATTCAAAGTTGATGATAAAAATGCAGAAGAAGATTTTTTTTTACCCCTTTTCCTGGATTTCAAAACATATTCACACTGCTTCTGACCACCAATCTGTACAAACAGCAGCTCCATTGTACTCTTTTTTATCTACTTCATCTGCATGATTGCCATCTCAGTAACTTCAGCGCTGCCGTTTATCACCACCCCACCGGCCTGCACTGCTGAGTTTTCACGACTCTGTGCCTATCTTTGGTGGAAGTCATCCGCCCACCCACTGCAGACACTCTTCATTAAGTCTCGCTGTATATGTACAGACAGATACCAGTTCTTCTTCAGCAACACTCATAGCTCTCAGGGCTATGCATTGCATTGCCTGGCACCATGAATACAAACTACATTTGTGAACAAAGATTTACAAAGACTTGCAAAGAACATGTGTGTCATGGTGGTCCTGAGTTTCCAGTGACTCCCGTAACTCTGAATTTATTGTCATGGAATCATTAAAACACACTCTGTCACAAAAAACAATCATGCATGTTGTTTTTTCATAGATTTATGACAGGTACTTTGGAAATATGACAAAATCCACTGCTTCAAAAAGAATGTGCAAACAGCAATGGGAATATTTGGTTAAACATCCCTTGGTCATTTTCACCTCAACTAGATGCTTTCAGTAGCCATCTCCAAGTTTCTGGCTGGGTCCTTGACCACCCATCTTGACAGAATCGGTGCAGTTCGACTAAATTTGTTGACTCACACAGACTTGTTTCTTCAGCACAGTCCACAGGTTCTCAATGGGGTTAAAGTCAGGAGTTAAAACCAGTCTAAAACCTTAATTCTTGCCTGATTTCACCATTCCTTTACCATGTTTTTGGTCAGTGTCTTGTTGGAACACTTAACTCCATCCAAGATCCTTCTGGCTGATGATTTGAGGTTTTCTTGAAGAATGTGGAGATAATCATCCACAAGAACCAACATGCATGAATGTTTTTTGAGACAAAGACACATGTTTCGTTCATTCCAGCATAGAAAATTAAGAGCCATAGCAGTCACTGAAAATTCAAGATTACCACAATATGCACGGTCTTCACAAGTGTATGTAAGCTTTTTTTCACTACTGTACGTACTAACATCAGCATGATAACAAGCTTACCCTGACATTTCTCATGGTTGTTAGCGTGGGCCAGAAATGACAGATCACACATTTTATACATCTGTTTTTGATGGTTCAATACAGTGCCAGTTTGTATTCACATTTAAATATTTTTGCCCTCATAATTTGCCATATTTTTGTCAAAACACTCAAAGTTCTTAACATATAAGTATTTGAGAAATTCACATTTTGCTTGGATAATGGAGCTACATGGAAGCTTAGGTTTAGCCAAGCTTATTTCATTCAGAGGCCAATTTTCCAAACTACTGTTGGCACAAAGAATCACCACAGTTTTTTGGAATCATCCTCTGGGAACCGTAAATGCTTTTACTAAATTTCACTGGACAACCTATCCAATGGGATTCCAGACAAGACCAAAATGGAGCGACTGAAAGAGCAACATTTTAATCCATAGAATCATATTGAATGCATGGCTAAAAAACACAGACTACTGCCTGGACATCAGTGTAGATTAGTTTAAACCTAGAGATCGTGCTGTTATCTTTATATTCAAATGGAATCAGGAATTAAAACAATGCAAGGAATAGGCAGAAAAGCCTGAGAGCTGTATGTGTGTTTGACCAAGATGAGTTTTAATAAGCTGAACAAAACATACTCCTACAACAGCCTTTTCAGATTCAACCCAACACTTAACTGAATGGAAGACAGTTATCATGCACACTACTTCTGGCTCTAGGCTCATCTCACCAGAATACTTGTCACTCTTTGTTTGTATAGTACTCTTTTGTATGTTATGCCTTTTATCCTTCACCGCCAGTGTTTGCTAAATAATGAAAGGATGTCATCTGTACGTTCTTGTTACATGTTGCCACATTGTGAATTGAATTATGAGTAATTATGTATTGTAAGTTATCATGAACACTTTTCTGCTCCTGATAGGGATCTTAAAAACAAAGCGTATATTTTGCTGAGAGAAAAACTTCCTTTGTTTGTCAAATGGAAGGGGATGCATTCATTTTGAAATGCCAATAAACTGTTTGTTTCATGTCAAACCAAAGCGACTGATGGAACAGTTCATATGCAAGTTAAATGCATTCATTTAACATTAACAGACAGTTTGTACAGATAAACACTTTTTACTGAGAGAGGAGTCAATCCTGGGTTATTTCATTTATAGCTCTATTCCTGGCTGATAAGTGCAATGGATACAAATATCCCACCTCTGTTTGGTGGGATGAAAAGCAAATATTAAAAGTCATCTCCCATGGGTATAAAGCTTTAAAACATTGACACCGCTTTGAAGAGCAAAGTTATACAATTAAAGCTGCAAGCAGCATTGGACGGGTCCTCGCATCCTTGCTGGTCGGCAAATCCACGCATGTCCACCAGGTGGCGCTGCGACCGAAAGTGCATGACGGCCTCTAAATGTGATGAGGGCCGGTCTCCGATCACACGTGTAAAATTTCAGGCAGATTGGAGCATGTTCAGGCTACTTATAGAGCCTTTCCTGTCCATCCACCAGGTGGCACTGCAACCGAGAGTGTATATTGGCCACTGGATGTGATCGGGGTCGGACTCTGATCCCACATATAAAATTTCAGGCAGATCGGACCATGTACACGCTAGTTATACAGCATTTCCTGTCCATCCAACAGGTGGCGCTATGACTGTGGCTGTATTTCAGCATGTGAATGTCATCAGGGCAGGACTCTGGTCATACATGTAAAGTTTGAGGCAGATTGGAGCATGTTTAGGGCAGTTACACAGCAGTTGGTGTTTCATGGCGAAGCATCAAAATTCAGGAGGCCGCCATGGCCACGCCCTCAGACCTTTGTGGAGCATTTTGATAACTTTTGATCACCCATGCCTGGAATACATCCTGGCCGAATTTCAGCTCTCTCGCTGTTACCCTGTTTGACTTTATAGCTTTTGAAAATGTACAAAAATGACCCAAATTCATCAAAACATATGACATATAATTCAAAATGGCTGACTTCCTGTTGGGTTTTGGGCATGGGTGTCAATTACATTTTTGTGCGTCTTGACGAGTTACATATGCCTACCAAGTTTCAGAACTGTAGGTGACACATACGGCCCTTAGTAAATGTTTGAAATTTTCCAGGTGGCGCTATCGAGCCATTTTGCAACAGTCATGGACAATTTATCTAAAATATGAAATATTTCAGGAGTCCTGATGTGTGTGGAAATTTTAGTGAGCATATGAGCGTTCCTAACCTGTCAAAAAGTACTTTGTTTATTACGATAACGATACGTTGCCACGGCAACAACGTTTTATGAATCGTCAAAATCTTCACACTGTGGCATCGTCAAGGGGGAATCACTGAGCTGACCAATTTTCAGAATGATTTGACAAAGTTTCCAGCAATGGCATGTGCAAATGTAATGACAATTTCTTCCTGTTGCCAATAGGTGGCGCTATGAGTATTTCTAAATTTATGAGTGTGGATGTGTTCAGAACCGGACGGGTGTCCGTCACATGAAGTTTGGTCCAGATTGGACCCTTTCCAGCTGAGATATAATAAATTCAATTTTCATGGCGAGAAATCGAAATTCGCCGTGCTGCCACAGACACGCCCCTTGACGACAAGTCACCATTTTCTCTGGGAATCATCATCAACATGTTCAGTCTTATGTCACCACATTTGAGGTGAATCTGATCAACATGCTAAGAATAGTACATCAAAGTGTAAAAAAATGTCTATTTCCTGCTACCACAAGGTGGCGCTATGCCTGTCAATGTATACAAATACATGGATGTCGTCAGGGCAGTACACTGATCATACATGTAAAATTTCAGGCAGATTGGAGCATGTACAAGAGGTTTAGACCCCACTTCCTGTTTCATGGCGAAGGATCAGTATTTTTGGGAGTCGCCATGGCCACGCCCTTTGACTTTTGCGGAGCATTTTGATAACTTTTCATCAGGGAGGACTGTTGCATATATTTGCCAAATTTGAGGTGTCTCAGACTCATCCCAAATGAGTTATTAATTTTAAAAAATTTACAGCTAATTCAAGATGGCCGACTTCCTGTTGGGTTTAGGGCGTGGTCATGATTGACTTTTTTGGGTTTCCTGATGTGCTGAATATGCCTACAAAATTTTGTAGCTGTAGATGAAACACTCTGCCAGTTGACCTAATGACCATTTTTTGCAACATTGTAGGGGGCGCTATGGAGCCATTTTGCCACACACATGCGCAACTCCCATAAAATATCAAATTTTTCGCCAGTCCTGATGAGCATGCCAAGTTTGACGCATTTTGGGGTATGATAAGGCCGCCAAAAATGCAATTCAAAAGTCCGTAAAATAACAATAAATAATTCCTTGCATTCCAATAGGGTCTTCGCACCATTCGGTGCTCGGACCCTAATTATAGTCACAGGTATCTGGAATTGAACAGTATAGTATTTTACTTTATGATCAAACTGACAGTCAGACACAAAAAGACAAAAATATCCCGCCAAAAGCAAGACAAAATATTCCAAAAATGAGACACAAAACGATACAAGAACAAAGAGCAATCTAGTATTTTACTTTATGATCCAAACAACTTGTCATGGTCTAGAAATGATTTTAAATTTATAGTTTTACTAATTTCCAATCTGCAGTTAATGTCTTCTCTGGAATTTTTACACTTTGAGGGCCGGATTGGACCCTCTGGAGGACTGCTTATGGCCCGCGGGCCTCATGTTGGACACCCCTGGTCTAAGAGAGTCTCATGTGCCTCGGCGTCCCCGTCGTTTTGTCAGAATACTCCGATTGTTTTCTACTCACTGGTGACAGTTTCCATCCCAGCAGTTGGAAATGCAGCTCCAGCAGTTCTCCAGTTAATCCGTTAGTGGAGCTCAGCAGCATCAGGAGTCTTCCAGGTTCTATCTGCTCTACGTCTGTCTTTGTCCACACCGTCCTCTTCATACCTGTCTGGCTTCATCTCGCCTGTCGTCCAGCTCCGTCTGTCGGTACCAGCGTCTCGTTTTCTGAATGAGGTGTGACTTGTGTTGTTTTTTCTATGGGGGAACATTTTAAGAACCGTGGCTGTAAATAGGCTTCTATTTATATTTTGGTGGTGTTACATTCCAAGAATGTGAACATGTAACAGAAGCTAACTAGTGCACACGGAAGTGTTTCAGAATAAAGAGATGCCATTGTTTCATGAACACGGCGGTGGTGTGTTTCTGTAAAAACGTCTCAAAGTTCAGTCTGACTTTATGTTGAACTAAAATCCTCCTCATCTTATTCACTGTAACAACTAACATCATCTAGTGTCAGAAAGAGCTCCAAGCCTTTCTTCAGTTTGTTCATTTGCTAAAGGAAATGTCTAATGATGCTCCTCATATGTGCAACAGACTGAAGGACTGATGGTTTATCTGTATCTTGTAGTTGGTCAGTGAATGCAGCACTAAGATAGGAAGGCAACAACACATTGTTTGGGGTAAATATTCATTATTTATGTACATATTGTTTTCAACCTGCTGCTCCCTGGTGGTAGAATAAACATCAGCAAACAGCAGCATGATGGAACAAAACAGGAATGCCAGATTCTTCTAGAGAAGTCAGGAATTTCAAAAATAAATTCAGTTTCTTCAGTATTGGTTGAAAATGTGTGTAAAATTTGAACCTTTTTTAACCTTGATTTAGTCGGGCCTTATGATTAATAATGCAACAGCAAAATATTTAATTCATTATTACAAAGAAAAACAACAGATTTTTGGAAGTGCATATTCACATTATAAGCATTTATCAGGTCTAACTGTAGATTCAATGACTGAATGACTGAAGGTTGTAGATGTGTGAATTAAATGATCTGGGGACTGATGATGTCATGCGTAGCGAGGCTTCAAGATCGATATTAAATATCGTTATCTTCTCCATGTGAAAGCAGAAACAGACTCATTCAGTTCAGGCTTAAAGTCTGAGATGAAGAGTTCCCGTCTGTCATGTTCTGTCAGTTGAATCTGTCTGTGAGCAGAACCTCGATGTCCGAAGAGACGGCCAGAAATCCCTGGTAGGAGTTAAGACAAAGATAATTAATGCTCCTGATTAACCCTGTAAAACCCACTGCTGCAAAAATACATCAGCATATTTTTTTAATTATTTTCTGTGATTTTTTATTTTTATATATATATATATATATATATATATATATATATATATATATATATAATTTTTGCTAATTTTTTTGCTGATTTTTATCTGTATTTGGCAACAACATACACACACACACACACACACACATATATATATATATATATATATATATATTTGTTGATTGTTTGCTCATTTTTTTCTTTTCTATTTATATATATATATATATATATATATATATATATATATATATATATATATATATATATATAAATAAAAAAATAAAACATTATTATTATTATTATTATTATTATTTTAGTTGAATTTATTTTTGTTCATTTTTTTTCTGTACTTGGGTCTTACAGGGTTAAAAGTTCCAGTCACATCACAGCGTGTTATTTTATTAATACTGACCTCTTCCATCTTCAGAACTGAGTTGACCAGCTGGGCGTGTTTCATTCTGGGTAAAATCCAACCTTTGCCCAGTTTGTCTGAAACACAAAAGTACATTTCACTGCACATCTAAACTCTGTTTTCATGAAGCTACGCTCCAATATGTCGGATCAGTGTGTATTTATGCAGTTTATGCTCATAATCTGAGATAAAATGCATTTTCTATCGATCTGTGTTGCCCTAGTTGAAGGATGTAAACATTTAATTGCTGTTTTCCAGTTAAATATTAGTTTTAATAGAGCTCTGGGTGACGACTGCAGTAGAAGACAGTGATGAAGGAAACACTAAGTGATGTAACTCAGACTCACTGTTCACTTTTGGTAAAACTACCACCTTAATCGCCATCCTCACCGAGCGTTCCAAAGCATCGGTCTGCAAACACACAAACATGCTGTAAAAACAACCAACAGAAAACCTGATGTGTGTTTACTTTACTGCATTTACCTTAAAGTCTCCCACTTCAGACGCTGCCAGAGTCACAGTAAAGCTGAAAGAAAGCAGGAAAACGTTCTTTAAACTGTAGTTTGAGAGCTGTTGTGCACGTTAACACACGATGATGCTCACTTATCCATCGTCACGGAGCCCTTCAGACTTCCACCAGAGATCCACAGTTTGGTGCTGAATTTAGAGTCCTGGATGGAAACAAATCATAAATAAATAAAAATCAGTCATAAATACAATTTAAAAAACAAATAATAGTGTATATAGAAACCCAAATATAGAAAAAAAATAGCAAAAAATAAGTAGACTTTTTAAAAAATTTAATATTTATTATTATTTACATTTTTTAATTTATATATATATATATATATATATATAAAAAAATATATATATATATATAAATAAAAATAATGCATATATAGAGAAAAAATTGCAAAAAATAAATTAATAAAACAAAAAAAAATTATGTATATAGACACCCAAATATATATTTTTTACAAAAATAGCAACAATAAATAAATAAAACTAAAAAATATATAATATATCTAAATATAAATATATACAAATAAATAAACATAAATAATAGAAAATAAAATGAAAAAATAAGCTGATGTTGTATTTGTACAGGGTGGGTTTTATCGGGTTAATTAGGAGCATTAATGATCTTTGGGCTGATCACTGTCTGCAAATTGTCAGAAACAGTCCAGAATAGAAGTTGTGGTTTATGTGAGTGCAAACAGAAGATTTTAGATATTTAAATTACAGTCAGGTAAGGAATAAAAAGTGAAAGTCACATTAATGTGTTTCTTTTTGCCCAGACACCAAAGCCACTCACCACATTGAGTTTGAACAGCGGGACCTGGGTGCCGTTGGGCTCGATGGCGAAGGCCTTCACATCGACCTGAGAGCTGAGTTTAGCAGCTCCAGGCTGGAAGGAAAACATCGGAGCCTCTCTGGCGTAAACCTGCAGACTCATCAGCAGACCAGGAAATTTCTTAGGAAGCTGCAGAGAAGAAAAAAAACAGGAAAAATGTTAATTCTGGAAGGTTTTATGGGACAGAGTTTAAAGAGTGTCAAGAAAACTGCAGAAGTTGAAATAAACGCCACAGTAAATAAGTAGAGCAGCATTTAATGACCTAATGCTGTAAATGTAAAACTACTGATGTAGACAAATTATTACTGACTAGGAAATATAAATTCTGTGGCTCTTATCTGTACATATTCAAATGGTGTCTGTTTATCAATCCTTCCAATAAATAAAAGATGCATTAATCATAAATTTTTTGACTCTTGCAAGGACAAAGATGCTTTAATTTTTATTTTTAATAGTCGACAAGCTAAAATCAGAAAAAAAATTAATTAATGATGTTTAAGGTGTAAAACTATGTGCAGTGTGAGCTACAACACCATTAGATAATTTCTAAGGATGAGTTCCTATACCATGGAATCACAGGAGTGCCATAAGAAAAGATAAATCTGTTTAAAAAAATAAGGAAATAAATGTAAATATAAAGAGGAATAAATAAAATAAATATAGAAATTTGTTAAAAAAAAGAAGAAGAAGGAAGCAAATGTGTACATATCAAGAGGAATAAATAAAAGAATAAATAAAAAATAAATCTGTTGAAAAATAAGGAAATAAATATGCAAATATAAAAAGGAATAAAATAAATAAAAAAATAAATGTGTTAAAAAATAAGGAAATAAATGTGTAAATATAAAGGGAAATAAATAAAAGAAAAAATAAATCTGTTAAAAAAATAAGGAAACAAATGTGTAAATATAAATAGGAATAAATAAAATAAATAAAAAATAAATCTGTTTAAAAAATAAGGAAATAAATGTACATATAGAGAGGAATAAAAAAATAAAATAAATCTGTTTAAAAAATGAGGAAATAAAAAGATTTATTTAATTTTAGTCTTTTTTATTCATTCCTCTTTATATTTACACATTTATTTCTTTATTTTTTTAACAGATTTATCTTTTTATTATGGCGTTACTGTGATTCCATACCTGGCTTGTTCTTAATCGCGTCTATTTATGTAAAATCTGTGACATAAAACCCTGTGAGTTAACACAACTCCTCAGTGTTTCCAGATGTAGTCCAGATATAGAATGACTTACCTGAGGGATGAAGACTCCCATGGAGGTTGTGTTCAGGCGTATCGGACTAATAGAAGGAATCTGCATCAAGGAAACAACCATTTTTAATCACACAATGAGTTTTAGAAAGAAAATGATGTAATCTGAATCAGAAGTGAAACTAGATGGACTGTTGGTGGCGTTTTACCCACCATGCTGTCGTTGATGACGATCTGCAGCAGTCCGTCTGAGTAGTATCCATAAGAAGCCGAGTTCAGGGTGAAGTCAGACAGACCCACTGCCAGCATGTAGTCCGGCTGCTCAGGCATGGTGAAGGGCTGGGGCTTAAACGGAGGCTCCTTATGAGATCTGATGCTGTAGAACTCTCCCTTTAAATAAAGAGGCCAATATGATGGACTCCAGCTTCACCAACGGCCAGAATAAATCATAGGAGGACTGCACTACGTCTGGAGTCAATTAGAAATGTCCTTGTTTTTGAAAGAAAAGCAGTTTTTTCAATGACGATCACGTGAAATGAATGATAAATCCAGTGTAGACATAGTTAATGTGGTAAATGACTATTGTAGCTGGAAACAGCTGATTTTTAATGGAATATCTCCATAGGGGTACAGAGGAACATTTCCAGCAACCATCACTCCTGTGTTCTAATGCTACATTGTGTTAGCTAATGGTGTTGAAAGGCTCATTGATGATTAGAAAACCCTTGTGCAGTTATGCTAGCACATGGATAAAAGTGGGAGTTTTCATGGAAAACATGAAACTGTCTGGATGACTCTAGACTGTTGAACTATAGTATAGTATGTAGATAATTTTTGTGTCAGTTTGGAGAAGTTTCAAGGTATTTTGGACCAGTTTAGAGTCAGATTTGACATGTTTTTCCTGTTTTTTTAGTGAGTTTGGATTGGTTTTTTGTCGTTTTGGATGAGTTTTTAATGAATTTACACAAGTTTTGAGTTATTTAGGACAAATTATGAGTCATTGTGGATGATTTTGGAGCCATTTTAGGCCATTTTTGAGACAGTTTGGAGATGTTTTCGTCATTTTGAACAGGTACTGAATCCTTTAGGACAACATTGGAATCATTTCAGACAACCTGGACAGGTTTAAAGTTCTTCTGGACCATTTTTCAGATGTTTCAATCAAGTTATTATCATTTTAGACAAACGCTGAGTCATTGTGGACAAATTTGAAGCCATTTTGGACCATTTCAAAGTCAGTTTGGGCCGATTTCAAGGTAGTCTGAACCAGTTTTGAGTCATATTGGACAGTAGTGTACAACTTAGACACAGGTACATAGTTGGTTATATGTATGTAAGTGTCAGGGTGCTTTCATAATCTGAAATAAATGAAATAAAACTCCCAGCTGTGTGTGTTTGTTCTCACCTTAAGTCCTAGATTCAGTCTTGAAGCATCGATGAGCGGTGTGCCGGTGAGAGGAAGGTCAAGACTCAGAACTTCATTCACATCAAAGGAAACTGGACACAATAAAAATAAATTAATACTAAAAAATGTATTATCCACTCATAAATTAATTTTATTTAGTTGTATTATTACTTTTGGGCTTTACTTACATCACCTACAAGCTCAAATACTGTTTTAAAGATTTAATCTAATGTTCAACGGATGTTTTAAGGACTTATAATAATAGAAATCATATTATATTAAAAGTTAAAAGTTATGTTTTAGCTGCACAGAATTCTTGGAGGATGTAGGGCTACAGATTTTGTTCAACTTTAGCAAAGGAAGAACGTTCTCAGCCAACACTAAATTAATGTTTTAAAGATCTTATCGAGGCCTCAGATGACGGAACGTTTTATTGGGTTGTTTTTTTAAATATTAAGTGTTCCTATAATGTGATATATTAAGCCTCCTGTTGTCTTCATTTACAGGCACCAAAAAATATTGTTTCCTTGTCTGAAAAAAATCCAAAAATTCTGCAAAAAAATTCCACAAATTTCTGAAAATTTGCAAAATCTTTAGGAAGAAAATTCCAATAATTCCTTAAAAGATTCCTTTAAAAATTTTATTTAAAAAAAATCTCCCAAATTTGGCAAGAAAATTCTTGTAAATATTTTCAAAAAATTAGTAAAAATCTTCCAAAAAATCCTAAAAATATCTAAAGTGATTCCATATATATCAGTAAAACTTCTAATATTTTCTTTAAGAACATTCACATAAAAATCAACCAAAATCCAGCAAAATTTGTTGGATTTTGGTTGATTTTTTTTGTCAATGTTCTTAAAGAAAACATTTTTTTTTAAACATTTTTTTTCTACCAAAAAATTTTCAAAAATTTCCCAACATGTTGAAAATGTGGACATCAGAAGTTTCACTGTGAATTTTTCCCCCATATTTCTAAACTTTAAAACGGATCAATTTTGACCCACAGGACGACACGAGGGTTAACACAGGTGGGACATTATATCTGCATATTCTGGGGATGTTGCTGACATATTTCAAAACATTTTGGTATTATTAAGGCATAAATGGTCTCACTATGCGATTAGAAAGCGCTTCTAGAAGAACATTCTGGGAACTAAAAGAGAATTTACTAGAATTCTGCAGAATGTTCTGAGAAGGTCATTTATTTTTATTGGTATTATTCATTTATTTTTATCCATTTCATTAATCTCGTTAATACAGTGACAGCAGTACCGTTCACGGCCTGCAGGTGGAGCTCCAGTTTGTCCACAGATCCGTGCACAGCAGAGCAGATCTGGAGAGGAAAGAAAACAACATTCTGCCACTGAACATCTTCACAGTATGTTTGACTTGAGCATCATCTGATGATCCTCCTGCTGATACATGTCAGAGATGTGAGGAAACACTCACCCCGGACTCGATTTCATTCCTGATTCTACCCTTGAAATAGTGCAGGAAAGGCTGGAAGATGAAACTGTGGACAAAAAATTAAAATGCAGAGTTTATATTTTCACATCAGTTGATTTTCCTCTGTATTTACACTATCGTGTAAAAGTTTGGGGTCACTTTTTTAAACTATTTTTGAAAGAAAAGTATTTTTTTTCAATGAAGATACCATTACATGAATTATTAACCCAGTGTAGACATTGTTAATGTGGTAAATGACTATTCTAGCTGGAAACATCTGCAAAAAAATCCTTTATTCCCACTGCAGTAACTGCCCTGAACAAAATGAAATAAGACACTGAACACTACATATATCTATCTGTCCATCCGTCTATCCGTCTGTCTGTCAATCAATCAATCAAACTTTATTGATAGAGCACTTTTCATACAAAAAATGCAACACAAAATGCTTTACAACATTTAAAACCATTCAAAACAAGAAATCCCATCCCTCCCTCAGTCCATATATACATATATGCACACAACTGCACAAGCACACACACACACACACACACACACACACACACACACACACACACACACACACACACACACACACACACACACACACACACACACACAGGCCATGGGTTAGAACCAGGTCCAGGGTGTGTCCTCTGTTGTGAGTCGGCTGTATGACATGTTGTTTAAAATCAAGACAGTTTAAAAGATTTAAAAGTCTCTGGACATTGGGTCCGAGGTGTTATCGATGTGTAGATTAAAATCACCACTTATTAAAATTCTGTTGTATTTGGTGTGAATGATTGATAGTAGTTCAGAGAATTCAGTGATAAAAAGGCTGGAGTGATGGGGTGGTCTGTAAACTGTTAAACAGAGGATCTGAGTGCTGCTAAAAACAAAGGCATGATGCTCAAATGATGAGTAACTTAAAGATACTTCAGTTGGGGTGAGAGCGTTTCTAGAGATGGAGGCTGCTCCATCTCCTCTTCTACTCTGGTGGAGAATAAAAAGGTAAAATTCAGAGGGGAAGCCTCGGTGAGAACAGCAGGTGCATCAGTGCCAAGCCAAGTCTCTGTCAGGAGAAGACTATCCAGTTTATTATCTAAAATCAGGTCGTTAGTAATAAAAGTTTTGTTTTAAAGAGCGCGCGTTGAGCTCGTGCTAAACGCGCGCTCCTCCTGGCGTTTCAATGGAAACAGAGTTCTTGGTCTAAAAACAGTCCGGGTTTTGTTTGATCTGTGAAAAACAGCAGTTGGGATGTTGTGGGTGATGTTGTCCGGTGTTCCTGTGGGCAGAGGGGAGGTGTGTGAGGTGAGTGGGCGTGGCTTATGGGCAGTCAGTCAGCTGGTGTTGACTGAATGACATGGAGAATGTTGCCAGGTGTGCTGGAGCCAGGAGCTGAAACAGAGCAGTCTGGAGAAGCGCTCGGCACCGCGGGACAGAGTCGGTATGGGCCTGTTGATCAACACCGACTTCCCACAGCTTTCCAGAAGGCTGAAGAGGTCCATAAAATCCTTTTTAGTCAGCTCAGACTGTCGCCGGGCCGTGTTGTTTGTGCCAAGCCTCATCTCCGGGACGAGGATCCAGGATCGTGCCAGGGCAGTGGAGGCTCCCAGAACGCCTCCTCACAGCCTCTAGGAGCCTCCGGCGTGAAGCAGAGGTCTAGGCCCGGGATGACAGCTGCTGATCCGGGACTGCAACCGGAGGGGACGCCGATCCAGCGGAATGCACGGCTGTCTCGGTGTCCAGCAGCGGAGGGGGATCCACCAGGCCGCTGGAGCAGGAAGGCGCGGAGGAAACCGCTGGAGCTGAGCTCAGGCCTTCACCACCAGCTGGCCTTTCATCAGTCTGCGACAGGGCCATAAAGCGGTTCCAGAGGGAGAGTGGAGGTGAGACGGCTCTGACTGGGTCTCCTGCCCGCCCCGGATCACTGCCTCTGTCCATGAACTGGTGGCTGGGTGTAGAGCAGGATACAGGAGGGATCCCAGGGTGCCGTGTCCTGGAAGGCCCCAGAGACAGAGGCAGTCCTCATGGACTGGTGTGGGCCTCCTCCATAGACCTGGCCAGCAGAGCATCTTTGTCCCTCAGCTCTTCAGAGAGACGGAGAACATCTTCCAGCAGGTCAGCTACCTTTTTATTAGCCTTCCTTTGTGTGTCTTTCCCAGGATGCATGGAGGCAGCCATGTAGCTCTGTGTGTCTGTCTGTCTGTCTGTCTGTCTGTCTGTCTGTCTGTCTGTCTGTCTGTCTGTCTGTCTGTGTACGGTTTTTGGCATTTTGGATGAGTTCTTCATCAATGTACACGTTTTGACTTATTTGGGACAAATTATGAATCATTGTGGATGATTTTGGAGCCATTTTAGACCATTTTTGAGACAGTTTGGAGATGTTTTAGTTGAATCCTTTAGGACAGAGTCATTTTAGACAACCTGGACAGGTTTTAACTTCTTCTGGACCATTTTTGAGATGTTTCAAATAAGTTATCATTTTAGACAGACGCTGAGTCATTGTGGACAAATTTGAAGCAATTTTGGACCATTTCAAAATCAGTTTAGGCCGATTTCACGGTAATCAACCAGTTTTGAGTCATTTTGGACAATTGTTGAATCATGATTTGAAAACCCTTGTGCAGTTATGTTAGCACATAAATAAAAGTGTGAGTTTTCATGGAATTGTCTGGGTGACCCCAACCTTTAGAAGAGTAGTGTATATCTCTCTTTCCTACTGTACCTGGCTCCACCGTGGAAGTGTATGTTCACGTCTCCAACCAGAGCATCGCAGCTGATGCTGGTGATGGACAGATGGCCGTCAGGCTCTTTCCCCAGCTCCACCACAGACGTCACATCCACACCAAACATCACCATATCGAAGGATCCTCCATCGTGTCTGGAAATACACAGCACAGACACAGTTAGTGGTAGGCAGCATTTATTCAGACATCATCTGCTTCTGAAGTCACTGGAACACATGTATGAACTCCTAGAAACCACTGGAATAAAACAACTCGGCTAACTGTTCAAGACAGGGGTGTCCAACATGAGGCCCGTGGGCCAAAAGCGGTCCTCCAGAGGGTCCAATCCGGCCCTCAAAGTGTAAAAATTATAGAGAAGACATCAACTGCAGATTGTAAATTAGTAAAACTATAAATTTAAAATCATTTCTAGACCATGAGAAGTTGTTTGGATCAGAAAGTAAAGTACTAGATTGTTCAGTTCCAGATAGCTGTGATTCTAATGTGAAATTGTGGTTATTTATGGGTTGTTATGCTGTGATTTTACTGGTCTCTAGAGATCAAACTGGGCTGAATGTGGAACCTGGACTAGAATGAGTTGGACACCTCTGGTTTAAAACATTACAGACAGTAGTTTTTTCAAATTGATCCTCATCGTAATCTAATCAGTTTTTCTCCTTTCTTACTTCCCTTCCTCAATGCTTAGGTAGTTTAGTCAGTGTTCGCATTTCAACTTGTTTACAGTAAACATGCAAATCTGCAGCTCAAAAAGTCACTAATTAGGTTAAAAAGGCCTCATATCTCGCTCTGTCACTCCTAACCACCATCACACCACTTTATTCTTTAAGTCTCCACATTTTAATGTTAAAACAACTGAAATGCAGATTGCAGAACTTCCCAAATCTATGCTGATCATGAAATGAAACACTTTGAACCTTGAACACTTCCTCATTATGTCTGTAAGTGTAGGCATTAGAATTGCAAAACTTAGAAGGAGTCATGCCCTGAAGATGTGATAAACATCTCTGAATCCCTACTGGTTTTACTGGCTTTACTCATCATGGAAGTGAAACTCACATTGCTCCAAAGCGTGTCCTCCACTGTCCTGCTAGAGCAACATTCAGACCTGAGGAGGACGTTTTAAATCCTGTAGCGTCCTGAAAGAACTGAACGGAAGGCTCAGGAAGGTCGCACTGTTTCACTGCGATGCTGAAACACAAGAAGAGCAAAGATCAGATGAATACAGCTGACTGGACTGACATGATTCCCCCTGTGGTTTATGGTTGTGAACATTTAACCCTGAACTTGAAAAAAACACCTTTATATTCAGGGAAATCAAACCCAAGCCTACCCTGATAGCGTGTAGTGAACTTTTCCTATTTTGATGTTGATCTCGCCGCTGATGTCAGGGAGGGTGATGTTCTCCAGCTTCTCCTGGATCAGTCCTGCTCCTGTGTGCTTTCCTGAGACAAACAGCAGGAAACTTTCAGTTTGGTTTGAATGAAACTTATTTAATTTACTGAGCATTTATGAAAAATGTCTAGCGGCCTGCAAAGTAACTTATTAACAGGCTAGAAAAGGGGAGCTGGAGCTGAACTGTTCCCTTCAAAGTGCAAACAAACTGTCTGTTTAATCAATAAAGGCTCAGATTTAGGCTGTCTGCTGTTTGCTCAACTTTGGGCGTTTGCTCAGAAGTACTTGTTTCAGCTGTGTTTTGCTAGAAGATGCACAGAGATTTGTGCTCACTGACTCACCATACTGCAGTCCTTTGTTGGTCAGGATGACTTGTATGGCAGGATTTTGTCCAGATGTGCAGGACAGCAGCATGAGCAGCGCTATCACAGCTGGAAGCATGATGGCAAACAGCAGCTCCTCTGCACCCAACACAACACAACTCCTGAGACATCTACAGTTTAGTACAGCATGTCGTTCTCTACACACCTGTCTAGTGGAGTCATGTTTCATACCTGAACTTCAGGGTGACTTTGGCGAGTTGAAAAGCAGCTCCTGAAGCTGGCTCTGCACGTCTTCTTGTCACGGCTCCTCGCTGCCGTCTGTCTGCTGAGGCGTTTAGTTTCTGTATCACTGAGAAGTGAAACTCTGACATCTGACAGGATAGACTGCATTGTTCTCTGGCTCTCTGAGGAACAGGAAGCAAGCTTTTGATTTTATTTATCTGTGGAAATTAAAGTAGTTTGTTGATCTTAAGCACTGATCAAAAGTTAGGGGTCACTTAGAAATGTCCTTATTTTTGAAAAAACAACATTAAATGAATCATAAATCCAGTCTGGGTCACTCTAAACTTTTGAACAGTGGTGTATTTTCATTAAAAGTTGTCATAATTAAAGAATAATTACATTTTTTGTGTGTTAAGCCAACATCTCTTTTTAGATTCATTCAGAATGACACAAAATGTCCACAGTGACTCAAAAACTTTGCAAAATGACGAATTTTTAACCAAAAATACTTTGAAATGAGATGAAAAATGTCCAGAATGATTTAAAATTTGTCCAAAATGATAGAAAAACAAAACAATGACCAAAACTGTGACTAATTTAAGCACAAATTTCTGCATTAGTTGATATAAAGTTAAATTCAAGGTGAGGTTACTTCATAAAATTTGCTGGTTTACTCATTTATCTGAACATATTCAGACAAAAATATCTTTGACTGCAGTGAAAAAGGCAATTTATAGCTCGGGGTAGTTTGTTTGTTGATCATAAACTAGTGTTCAAAGGTTTGGGGTCACTTAGAAATGTTGTTATTGTTGAAATAAAAGCAGTTTTTTGTCAATGCAGATACCATTAAATGAATGCTAAATCCAGTGTAGACATTGTTAATGTGGTAAATGACTATTCTAGCTGGAAACAGCTGATTTTTAATGGAATATCTCCATAGGGGTACAGAGGAACATTTCCAGCAACCATCACTCCTGTGTTCTAATGCTACATTGTGTTAGCTGATGGTGTTGAAAGGCTCATTGATGATTAGAAAACCCTGCAGTTATGTTAGCACATGGATAAAAGTGTGAAATTGTCTGTTTGACCCCAAACTTCTGAACAGTAGTGTAAATAATCTCTGCAAACGCGACTAAATCCAACAAAAATGACAGAAATGTTCACATTTGATAGGAGCCGTAATAAATCATGTTGAAGGTGGATTGAAGCCGGTATGCAAAATAAAGAAGTTAATGTACCGACATCCTCATTCTTGGAATAAAATGCAAGCCACGACTGACTGATTTATGAAAAGGAAGTGAGAACTGTGTGTTTGTGTTGAGCTTTGACATGTGAAGAGGGCTGAGGTGTGAGATCTAACCTGAGCTGAACACAGTCTTATCACTAGGGCCACATTTTCAGAGCTATTTAAGATGGAAAAACGCATCCTCTTTCAATGTGCACACAGTCAAAACAGGAACCTCAGGTGTCACTTTAAAGGGAAACTCAAACAGAGTCCAGAACAGCGTAAACGAAAGAGAAAGTTCTTCTTCTCTGGCTGCATTCAGTCAAGTAAGGAAACATTAGAATCACCAGCCATAAAATATTAGATTTATTTTTCTCTTAATTCAACAAATACTCTTTGTCTCACACACCATGATTAAGTTCCATTAAATCACAATTAACAAGTTCAATAGGAACAGAATATTAGCAGACACACGTTTTTTTTTCTCCATAGAACACAGTTAGGACCCACTTGCTTGCACTTGAATTCACTTCATCCAGAGCGACACTGGAAACACCAAGAAAACAAACGAGCCAACAAGGACAACTATAGGCAGGAGAATGGAAAGAAAAAGAACCACGAAACCCATAGAAAGAAAAGATCATTTTGTCTGAACCACTACACAGAAGTTATCCATGGTCTATAGAGCGACATCTGATCTGATGGGTGCCTTTTATTTTCTCTTAATGATATCTAGCAGCTCAAAAACCAGTAAGAACATATTCACACTCCATTGTTTCTGCACATATTTCATGGACACACTCACGGTTAATTCCATCTCTGCGTGGATTCTGGACAGGATGTTCAACCCCCTCCTGTCATGCAGAGGTTGTGTTCCTGTGTCCAGTTAATAAAACACGTTTTGTGGAATGAGTAGACTACTTTACACTATGACTGTAGAGTTTATTATTGCACATTATCACGAAGGCAAAATAAAAAGATGTACATTTCACACAAATAATCCTCCTCAGGTGGTCAGTGTGGTGTTTGGCGTCACGACACCACACTGGCCGGCATTTTATTTATTTTAATTTTTTTTGACAGTAAAGGTCATCTCAGTCGTGGATATTGTACCTGAAGGCCTCTATGAGGCCCTCGATCGAGTGAATGAAGCCAGAAATGGCGCAAATGCCTCCAATAACAAAAATGGCAACGTCGAAGAAGACGTGGTGCCACAGCAGGTTCCTCCACTGCAGCTTCAGGTGGAAGAGGCTCGGCAGGAGGAAGCACAGCCCGGCGCCGGTCAGGCTCCCGGTCAGACCCATGAGGAGGGCGAAGTGGGGCACGAACACGGCCATGAGCAGGGTGAAGACCACCAGGCCCACTCGCAGGCCCAGGCCCCAGGACTTCAGCTGGCCACCGGGGCCGTAGCAGTCAGGAAAGAGGGCCCTGCCGCCGTCCTGGAACAGGGACTTCTCCAGAACCTCGACCGCAGCGAAGAAGGGCAGCGGGTAGGACAGCAGCGCCTTGGCCACCAGGAAGAGGTTCACCACGGCCCGGATGGTGGAGGGCAGGTTGTCCGTGATGACCTCTTTGGTGGCGTCGGCCCACGTCAAGTAGGCCACCAGGGCGAAGAGGCCTTTGAGGACGCAGGCCGCGATGTGCGTCCAGTCCATCATGCAGTGGAACTCGCTGGGCTTCTGCATGTTGCCCTCCAGGGAGGGCAGGAAGATCTGGGAGGTGTAGCTGAACACGATGATGCCGATGGAGATGGGGAACTTCTTCACATCGATGTAGAACTTCACCTTCTCCCACGCCCACTCGCGCGCCCTGGACAGGCAGTAGGCGATGACGAGGACGTTGATGACGAAGTGCGCCAGCGTGCACAGCAGGCTGAACTTGGACACGGCCTTGAGGTTCTTCAGGAACGCGCACGGCAGCAGCGCGGCGGTGGCCACCACGGACCAGGCCTTCTGGGATACCGGGAAGCCCGGGAAGCTGTTGTACATCAGGTTCCCGCTCACCACCACGTACAGGATGCACGTCATCACCAGCTCGATGATCTGAGCCACGTTCACGACGTGACCGCCCAGCGCGGGGAAGCGCGGCGCGCAGCAGGCGTTGGCGATGTCCACGTACGAGTCCCTGACGCGCACTTTGATGCCGTCCTCGTTCTCCTCGTACAGACACGCGATGAGGATCTTGCCGGTGTAGCAGCACACCACGGCGGCGAAGATGATGAGGAAGAGGCCGAGGTAGCCTCCGTGGAGGATGGCGTACGGCAGGCCGAGGACGAACATGCCCTGCGGACAGAGAGGCGGTGAGTGGTAATGGACGAGGCCCAGATCGCAGTGACAGGCCGAGCATCCATCCCGGCAGCAAGAACAAGAACACAGAGCCCAGAGAGCCGCAGCTTACATAAGAACAGCAGCAGATCACAGTTCAATCCTCCATTTCACATCACAGCTAAAAACACGCGTGTTCTAAACTGCATCTGATGCCAACTGCCCTGTCTGCTGTGTGTATTTCTACAAATGTTTCTTTGTATGACGCCTTCAAATGCTATCTACTACTACTACTATTATTATTATCATTATTATTATTATTATTATTATCATTATTATTATTATTATCATTATTATCATTATCATTATTATTATTATTATTATTAAAACAAAAATGCAGCAGATTCACGTTACGGTGATTTTCTCCCTCCGTTTAAAAATATTCTGCTCTGTGATCGAATTAAGACATTTAGAAACGAAATTTGAATTCATGTGATGGAGAGAGATAAGCAGCCCGGGGGTATCTGAGGGGACCAGGGCCTGCCTGCAGCTCCACTGATAAAAACATTGGAATAAATAAATCCTGAGGCCCATTCACCCACACACCGTGAAATCCCAGCATGCATTTAATTAAGATCAAATTGAGCAGCTTTTCAAATCTGACTTTAATTGTAATGGACAACATTAAACAGGAGCTGCTGTGGGATCATAGTCAACCTCTCTGGATGAACATTTAACGTGTTGAAACGTGAAAACCTTCAAGGTGACTTTAGAGGCCTCGTGCAGCAGAGCAGCATTACCTGGATGGCGTTGGTGACGTTCCAACCAGCTTCCCATGACGTGATTTTCGGTTTGTCCTCATCCAGGGAGCCTCCGGTCTTCAGGGATGAAGGCCTCGGGCCGGTTCCGTCCCTCTGGTAGTGGCTGTCCCCCTCCAGGTCCCCCTCTCCGTCCATGTGTCCCCCTTCCTCCTCTCCTTGAAGGACATCCATCTGCATCCCTTGCCTGTAGTCATAATCCAAGTCGTCGCATTCGGCGAAGCCCAAACCCTCCTCATCCGTAGCGGCCTGGAAGCCCAGCCGGGCGAACACCCCGCTGACCTTGGCCTGGGATTTGTTGGACACCGTGTGGGCCGCGTTGGTCAGCTTGTTGGTGAGCTTGTGTCGGATCAGATGAGCCATCTTTAAAAGAAATTCGTTCTTCAGCTGAAAAAAGATATTAGCGCGTAAAAAGGCGCAGCTGCAGATGCATGCGGGAGGATTTTCTGTTGCTGTCCTTTCTTTACCTGCTACAGTAAAACCATGCCTGGTGCCTCTTCGTGCAGCTGAAGCAGCCTCCTAACGGCCGAATAACCGTCAGACCCAACACAAATCCTCAGCCGCTTCTCTTGGCTTGCTCATCCATATTACTGGAGGAGGAATAAAAAATCAAACCCTCTCTGGCGTCTGTGTCAAAGGAGGAGAAAATAAGATGTCCTCATGTGTCGTTAAGAGGCGCCGTTTTGCATTTTTTCCCTGTTTATTTTTTTCCACGCAATCTTCAGCAGTTTGCGCTCTTCTTTTCTTGTGACAGCGCAGGAATCTCCGCAGCACCCACGGAGAGAGAGAGAGAGAGAGAGAGAGGGGCGTGCACGTGTCCGCAGAGAGTGCCAGTGTGACGCGCACGGTACAACTGTCACGGGTGGCAGAGAGAGAGAGAGAGAGAGAGAGGGGCTGACTGAACGGGGGTTTACCGGTACACCGATCACGGAGCTGACATCATGCATGAATGGAAAGACCAAACGTTTCACCTGCTTTCATTCCAACAGGTCGACTGACACCGAAAATCAACAAACAGCAGCAGAAATCCACGGAAACAGAACCACAAAACACAACACAAATATCTATACAACACGTTTAGATGCGCGCGCACACTCCTGCACAGTGCGCCACAATCTGATCATTATTTCTGATTTTTCTCCATTTTAAAATGTTTTTTGTGTGCAACAATCAATTTGCATGTCATACTGTACGAGCATGTGACAAAAAACTCCCAAATATTTTGAAATAAACCTTACATTTAAAAAAATTCTACCTGCAATCTGCATCTTTTTTTGTTTAATAAACGCCATAACAAATGCAGCAAAGATAATTTCGTTCTACGATAAATATCTGGTTTTCCTGAAGGCCTCAGCTGTATTTTAAATTAATCTAAAATGTGTGGAATAAAGAACACATCTCGTGCAGTCAAGAATCTTTATTGTTTTTGTGTTGCCACGCAGAGAAATTTCGTTTGGTGACTCCCAGCTAGAGATAAAAGATACAGGAAAAAAGGCCCACTATACAGAAATAAAATAAAAAATCCTCAAAAGATAGAAATATGTAAAGAGAATTAGTGCAGTCCAGTCCAGACTCAGCTCTTTACTGCGCATAGTGAGTCTTTGTGTGGACATCTCTGGGATAAAAACAGTTTTTATGTTCCTATAAATCCAAAAAGGCCTTTTGTTCCACGCTTTGGTTAATATTAAATAAGAATAAAGGAAAGTGTTTCTCCAAATTACGCACAAATTAACGCTTTTTGTTTTTCATTCTGCACGTTTTCAAAAGCAAAAGTCAAAATATTTCTATACGAAATCTGCAGAATTTAAGTGAATGGCACCTGCTTGTCTGGATTCCTCACGCCTGCACAGATCTTTAGCTCATTTAACATCTGGATTCCAGATGAGCAGGCTGCGGAGGGATGCAACTCGTTGCTCATGTGATGAGCATCCTGCAGCTGGAGAGTCCCGACAGCACCGCGGACCGCTCCTTTTACCGCAAACACGGAAGCAAATGCGCCGATTTTACGCACCGTTCACTTTAATGCAACGTGAAGCGGGTTTAATTCTAAAAAAAAATAAATCTCAGGGTGGGGGAATTATTTCAGCTCTGCTCTAATCACCGGGAACACGAAGCACCTCATATCTGTCTCGGTAATCTGCAGTGACACTGCTGAATAAAACTGTCAGGATTTTTTTGCAGGCGGCTTGCAGAACTGGAGCTCAGCGTGGAGGAAAGCTGCAGAAATCACGGCATTTCTCCCTCACATTCCCTCATTTAGGAGCTGAAAATATGCTTAAAAATCTATAGGAATTAAACAAAATTGTGGGGTTTTTTTTTTTCTTGCAAAATCCTAGTGATGCATTTAAAACAATTCGAGCCAATCGGACTATTTTACGCGCGACGTTGCAAGACAAAAAATAAAAACCCATAGCATGGATGTGAGGTCTAAATTTAGCAGCCAGCCAGAGGACAGAGAAAGTTCTGCATATTTTCATGCTTGGCTTGGACTGCTTTTGCCAGCTGCTATTTGCGCTCTGGCCAACGCACTGTTTATTAGTGAGTGTGTGTCATCCGCGTCTGAGGCTGTGTGCGTGCGTGTGTGCGTGCGTGAGGAACGAGGGAGAGTCCTGGAGGCGTTTCTCCCTCCCCCAACACATGCACAATCCCCGGGCTAACGCTGGGACTGAGGATCGGCTGCAAATGTCACACACACGCGCAAAAAATACAAGAAAATATACATATAGGCGATGCAGCTTCATCCTGAATGTGCAAAAAATAAAAATAATTATGCTTCCACGTTTAGGGAGATAATGCATGTGGAATAATGCTGCAGAAATATGGAAAAATTACAGAAAAATACAAAATAAAGCACATTCCAGGTTACATTTTAGATTTCTAAATGGATTTTCAGCCTCTTTTTAAGATGGTTGCTGTGGCGACCAGTTTAGCTTCTAAGGCCACAAAGAGAAGGATTAATTCAGGCTGCGTGTGTGTGAATGAAAGACAGCAAGAGAGGAGTGTATGCTTGCAGCGTGGTGTGTGTGTGTGTGTGGTGTGTGTGTGTGTGTGTGTGTGTGTGTGTGTGTGTGTGTGTGTGTGTGTGTGTGTGTGTGTGTGTGTGTGTGAGTGACGTGCAGCAGCTTATAGCCTCTAACAGCCGTGCAGTGCTGACTGGAAGCAATAATCTCTGATAGTTGCCATGGACACAGTAATTGGACGGGGTGTGTGCACGTTGAGATTTGGGAGAAAAGAGATTTTCTCAGCACAGGTTTTGTCTGAAAGCCTTAACTGAGGAAGAATTGAAAGCATTTTAGCTCTTTTTTCTGTCTGTAATGAATAATAATAATAAAAATAAAAATATGCAACAGAAAATCAAACAAGCTATAGGAGACAAATCAGAGCTAAAATAGTAAAAATGACAATAAATTAAATGAATAATTAGCTAGATTCAATCAAACAAGAGAACTAGGCAGTTTGAAAATTAAAGAACAAGATTCTGGGTTAAAATTAAACATAAAAAAAAATAGAGAATGAAAGAATTAACCCTCGTGTCGTCCTGCAGGTGAAATTGACCCGTTTCAAATTTGAAAATGTGGGAAAAAAAAACCCTATATTTTCACAGTGAAACTTCAGATGTCCACATTTTCAACATTTTGGGGAATTTTTCGAACTTTTTTGGTGAAAAAAAGAAATCTTGAGAATGAGACCCTGTGCCTCAATGAGATTACCTGCATAAATAAAGGCTAAATTAAAAAAAATAATAAAATGTTAAAAAGAAATGTTTCTTTCAGAACATCCACAGAAAAAAATCTGACTGATGTCTACCTTGTTTATGATGTTTAGAATCACCGTAAGAAATAAAAAAATCTGTGGAATTTACAGCAAAATCTGGGCAGCTGTTTTGTTTGGCAACCATAGACTTTACTGTTTATCACTGTTAAAAGAGAAAGAAACTAAAATATTGTAAACATTTTGACTGTAATTTGCTTTAACATACACCTGTTTACAATAAATCATAGAACAACCACTACAGACTGTAAACCTAATTACAGCTCATGATTTCTGTGTGAACTTTTACTATATTTTATTGCAAAGCTTGAATGTACAGTAACGTACCGACAACTGTGGTCACCAGAAATTCCTATTATGGGATGCTTTGTTGGGAACCATGAATTTAATGGTTTTTAACTGTTGTTTGTTTAAAGTAAATCACCAAGAAAAAAAAGCTGCTATTGTAAACCTGAAACAGCTGAAACATAAACCCGTTTATGATAAATTATTTTAAAACAACACACTGTAAACCTAATTAGTCTTTCTCTGTGATAAACACAGTACAACTGAATGATATTTTATTGCAAAACTCAAATTTACAGCAACTTACCAGCAGCTGTGGTTGAAAGAATTTTACTGTCAAAGTGTACAGAATGACCACCCTCTTCTTCATTTGAATGCCTGGTACAACTAAAGGTACATTACCTGAAGAATACAATGAACAGGACTTTAAATGTAGCTGATTCCATCATACTTTATGTCCTATCTGACCTGCTTCAGCTTCATTATATTCCAGGGTCTATAAGAGGACATTTCATGTCATCAGCAGCACATGTAAAGGTCTAGAGTGGTTTCCTGCTGACATTCAAGCCGTAGCACAACTCAGAAGTTGTCAGCTCTCACATAACGCCTAAAACTAAAGAATTATGTGAAGCCACAAAGGCAGACATCATGAGTGAGAGACGGGTAGCGAAAAAACTGAAGATCTCCAAGACAGCCGTTCATTCCACCAAGAAAAAACAGCCCAACATGGTTCTACCAAACTGCTAGCTGGTCAGGAAACGTCTTTCTACCCACCAGATGACCGTCACTCATCCCTTCCTGTCAGGAATCGTCCTCAGACCTCCAGGGACCTTAAAAATGAGTGGACACTGTGGAAAAATGGGACTTGTTGGACAAGGACAGTTGGAAAGCGACTTGAAGCTGGTCTGAAGTCCCACAGGGCAGGA